>JAHNEJ010000163.1:0-220679 GCA_022559845.1 Amorphophallus konjac | reverse complement strand
TTCATTTGAGACCGTCTAATGCATGAGAGTCTAACGGTGAAATGCTCGGTCAGTTCGCTGGATAAGTGGGTTATGTTTCTTATTTTAATTATTTTCCACCGACAACTTTGAGCGGCCCAGGACAGACCGTTCAATGAATTGGGAGGTCTATCGCACGACCGCTCAATGGTGCGTTAACTGAGGATTTAAAGGGTTTTTCTCTCTCCACCCGTGGATAATTCCTTAACTTCATCCACCTATTTCTCCGCGGATACTCCACCAAATGGAGTGTCGTTTTCTCTGGATGGAAGATAATTGCATTGGCTACGATTTGTCTTTTGATAATTTGCAGTAATATCCACGGTAAACCCTAATTTCGGGGCTAGCTTAATGGGCTCTATAAATAGGACCATAAGGCCAAGCTTTGAAAGGGGGGGGGAGATTTTAAGGTCACGGCGAAGCTCTGCCGAATTCTCAAGCGACCTACAGTCAGGGAGGAAAGTTTTCCACGTCCACATAAGCCTTCGGTTCAGGGAGTATTTGTATTTCGGGTCATAGTTTTATTATTCTCCGTCACATTTTTCATTTCATGCAATCATCGTCTTTGTTCACTCTCCACGTTTTTCTTCATCTGCATATCATTACACACACCCTCCCATTGTTTTGACACCCCTAGGGGTTTAAAAACTCCCAGGTATCCCCCATTTCATGTTAGTTAGTTCATTTCCCGCACTCTTTTATAGTTGCTACACTTCGTAGTAATAATCTTGGGTTCCTTTCTGTGTTTTGCACTTTATTTCGCAGGTCAGCAACGTCCAAACGTGAGGCCCACTCTTTCTGGCCGGCCAGAAAGGGTGGAGGTAGAGATCCCACATTTTGAAAGTTGGCGGTGTAGAGCGGTCTTCATCAGTCCGTTTGAGGAATAGGGCGGCTTAACATCGACCGTCCAGTTCTTTCTAGCGGTTGATCCCGAACCGTTCCATCATCCAGCTGCTCCTCGTCCCACATTCATCCCAGTGCTATTGAGCGGTCTGTCGAGCGATCGCGCTCCTACTGAGTGGTTCTTTCAGAGCCGCGCATTGCTGTAGTGTTGTTCTAGGCGAATGTCTCCCCCTCTCTTTCCAAGGTACGGTGTACTTGTTTACATTCTGCACCTTGGTGGCGATCACACACACACTCCACATCCTTCCCCCTGCTATTTACATCTTGTTTAGTTCTTTACATTAGCATAGTGAAGAAGGGATTGGAAGGATAATCAAAAAGGGGAAAGAAGGAAAACATGTCAACACCTGGGACCTTCTCCCATCACCCTCCCCCCGTTCCCAGTCACGAACAGAGGGGAATGAGGTTGTCCCTATAATCGAAATGCATCACTCGTTAGTACCATTGCCTCTCTGCTCGCCATGCCGATCGTTTAGTGGTTTGCCCTCTCTCAGTTGTGGAAACCCCCACGATAATAAGCTAACCTCTGTGCCAACAGGCTAACCTCGGTGCTAACATAAGCTAATCTCCTGCTAGCTAGCTTAACCGACTGGTTTATCGTTGTGTATAGTCTAATTGACTCTTCTCTGTCGAATGCATTCTATCCTGCTCTACTCATGACTGTTTTCCCGAAGAATCTACTAGACAGGGAGAGGGGACATCCCTCACTAATATTCATGAACCACCGTCGGATCACAGGGTCATGCCCCTCGATGGCATATACTACTATGATTCATTAGAGGTGAACACTGATAGGGTTTTAGCCCAACACAAAATCCACTGTCCTTAGGGATATCGTGGTGACCAAGGGCTGTATGCCCCTCGTAGGCTAGTCCTCGGGGCTCTCTTTCCCTATCGGTCATCCCTTTTCGGATTGTGATTTGACCACGGGCCAGATGCCCCTCGTAGGCTGGTCCTCGGGATTTTCCTTCCCTTATTGGTTGCCTCATCCGACCGTGTTCCAACTCATGGAAGAGTGGTGCCCCTCGTAGGCTAGTCCTTGGGGTTTCTTATCCGATTGGGGTTCGTTGGCTGCCGTTGTTGCCGTCTGGCTTGTTAGGGGCTTACTCCGCTACCTGAGCATGTCCCCGCTTCTCCCCTGCAATCCTCCAGGGATGGGGAGATGCTGCCCAATTTTCACCAGGTTCCAACTAATGAGTTACCCTTGTGATTTGGACTTAATGAAACTTGTTTCTCAAAGAATGAATGTCCGTGCTAGAGTATGAACCTCGCACGAGCTTATGACTCTACTGCTGGGGAGCTTGGGACTCCAACTTAATAAACAATTAACACAATCAAACCCAGAATCCTCAGGGACATCTTAATAAACCAAATAGACTCAAAAATATCCAAAAATCAACTTCAACGGCACGGCCTTAACCGGCCGCCCTAATACGGTGCGATACCCCCCCCCCCTCGTCGGAATAACATTAGACTCAAACTCAACAGATTTTAAATGGTCCGTACCCGACGCGCCCTAATCCAGCACGACCCAAGCCAGCTGCACCGAGTAAACCATCTACCCATGGCCACGCCGTTTAACCCCCTTTACCTACGTTTTGACCGCACCGAGAAACTCTTCTCCTACACTCGGTTGCGTTGGTTTTGAATAAGTACTCTCTATCGCGTTGTCTTAATCCCTCACACGACTTCGGAGCAATCTTTGCCTCCCGCGGTCGAGATTAATAAACCCAATCAATCATAAACAAAATAAAAGGGGATTGTTCAAGTCCAAACCATTTTCCTATTATGCTTCTACTATTATGTTTGGTAGTATCACGCTTTTGTCATCATGCCACTGTCACCATTTTCGTCTCCCTCGGCGGAGATTAATAAACCTGATTAATCATCGTCCATCTTCATGATTTTGTTATCATGCTTTAGTATAATCATGAGCGCCATGTTAATGCATGCATGCTTGCATGGACCCTCGGTATATCAAATGGCACTGATATAAGGCCAGATTACGCCCGACCGGAAGTCTTTGCTATGCGCGATGGTGGTCTTCAGGCCTTTGTCCTCCGCCACGTATCGAGGATTTCCAACTCAATAAACCATGCCTCTTTCGCATGATAGATAAAAGCATTTCATGTGACCACATCATATGCATCCTTTTGCATCTTATTTTGACCTCGGATGGCCCACTATCTCGGCAATTAATCAAAGGTTTTCTCCCTTACGAGAGATGTAATTAACTTCATATCCTTTATGGTATGACGGACTGCTATTCCCGACCCGAATCTCACTCTCGCCCAACACGGGTCAGAAGGAGTGCATAATAAATCTGTCACTTCTGTGATTAGCACGCCTGCGTAGTCAACTAATCGATTGATTATTGATTAATTAATTGGTTGGTCGGCCCCAGAATAAAAAGGGACAAAATCCCCGCAACAGAATCTCGCGTTTAATTATTCATTCGAATCTTCAATGGCATTTATGTTAGCTGTCTTTAATTGCTTTATTCCTATACAACTTTATTTAACTATTGTTTTCCTATGCCATTGTATTGTTAACTGCTTTCATAAGTTTAGCTGCGAGGTAGGGATCTGCGTGAACCCTATTGAGTCTATGTTGTGAGACTCACCCTTCCTTTCCAGGTGAGACGGAGCAGCAGTCCGCGGGTTACCACGTGCTTTTGGCGGGAAGTCGTAGGTGCCAGTAGTGGTCTGTCTTTCCCTTTTGACCGGGGTATGCCCCCATGTAATTGTTTATTTTTGATCTTTGTACAGTGTTTGGACTTGTAATATATGGATCTAGACTATTATATGAATATATCACTCTAATTTTGTCAATTGCTTCTGCTTTAAAATTACTATTTTATAATGCATGCGTAATTTCAGTTCATTATGCACCTCCTCAACCAATCCTCCCAACCCTTACGGGGCCTCATCAGCCTCTTGGGTGGCATCTCCGAGTTCTTGGTATCGATTTACCGGTATCCGGATCTCTGGGTCGTTACACTCATTGTTCCTAAAATATTCTCGCTGATGCTCTAGCATCGCCAGCCTCCTCTCTATACTTCTCTCTAAGTCAAAGCACAGAGACTATCATCAACAAAATGCTAGATTCACCATCCCCTCAGGATCCTTGATTTGATAATCTTACATAGAGTTTGGAAGAGAAGGCTAAGAAGAGGTATCTTTGACTGAACTTGAGGAAGTAGTGAAAGAAGAATTACCATGATATTTTGAGATAGAGCAATGCTGCAAGGATGGATCATACCCTTAAATGGTAAATGTTGAGGATCACAAAGTAATAAGGAGAGCCACCTCTAGGTACACCAACGTTAGAGGAGTTTTGTACATGTGTGCTCTTATTAGAGTTTTTATGAGGTGTTTGAATGATGACAAAGTGTCACGCCTCGAGCCTTTATTACAGCAGAAGACTCGCTCGAGGAACGTGAACAGCCGGCATGGTAAGCCTCTTGCAAGCAAGAACGATCAGAGCGCAAGATAATCACACATAAGAATGCAATCGCACAATATTTACTCAACTTCAACTTTCATTAATAATCAAATCCAATATTCGAATATAACCACTAATTCAACTTCCATCATGCTAGACTCAAGAAATAAGAAATTACATAGACTCGATCTAAACAATGTAAACTTCCTAAGTCTTCGCTCATTCTTTATTCACTCTCGGATCCGCTACTTGAACATTCTGAATCCGAACCCAACTCACTTCCATTTCCTGAAAAAGAATGGAAATAGGTAATGAGCACACTTTCCCAGTAGGTATCTTCGCATCAACATAAAGGCATCATTAAAGTAATTAACATTTTAGCTCTAGAGAAATAAGGTAAAATCACGCGATTGCGATCAATCATGCGATTAAACCAAAGTATGTAAGATAGAATGAGAGCAAGTATGAACTAGTAAGAATGTTATAAGAACATGATATGGCCATTCATGAACAAGAATGTAACGAGAATGTACTAGCAAGCCACATAATCATCACTTCAGTATCTTTTGCTTATGAGCAAGTACTTCGTGAATTTCTGTGGAATATCAAGAAAGTCATGTATAAGTATCAATCATGTTGTATCGTGTTGTGAATTTTTACTTATTTATAAAGAAAGTACTCCCAGCTCAATGCGACGCCAGTAGCATCATACCCCATGGTTTATAATAGTATGTTTCCGACAATCAGCCGAGGGGACTAGCATAGAGCCATTGAACACAATCAGTGCTCGATCGCATCTTCAAGTATAAATCAAGCTTTTTCCACGCATGTAACAATAAAGTATGGCCAAGAATGTACAATTCCAACAAGCTCTTGATAACAATACTTCAATGAATGAATGCTTTAATAAGAATCATGAGAAATCAAGAATGACTTATACTATGTTATGCTTATGGAAATAAATCGGCAGCATAACGGTACGTTCTTTATCTTCCATTCATTATATTAGGTTTCTTGATCAATATGATAAGTTCTAGATCATCAAGAGTCCATCTAGAAACCTTGAAATATCAACCCTTGGTCAAACCTCGAGTTAAAATACTCAAGCATTGAGACGGTTGTGTATTGGGCCGTTATATGATGTGACGCTCCAGTATTGGGCCGTTAAATTAGTCTGAATCCCAAACTAAGAAATCGGACTTAGTTGAATGTGACGGTCGTATATTGGGCCGTTACATGTGCCTGACGGTCTAATATAGATCCGTTACACTACTGATAACCAGAAACATCGATAGTGTAATCTAATCAATTGGGTTTTAATGGTACAACCAACTCGACGTCCTAGTAGGAATCCCAGGCTCGCGAAGAATTACGGAGGTCTTGAAACAAGATTTCTTAGTCCATTGGAAGGAATATCCAATAAAGTGGTCCTCATGTCCAAGAATAATGTTCCTATAGTGCAAAGTGAACTAATAGACAACATACCGAAATATGTGCCATGTACTTCGAGAAATGACTCTATTGGTAGAGAGAGGATGTGTAACAATAGAAAATCATGATAAAACTCCGTCAATACATCTTTGAAAAATCATGATTTAGATACAAAACTATAGAATTTTGGCATATGAAATTAACATAACTTAAATTAACTTAAGATACCTTAGTTATGTAATTTCTATCATTAATCAGTAAATAATCTTAAAGACATGAAATTAGGTCAAAACTTAGATAACTAGGCTTATTTATAAGTTAACTTGACTGATTTTCAATTCTGTCTACGATTACCCTGATGGTCGAGGATGGGTGCATCACAGTGATTGTGACGGTCTATCGAGGGGCCGTTACAGTAATGTAACGCTCCATCTATGGTGCGTCAGAGACAACAGAGTAATCTAAATACAATAGAGAGTGTGATGGCTTATCGTAAGGCCGTTACAATCTGTGACAGTCTAAGTATGGTGCGTCAGAGTCTCTGTTGATAGTACAAAGAATTTAAAAGACTATGATTTGAAAACACGTCATGTTTTTGAAAAATATCTAACTATCCTAGTCATGATAAATGAAGTAAGAGTCTGTCTAGATGCATAGGTTGCAGTGAATTAGCAAGATCATATCTTTTATCTTTGATTAAGGCTAAGGATAATTATGAATGCATGACCCTACTAAAACATGAAATTCATAGTCTATAATGCATGAAATCAAGTACAATCAGAGGGCTTTTATCTCTAACAAGATGTTTTTGTCAATCATGAGATAACCTACCTCTTAACTAGGCTTTCAGCTTCTAATTTGAGTCTGAAATTCGAGCCCTAGCTCTCCTTTTCCAGCGATTTTCCCGCAACTTCCTACTGCTCTATCTCTCCAACCACTTGTCCTAAAGATGTGAAATTTTGAGGGTAATAAGATGAAACTAAGGTGATCAAAAAGTTCTAAAGAATTGAATTCTAATTACCTTGTTTAGATGTCCTAACCTCTTGATCTTCAGGGGTCCTTTGCTCTGAATCCTAGGTTACTATGGTCGAACCAACAACTTTGGAAACTTCAATCTTCTTGGTTGCTTGATCTCCTAGCACGAAATTAGAAGAACTATTAGTCTAAAGTATACTAAACAAAATCTTCTAAAGAACTTATCCGAAATTCTATCTCCTTACCTTGATTCTTCACGAGTCAAAAGTAAGGGTCGCTTAGTTCAGAACTAGGTCCTATTTACAAGGTTTTAAAGATTAGATTGATTCTAGAGTCCTTAATTTGCCAGAATCTAATCCCTAAGAGTCCTTAGTAATGTTATAAACTCTCCCAAGTCGATCCCTTGTCGATAAGATCTCAAAGTTCTAGTCTTTTTGCTCGTTCTTTCTTTCACGGAACTGACAGGATGTAACGCATCAAAACTGGTGCGTTACATGGCTGCGGCGGTCGCACGATAGACCGCTACATCTAACGTGTACAGAGTTCAACATCAATCAAACTCTTTTATTAATTATCCATATTATTATCCAAAAAATGGTATTTATCCTTAAAATACGTAAATAGGCTAAATAACCTCCTAGAATATGGGCCAAACTTAATGGGCTTGGTCCTTAAACCTTTTGGATTTTATTTAAATAGGCTAGGTTAATTATTTAACATGATTGGGCCTTATAATGACTTATTAATCCAATAATCCTTTTATTTGTCTATTTAGCCTTTATAAATTCCTAATAAATTCTAGAAAATTTTATAAATAATCCAGAAATTATTATATAAATTCTGGGGCACTACACCCTCCCCCACTTAGAAGAATTTGGTCCCCAAATTCAATACATGGATTATGGAGAGTGTACTTACAGTTGAATAATTCTGGAAATATTTTACGCATGGCTTCTTCGGTTTCCCATGTTGCTTCATATGGTCATGCTTTCTTCCATTGAATCTTGACCATAGGAATAACTTTATTTCTTAGTTGACGCACTTCTCGTTCCAGAATCTTTATTGGCGTTTGCTCGTACGTCATATCCTTCTGAATATCCAAATTGTCATAAGTGATAATATGGTCAGGATCGTATACATATTTCTTTAGCATAGAGACGTGAAATACGTCATGAACTCCTGCTAATTGTGGAGGTAAAGCCAGTCTATAAGCCACTTCACCGACCCTTTCGAGAATTTCAAACGGACCAATGAACGTTGGAGTTAAATTGCCCTTAATGCCAAATCTCCGAATACCACGACCTGGAGAAACCTTGAGATACATATGGTCTCCTACTAGAAATTCCAAGTCACATCTTCGATTATCAGCATAAGACTTTTGTCTATCTTGTGCCATCTTTATTCTCTCTTGAATAAGCTTGATCTTCTCTGTATAATCTCTGATAATATCGGGGACTAGAAATTGTCTTTCCCCTATTTCACTCCAACATATTGGTGATCGACAACTTTTTCCATATAGAGCTTCAAAAGGTGCCATTTGTATACTGGCATGGTAACTGTTGTTATATGTAAATTCTACCAGAGGAAAGTGATCATGCCAACTACCTCCAAAATCAATAACACAAGCCCCGAGCATGTCTTCTACCACCTAATTTGTTTTTTCTGTTTGACCATCAGTTTGTGGATGAAAGGTTGTGCAGAAATTCAATCTAGTCCCTAGTGACTGTTGTAGTCCCTTCCAAAATTATGATGTGAATCGAGGATCTCTATCAGATATAATAGTGACTGGGACACCATGTAATTCAACAATTTCCCTTATGTATAATGCTGTCAGGACATTAGTTAATCCGAATGGTATTACCACGAATTCATAGTGGCCATAACGACTTCGAAAAGTCATTTTATAAATGTCTTCTTCTTTAATTCTAAGCTGATGATAACCTGATCTGAGGTCTATCTTAGAGAAATATTCTGTTCCTGAAAGCTGATCGAAGAGTTCATCAATACGCGGCAACAGATACTTATTTTTAATTGTGAGTTGATTCAGTCGCCGGTAATCAATGCATAGCCTGAGAGAACCATCCTTCTTCTTGACAAATAGAACCGGCGCACCCCAAGAGGATGTGCTAGGTCTGATGAAGCCTTTGTCTAGTAATTCCTGCAACTGCCTTTTTAATTCCTTGAGTTCTGTGGGGGACATCATGTAAGGGGCTATAGAAATAGGTGCTGCTCCTAGAATGAGTTCAATAGTGAAGTTCACTTCCCTCTCGGGTGGTAAACTGGGTAATTCGGACGGGAACACATCGAGGAAGTCACTTACAACAGGAATGTCTGCTAAGATAATCTCCTTGGATTCGGTAATAATGACAGAAGCAAGAAAAGCTTCACATCCTTGCGAGAAAAGTTTGCAAGCGTGAAGAGAAGATATAATAGTATGATGCTTCTTGTACTTGATGCCAAGAAAAGAGAATCTCGGAAGACCGGGCTTTCGAAAGGATATAATCCTATTTCGGCAATTGATATAAGCATCATGATCTACAAGCCAATCTACCCCTAAAATGGCATCATAACCTTTCATGTCAAGGCATACTAAGTTTGCGGGGAGATTGTGACCTTCTACTATCACTTCGCTATTAGGATAATAGTCGGTAAGCTTTGTTCCAGAACCTAAGGGTGTGAAAATAATGAGATCTAAAGGTAAGGGGACTGATGCAATTGATAATATTTTTACAAAAGTAGTGGAGATAAAAGAATGAGAGGCACCAGTGTCAAATAGCACAAATACAGGACGAGAACAAATTTGAAGAGTACCTTCCATAAGCCCACCATCCCTGGGCGCTTCCTCTTCTTCTAAGATGGCATTGAGGCGAGCTTGCCTCCTACGTCCTCCACCAGACGATTGGTCTTTTATAAGGGGGCAATCTGGCATGCGATACTCCCTGCTTCCACAACGTAAATAAGCGCCAAGGTGCTTCCAACACTCCTCAGTCGAATGGCTAAATTTTTCGTAAAACGTGCAAGCTGTAGCAACTTGCTCCTCCTCCTTGATTTTCTTTTGCTTATGGGAACTTCCACCATTCCCATTCCTAGATCTGTTCTTACTATCACAGCTCTTGTAGGGCTCCGTGATGCTGAACTTTTCCTTCTTATAACGCCGATGTCGGCTAGACTCTTCTCCTTTCCCTTTTAATTTCTCGACCTTCTCTAAGGTCCTTTCACACAAATACGCTCATTGAACTATTTCCGCATAAGTACAGATGTTTTGGGTTCCGAGCTGCTGAATGAAATAGGGTCGTAACCCGTCCATGAACCGATTAGCCTTCAATAAATCGGTGCTGATAAGATGCGGTGCGTAAGGTGCAAGCCTTGAGAATTACAGTTCATATTCGGCCACCATCATCATTCCTTGCCGAAGAGCGGCGAACTCCATAGCCTTTCATTCCTTTACATGCTCAGAAAAGTACTTGGCACGGAATAGGATAAGAAAACCATCCCATGTATGAGGTGCATCAGCCAGAGGTGCCGGGACCGACTTCCACCATGTACGGGCATCTTTGTTGAGTTGGAAGGTTGCGAGACGCACCTTCTCTTGATCGGTGCATTGGATAACATCAAAGATACGATTCATTTCGTCTATCTAGTTCTATGCTTCGTTAGGATTAGAAGAACCATAGAAATGCGGAGGGTTTAAGCTCCGAAAGTTACGATGCAAATAACCAGCCCATGCTCCTGCACCAGCTTGCGCCATGGTTTGTAATGCCTGAGTGAGGCCAGCAACAGTTTGTTGCATGACATCCCAATTTACGCGATGAGCCATGATAATAATAGGGTACCTGAGAGAAAAATAACAACTTGTTATTTCTCGTGGAATTGGGAGGAAAAATCAATCTTAAAGTTAATTAACTATCTTATCCCGGGTTCTACCCAATTCTCACATGGGTGTGGAAATTTCTTCCTTAGTTCATAGGTAGGGATCCTTAACCTTGGACTTATCCTATGACATGACTCTTCTCCCTAAGTCCTGAGACTTAGGCTCTGATACCAACTTATCTGTCACGCCCCGAGCCTTTATTACAGCGAAAGACTCGCTCGAGGAACGTGAACAGCCGGCATGGTAAGCCTCTTGCAAGCAAGAACGAGCAGAGCGCAAGACAATCACACATAAGAATGCAATCGCACAATATTTACTCAACTTCAACTTTCATTAATAATCAAAACTAATATTCGAATATAACCACTAATTCAACTTCCATCATGCTAGACTCAAGAGATAAGAAATTACATAGACTCGATCTAAACAATGTAAACTTCCTAAGTCTTCACTCATTCTTTATTCACTCTCGGATCCGCTACTTGAACATTCCAAATCCGAACCCGACTCACTTCTATTTCCTGAAAAAGAATGGAAATAGATAATGAGCACACTTGCCTAGTAGGTATCTTCGCATCAACATGAAGGTATTATTAAAGTAATTAACATTTTAGCTCTAGAGAAATAAGGTAAAATCATGCGAATGCGATCAATCATGCGATTAAACCAAAGTATGTAAGATAGAATGAGAGCAAGTATGAACTAGCAAGAATGTTATAAAAACATGATATGGCCTTTCATGAACAAGAATGTAACGAGAATGTACTAACAAGGCACATAATCATCACTCCAGTATCTTTTGCATATGAGCAAGTACTTCGTGAATTTCTATGGAATATCAAGAAAGTCATGTATAAGTATCAATCATGCTGTATCGTGTTGTGGATTTTCACTTATTTATAAAGAAAGTACTCCCAGCGCAATGCGACGCCAGTAGCATCATACCCCATGGTTTATAATAATATGTTTCCGACAATCAACCGAGGGGACTAGCATAGAGCCCTTGACCACAATCAGTGCTCGATCGCATCTTCAAGTATAAATCAAGCTTTTTCCACACATGTAACAATAAAGTATGGCCAAGAATGTACAATTTCAACAAGCTCTTGATAACAATAATTCAATGAATGTGCTTTAATAAGAATCATGAGAAATCAAGAATGACTTATACTATGTTATGCTTATGGAAATAAATCGGCAGCATAACAGTACGTTCTTTATCTTCCATTCATTATATTAGGTTTTTTGATCAATATAATAAGTTCTAGATCATCAAGAGTCCATCTAGAAACCTTGGAATATCAACCCTTGGTCAAACCTCGAGTTAAAATACTCAAACATTGTGACGGTCGTGTACTGGGCCGTTACATGATGTAACGCTCCAGTATTGGGCCGTTACATTAGTCTGAATCTCAAACCAAGAAATCGGACTTAGTTGAATGTGACGGTCGTATATTGGGCCGTTATATGTGCCTGACGGTCCAATATAGATCCGTTACACTACTGATAACCAAAAACATCGATAGTGTAATCTAATCAATTGGGTTTTAATGGTACAACCAACTCGGCGTCCTAGTGAGAATTTCAGGCTCGCTGATAATTACGGAGGTCTTGAAACAAGATTTCCTAGTCCATTGGAAGTAATATCCAATAGAGAGGTCCTCATGTCCAAGAATAATATTCTTATAGTGTAAAGTGAACTAATAGACAACATACCGGAATATGTGCCATGTACTTAGAGAAATGACTCTATTGGTAGAGAGAGGATGTGTAACAATAGGAAATCATGATAAAACTCCGTCAATACATCTTTGGAAAATCATGATTTAGATACAAAACTATAGAATTTTGGCATATGAAATTAACATAACTTAAATTAACTTAAGATACCTTAATTATGCAATTTCTATCATGAATCAGTAAATAATCTTAAAGACATGAAATTAGGTCAAAATTTAGATAACTAGGCTTATTTATAAGTTAACTTGACTGATTTTCAATTCTATCTACGATTACCCTGACGGTCGAGGATGGGTGTGTCACAGTGATTGTGACGGTCTATTGAGGGGCCGTTACAGTAATATAACACTCCATCTATGGTGCGTCAGAGACAACAGAGTAATCTAAATACAACAGAGAGTGTGATGGCTTATCGTAAAGCCGTTACAATCTGTGACGGTCTAAGTATGGTGCGTCAGAGTCTCTGCTGATAGTACAAAGAATTTGAAAGACTATGATTTGAAAACACGTCATGTTTTTGAAAAAGATCTAACTATCCTAGTCATGATAAATGAAGTAAGAGTATGTCTAGATGCATAGGTTGCAGTGAATTAGCAAGATCATATCTTTTGTCTTTGATTAAGGCTAAGGATAATTATGCATGCATGACCCTACTAAAACATGACATTCATAGTCTATAATGCATGAAATCAAGTACAATCAGAGGGCTTTTATCTCTAACAAGATATTTTTACCAATCATGAGATATACATACCTCTTAACTAGGCTTTAAGCTTCTAATTTGAGTCTCAAATTCGAGCCCTAGCTCTCCTTTTTCAGCGATTTTTCAGCAACTTCCTGCTGCTCTATCTCTCCAACCTCTTGTCCTAAAGATGTGAAATTTTGAGGGTAAGAAGATGAAACTAAGGTGATCAAAAAGTTCTAAACGATTGAATTCTAATTACCTCGTTTAGACGTCCTAACCTCTTCATCTTCAGGAGTCCTTTGCTCTGAATCATGGGTTACTATGGTCGAACCAGTCAGATCCTAACAAAAAAGATCTTTAGGCAGGGCTATTATTAGCCAACTTTAAGAGCACAAGGCCAAGAAACATAGGCACCTATGTTACTTGGCCTTGTAAGATATGCGTAGAGAAACATGGGTGTTTATGTTACTTGGCCTTGTAACATAGGTGCAAAAGAAACATATATAGGCATCTATGTTACTTACGCCTACGTTATTATGCCTATCTTACTTGACCTTATAACATAGGCACAGAGAAACATAGGCGCCTATGTTACTTGTGCCTATGTTGCTACACCTATGTTTTTCTACGCATATGTTATACTTAGCCTTATTTTTCTGTGCCTATGTTACTTGCCCTTGTTTTTCTATGCCTATGTTACTTGGCCTTATTCTTTTGCACTTATGTTATACTTAGCCTTATTTTTTTGCACCTACGTTACAAGGCCTTGCTTTTCTATGCCTATGTTATATTTAGCCTTATTTTTCTATGCTTATGTTACTTGCCCTTATTTTTCTGCGCCTATGTTATACTTCACAAGAATCGAACACTAACAAGTTATCTTAAAGTATAGTCGACCCCTTGAGAAATCAAAAGACTGCCCATCATAATAGATAGTCGGACAAACATCGACTATCTTATAAGATTTTTGTTCCTGTTTACACTTTTTAGAGTCCGTTTACACATTTTGGCTCATATTTATATACTTTGACCCCTATTTACTTATTTTGGCCGTAATTTACCCATTTTGACCTTGTTTACACTTTTTGGCTCTCATTTACAAATTTTTGGCCTCTATTTACACATTTTGGGTCCCGTTTACATTTTTTGGTGTTTATTACATATTTTGACCTCTGTTTATGTATTTTAGCTCTATTTACACTTTTTGGAGTCCGTTTGAGCATTTTGGCCCTTGATTACACATTTTGGCTCATGTTTACAATTTTTCGGTTTACTTTACACCTTTTCAATCTATTTACACTTTTTGGCTCGAATTTACACTTTTTGGCATCCATTTATAGTTTTTACCAGTGGTTAACATTTTTTGATGCCCATTTACAATTTTTTACAGATGTTTATAGTTTTTAGTTTCAATTTACACTTTTGGCTCTCGTTTACAGTTTTTGGCCCCACTTTACACTTTTTGGTGATTTACACATTTTCAGTCCAATTTATATTTTTTCGGTCTAGTTTACACAATTTCAATCCAGGGACACTCCAATACTGAATTGGCGAGAAACAAATATCCCCTCCATGTCGGTCTGCATCATCTTCATAGTCTCTAATAGGTCTGAAGAGTTTCTCGGTCCACAGTTAGGAACCCATACATGGTGATTCTTATTTCACGTAAACATGTGCAAAAAATGTAAACAAAACCAAAACTGAGTAAATGACGGTCAAAATGTGTAAAAGAGGGTCCAAATATGTAAATAAGCATCAAATATGTAAATAAGAGTCAAAATATGTAAACAGCCTCCAAAAAGTGTAAATATGGGCCAAAATACGTAAACATGTGTCAAAAAGTGTAAACAAAAATCAAAATGTGTAAACGAGAGCCGAAATGTGTACATAAGAGTCAAAGTATAAATGAATGTCAAAATGTGTAAATGAGAGTCAAAATGTGTAAACGAATGTCAAAATGTGTAAATATGGGCCGAAATATGTAAATAGGAGCCAAAATCTGTAAACGGACTCCAAAATATGTAAACGGGAGTTAAAATGTGTAAAATATGGGCCAAAATATATAAACATAAGCTAAAAAGTGTAAATAAGGTCAAAATATGTAAAATTAATAGTAAATGAATCGTGAATTTGAAGATGAATAGTGATTTTTCAGAACATAGTGGTGATGTTGTTCATTTAAAAAAAATATTGTTCATCTTCTACGATGAACATGAATAGAGCCGGAGTTGTTTTTTAACCAACAATCTAGTCTTATAGAGAGAGAGAGAGAGAGAGGAGAGAGAGAGAGAGATCTAAGAGAGAGAGGGGGGAGAGGATGCCAGATGGAGGTTTCTCGCTGGCCTCGCCTTGGGCAAATGTCCTCGCTCCCAGTATATGTGAGCTTCTCGCCGGATATCGCCGTCGTCAACCTCTACTTTGTCGTCCTCTGCAACTCACAAGAGTGAACCCAAATAGAGGGAGAGCACGCAGACAAAGGGAGAGAGAGAGAGAGGGATTAGAGAGAAAGGGTGTCGGATGTCGATGGCCGATGTGGACGACAGTAGGGACATCGTTGGGGCCTGCACCAGTAGCCATCGTACGACGTCGGCGGCCAGTGTGCCCTTGACGGAGAGAGGGAGAGGGAGAGAGATCAAAGACAGAGAAGTGGAGAGAGAGAATGAGATGCGGTGATGTGACGTGCCACTATGGCAAAATTGTCTATGTGATAATTAAGAATTAGGCATACTTTTGGAAATATTTTGGGAGTGAACACGTATGAGTAAATATTTATTTAAATAATATTATTGTTGAAAATTTCCCTTGATATAATTTCAAAAATGATATTTTGTCATTTCGACTTTAGTAACAATTAATTTGTAAAAGATCCAATAACTTTTGACATATCCAAATGTATAGATGAAGTGCTACAGAAGTACAGAAAAGTCTAGACATTCATAGTCTCAGTAACTACGGGAGTACAAATGATAGTACAGTCAAACAAGAAGTAGAGGGAGGGCGCAAGGTCATGTGCCCGGAAAGGGACTGCACAAAATCACCAACTGGGCAATGAAGGAGCTCCATGGACTCTTACGTCCTCGTCCGGTCGTCCTAGTCTTGAGGGTTATCACCAGTAAAAGGAGCAAGGGTGAGCCCAGTTCGATCAATATATAGGCAAGCCCTATTCCTCACTACCTACTGCTAACGACTACAAAACATGCATGGACTCTACGAATTTCCGGCGACCATCAACCGACTATATATCACGCATCAAATTCTAATAGATGATTCATGTCATGGATTTTAATAGTTACAATTAAAAAAATTATAAACATAATAATTCATTTTTTGCTAACTGTTATCTTCAATTCATCTGCATGGGACTATAAAATTTTATTGGCAAAAGTAAAATCTTGTGAACAGGGATGTCTCTCATCATGATCCACTCGTTTCTGGATTCCTAACAAGGATCTCTGATCACATAAACAGAGAAGGCATGCAACTTCACAGCCGACAAGGTGGCATCCTTAAGTAGGGGTTCCCTCGTATATAACTCAATAGATAGATTACCCTCGTATATAACTCAATAGATAGATTCGCGGTCAGGGGACGTCGCTTGTAATTAACTTTGTTATGTCCAATCTATATATATATATATATATATATATATATATATATATGTAGCTAGATGCAATTAATTGATTAGCCCGTACGTACGTGGCTCTGCAGAATTTGTGATCAGAAAAAGAAATGGAAGCGAATGAGAAACCAATCCTTGTGAGAAACCAAAGAGCTGTACGTACCAAGCTGCATGGGATGGTGACAAGAGACGCACGTGACACACTGATGCATAAAAACCAAACGGCACCTCATTAATTATGCACCTGAAAACTAGTTGGCTGCGATCGAGCTCCCACACGAAGCAAGCAACGCATCCTCCTGACTGCACTTATTGTCGGTGCAAATTAAATTAAGCGAAGACGATCGATGCAGACCAGTTGGCCGATCTAGTACTGCTGCAGCTGATCAGCAGTCGGCCGGGAGAGGTAACCAGCTCGCAGGCAATAAAGAGCCTGTGGCCCTCCTCGTACGAGTTTGTAAATAGTGAGGTAAAGGCGGGCGTCGTGCTCAATGGCCTCACAAAAGCAAGGTTGCCGGTCTTCCACGAGGGCGCATGCAGCACTGTGGGGTGGGGGTGGCGGTGCTCGATCGGGTGCTTGAGGAACTTGTTGGATATAGGCGCATGTCAATGGTTCCCGGGCACGCCGGCCGCAGATGCCCTCGTGGTGGCTCGTGAAGGATTGCGCCCGGGCAAGGTGAAGATGATGAGGGCATCCCTTGCCCCTCCACATTTTCTCCGGACTCGGATTGTTCGTCGGCAAGAGCCATTATGTTCCTCAAGTGTTTGTGAGTCGAGTCATGTATTTTTCTTTGAGTCTTAATCATGTAATTTTCCCTTTATTTGAGTCATGTACCTAGGTTAGTAGGTTTTCTACCAATGTCCTAAGTCATTGTGTTGTTTAGATAGGCTATTGGGCCCATCTCATTGGGCTAGGCCCATGGACACCCCCCTTCCCTTCGGTTATTAGTTATTGTGTCTTTTGTTAGGGTCCTTTGTGAAAAAATCATGTGCCTATAAATAGGCCACCCCACTCCTCATATGTAACAACTTATGCATGAATATTGAATTTCAGATATACTCCAAATCCCTCTAGCCTTCTCTCTCAATATCTCTCTCTCTCTCTCTCTCCCTCCACCCCAATTTTCAGAATTTTCTCTCTCCTCCCCATTTACCTCTCATTAACTCCCCTCCCCTTATTCAATCACCTTCCCAACCACCCCATCTCCCACCTACCCCATTTAAACCTCTCCCCTTCCCCATAACCCTCTTTATTCCACCCCCTAGTCCCAAGAGAGCTCCACCCAATCCCCACTCCACCTTCCAACCCCCAACTACCCATTTCCCTTCCCCAAATCTCACTCCACCTTCCCAAGACACCTCTTCCCATCCCCAAGACCACCATTGATCACTCCCCATCAAAGAAAATTCAAACTCACATTCCCTCCACCCACTTGTGCCTCCCTCACAGCCCAAATTCGTAGCTCCTCTCTCACCCTCTGAAAACACCCCATTCCAGACCCCATTCTCCCTCTCCCACACCTTAGAACACCCCCTCCTAGGCCCCCTCACAACTAGGGGTCACTCCCACACCTATTCACCCCCATTTCCACTTCCATTTAACCCATTTCTCCCACCACCTTCCACCTACAGTTCGCAGGTTGCAGGTGCCAGAAGTCCAGCGACTTGCAGAAGGTGTCACATCGTCATCCTAAGGCTTCTGAAGGCGCTTCATACATCGTTGGAATCGTCTTTGAGTCCTCTTTCTAACAGAGGTGGTCCCACATCCATCCGAGCTCGGAGCTGTGCGGTGGAGCAGATCTTGTGCGACTGTGCAATCTGCCCCAGGCTGAAGACCAGAGAGCATTTGGAAGTTTCACCACGACCAACCTAGCAAGAATCAGAGCTCGGCTTCTTCATCAAAATTCTTCTTCTCTGAATCCTCTTTCATCCCCAGAAAGCGGAGCTCCATTTGGCGTTCGAATCTGGGAGATATCATTTTTCTCCCTCGAAGTATACGTTCTATCCTCCCACAGTCTGCAGCGACCCTTCACCGGTGACCTGAGGCTACCGGCCAACCTTCGCATCGGTTGGCTTCCCCGTTAATTTTGCTGCGTAGAAGACTCGACAGCCGAACCAACGGCTTTGACGGCGCTCGATTTGGAGTTCGGGAGCGGTCGTGGCATTGCTGTCAATCTGCTGCTGGGAAACTGTTCCTGTCCGAACCAGAGACAGAGCTCCTATTCAACTGTTGACCTCGGCCAGCTCGTGAGGGATCTGAGCGCCAATTTTGGAGGGCTGAAACTATTACCAGTTAGCTGTCATCTCCAAGAAGAAGGACCACATTCGGCCTCCGAAGCTTCCAGTTACCATTTTCTTCGTCGGGGTGTGTCGTCTTCCCCCTGTGGGTCCAGGTTTGACCTGCCCCTGCTCATCCGGCTATCTCGTTCTTCTCCGACCTCTGATTGGGGCCCCGTCGATTCCTGCTCGAAGCTACTCTGATGACGATCACGTCACCGCCAGGCTCGTCTCATTTGGAGTTCAGGAGCGTCCGTGGTGCCTTCTGCAACCTGCTGTACCAGTTCTGCACCAGCCAGAGGAAGAAGCTGCTGACCTATTCCAGTCGCTGGCCCGACCAGCCCTGAGTTCCAGAGCTCCTGCCAAAATTCAGACATCATCCTCAACCTGTTAGCAAGCTTTTGGCGCAAGTCTCATCAGATTATGAGCTCGGTGGAATTATTGGCAGCATCGACATCGACCCTCTGTCCAGAAATACAGAAGCTAGGCAGAATAGGCAAAGCTCGGGAAGTCGGTTATCTTTGCATATCTCCCCACCCCGCTTGGCCGGCTGAAGGCCCCTCCCTGCGTGGAGGTAGTTTTGGATGTATTAAGCATAATCCCCACCCCAATATCCCCCCCCCTTGCATGGGGTGTAGTTCATGTAATTATTAAGTCGCAGGTTTGAAGCTTCAATCGACGCGGCGTGCTGGTACATACCCTCGCCTCCCCGCTCGCCCCCGTCTCCGGCCGGAGTCAGCGTCTTCACGCCGGCTAGGTGAGCCTCGGTCCCTCTCTTACTGGTCTAATCACTTTCTTAGCTTAGTATTGCTATAGTTACTCCGTCGGCGGTAAGAGAGTGTCCGATTTTACATTGCCACCAAATTGAGTGACCACCGCGGGCGAGTTGAGAGTGAATCCACTTAACCCACACCCTTGGTGTGTTGGCCGCCCATGATTTGGGCATCCTAGGCCCATTTTGGGTTCTCCCCAAGCTTGCCAACCCTTGGAGCCTCATGGTCCCACCTCGGACCCTCTCCAACATCGCCTAGTTGCCGTCGGGCCCTAGTGTGTGCCATACAGGTGAGCTCGCTAGTGTGAGTCCGCTGCTCAAACTTGAATGCTTGCAATATAGGTCATAGGTCGGTGTCACATCAAGTGGTATCAGTGCAAGTTCACAACTTGTCTCTATCAAGTTGGTCCTAGGGCATGTCTATGTATTTAGAGTCTTCAAATGCATCACTCTTGTCCCCTAGTATGGCCATCTCATATCGACCTTACCAATCGGCCCACTCCATAAGTCCAAGCCACCAAGAGATGCCTACCACTAACACCCATAACTTCTCTGGCCATGTCAACTACTTCATGAAAGCCTTGACCTATGCCAATGAGCGGCTTGATAACATATCGGGCCGACTCAACTAACTTGGAGAAAATAGGCCCGCCCCAAGGACAGACGATAGAATGGTCCATTTCCCACTTCCCACCTTTGATGGAACCTCTCCTAGAGAATATTTAGATTGGGAAGCTACAATGGACCAATACTTCACTTGGTATCATATATCCGAGGATGAAAAGGCATTGGTTGCCAAAATACAACTTACCAAACGGGCGGAAACTTATTGGATGCAAATTGTCGGGCTAAAGATACTTAGAAGGGAAACTCCCATCACCACTTGGAAGGACATGAAGGAGCAACTTAGAGCAAAATATATGTCCCCTTCCTACCCGGGTTACCAAAATTCGAGGAGCACACTCACTCCTCCAAACCCACCCGTCCAAACCCTTACCACTAGAACCCAAGTCTCCAAGGCCTCCACCTCCCCACCTGATCCCATGAGGGCCCCCACACCCCAACCAAAACCCCCTTCACTAATCTACACTAGTCAAGCCTCTTTAGCCCCCACTTCCACCCCAAATAATCCCAAGGGGAAGAGACCCCTAACCGACCCAATTCCCTCCATGGTGACCACCACTCATCCAACCCTCACCATTAAAAACCATGTGGACACCGTGTCCACCCCTCCACCAAGGCCCATAATGGCCACCATCCCCAAACCCAAAACCCCTCACCCAACTCACCTCCCGCTTCCTACACCAATCTTTCCCCAACTTAGGCCTCCTGTACTTCCCCTTCCGATCCAAGTTCACCCTTGCCCACCACCTCAAGTGCACCATGCTCCAGCTATCACCAATTCTCCCGTATTAGACCTACCCAACCCATTAACACTAGGAATTGAAACCTCCACAACCCTCCACATGGGAGTAGATGCTAGTCCGGAACCCATTCCCACCCATAAGGAAGCCCAAGATCACACCAATGGTAAGGAAAAGCCTCAACCCTTTACCACTTCAAATAGCCCGGATCCTCAAGAGTCACCCACCTTCACCATGAATGAGCATATACTCCAATGGCTCAAGCAAGGACCCACCCTTCCTAGCTCACCCCCACCTCTCTCACCTTTGGGATATCCATCCCAAATTGTTCCCCTCCACTCCTATCACACCACAATCCAATCCTACTATGAGGTAGAAGATTGGGATGATCTCCTCAAAGGTCTAAAGTGGCAATCAGACTTGACTTCTTTATTGGCCCTAGGAGCGGACCAACCCAAGAGCCTTAACCTCATCCATCCATGCATTGGGTCTATCTCCTCGGTTTGCACTATTGGTTGCTACACTAGTGACATCCTTTTCCTTCTCCCCATAGTGGAAGAGCCCATCCTGGTCCACTCCCCTACCATTGTGATTCCTAAAACCTTGACCAACCAGCCCACCCCATACACCGGCCCAACCATTCCACTAGAAGAAGATGACTCATCACCTTTTGAGGACCTTGAGGACATGGAGCCCCTTGGTAACCCACTTTATGATCCCTATGATCCATTCCAATGGGAGTCAAGGAACCCGAGTAACCCAACCACCTTAACTACCACCTACCTTTCCCTACCCCAACCCACCATGTTTGATCCAATCCACCCCATCCCAGACCCGGGTTACACCATGGGAACCCTGACTTTGGGTGGTATACACCTAGGGATCGAGGAAGTGCCCCATCTCATGATATCCACCTTTCTAGACCCCTTCGACCCATTCCAATGGAAGTCCAAAGGCCCACACATAGGAGACATCTTTGTCACAAGAGTGCATAAGTCTTGGCATACAACACCACTTGGCATGATTCATAAGTCGGGTACATTCATTTACATCACCCACATGTCAAGTAGGAAGCATAAGTGGACCGTATTTGGATGTATTGGCCCACCCTCATTCATCATGAGTCTTAAGTATGAGAGGAGCATACAGGGATGTCCGGGTCCCCCGACATTTGTCATACCCATGCATAAAATGTTCATCTATGGATGTCCCGGCCCCCCTGAGTCTGTCACAATCTTCATAGCATCAAAGCATGATCGATCTACATGTGGCTGCCCCGGACCACCTTTTCATACCATACATTGTCAACTCACATGACATACGCATTCAAGCAAGTATCAAGTAACAAGCGGTGGGATTCACAAGAAGCGAGCACAAACTCCTAAGCACCACTTTGAATTCCAAGTTGATAACTTGGCGATGATGGCTTTGGAGTGGCTCTACTTTAGGGTCACCTCCAAATTGAGGGTACGAGGACTTGGACCTTGCCAAGTTCCGAGTGGCTTTGGCAACACGGCTTATGAGTTGAACTTTCAAAAAAGGTTTTGGGATTCTCCTCATTTCTCATGTGGCGGATCTAGCACCTTATAAGGGCACCGCGGTGGATCCTAGTGAGTGCCTCCAGCTTACACCTACCTTTGTGAGAGACACCCTCGGAGTGCCACCACGAATAGCCTGAGAGCTCGACGTGAGCACACAGCGGCAATACTAGGCAAGCAAGATCCCATCGCCAGCATCAGGGTATGACCGAGTCACTTTGTCGAGCTGAAGCGCCGTTCCCCGACTATGGTCGCGGGTTGAGTACGGAGATCGTGGATCGCCCAGAGCCGCAGTTCGATATACTACTTCCCTGGTGGATCCATACTCGACGGGGTCAAGTTTTCCCCACCCCGGGGGTATGATGAGGGCATCCCTTGCCCCTCCACATTTTCTGCGGACTCGGATTGTTCGTCGGCAAGCGCCATTATGTTCCTCAAGTGTTTGTGAGTCGAGTCATGTATTTTTCTTTGAGTCTTAATCATGTAATTTTCCCTTTATTTGAGTCATGTACCTAGGTTAGTAGGTTTTCTACCAATGTCCTAAGTCATTGTGTTGTTTAGATAGGCTATTGGGCCCATCTCATTGGGCTAGGCCCATGGACACCCCCCTTCCCTTCTGTTATTAGTCATTGTGTCTTTTGTTAGGGTCCTTTGTGAAAAAGTCATGTGCCTATAAATAGGCCACCCCACTCCTCATATGTAACAACTTATGCATGAATATTGAATTTCAGATATACTCCAAATCCCTCTAGCCTTCTCTCTCAATATCTCTCTCTCTCTCTCTCTCCCTCCATCCCAATTTTCGGAATTTTCTCTCTCCTCCCCATTTACCTCTCATTAACTCCCCTCCCCTTATTCAATCACCTTCCCAACCACCCCATCTCCCACCTACCCCATTTAAACCTCTCCCCTTCCCCATAACCCTCTTTATTCCACCCCCTAGTCCCAAGAGAGCTCCACCCAATCCCCACTCCACCTTCCAACCCCCAACTACCCATTTCCCTTCCCCAAATCTCACTCTACCTTCCCAAGACACCTCTTCCCATCCCCAAGACCACCATTGATCACTCCCCATCAAAGAAAATTCAAACTCACATTCCCTCCACCCACTTGTGCCTCCCTCACAGCCCAAATTCGTAGCTCCTCTCTCACCCTCTGAAAACACCCCATTCCAGACCCCATTCTCCCTCTCCCACACCTTAGAACACCCCCTCCTAGACCCCCTCACAACTAGGGGTCACTCCCACACCTATTCACCCCCATTTCCACTTCCATTTACCCCATTTCTCCCACCACCTTCCACCTACAGTTCGCAGGTTGCAGGTGGCAAAAGTCCAGCGACTTGCAGAAGGTGTCACATCGTCATCCTGAGGCTTCTGAAGGCGCTTCATACATCGTTGGAATCGTCTTTGAGTCCTCTTTCCAACAGAGGTGGTCCCACATCCATCCGAGCTCGGAGCTGTGCGGTGGAGCAGATCTTGTGCGACTGTGCAATCTGCCCCAGGCTGAAGACCAGAGAGCATTTGGAAGTTTCACCATGACCAAACTAGCAAGAATCAGAGCTCGGCTTCTTCATCAAAATTCTTCTTCTCTGAATTCTCTTTCATCTCCAGAAAACGGAGCTACATTTGGCGTTCGAATCTGGGAGATATCATTTTTCTCCCCCGAAGTATACGTTCTGTCCTCCCACAGTCTGCAGCGACCCTTCACCGGTGACCTGAGGCTACCGGCCAACCTTAGCATCGGTTGGCTTCCCCGTTAATTTTGCTGCGTAGAAGACTCGACAGCCGAACCAACGGCTTTGACGGCGCTCGATTTGGAGTTTGGGAGCGGTCGTGGCATTGCTGTCAATCTGCTGCTGGGAAACTGTTCCTGTCCGAACCAGAGACAGAGCTCCTGTTCAACTGTTGACCTCGGCCAGCTCGTGAGGGATCTGAGCGCCAATTTTGGAGGGCTAAAACTATTACCAGTTAGCTGTCATCTCCAAGAAGAAGGTCACATTCGGCCTCCGAAGCTTCCAGTTACCATTTTCTTCGTCGGGGTGTGTCGTCTTCCCCCTGTGGGTCCAGGTTTGACCTGCCCCTGCTCATCCGGCTATCTCGTTCTTCTCCGACCTCCGATTGGGGCCCCGTCGATTCCTGCTCGAAGCTACTCCGACGACGATCACGTCACCGCCAGGCTCGTCTCATTTGGAGTTCAGGAGCGTCCGTGGTGCCTTCTGAAACCTGCTGTACCAGTTCTGCACCAGCCAGAGGAAGAAGCTGCTGACCTATTCCAGTCGCTGGCCCGACCAGCCCTGAGTTCCAGAGCTCCTGCCAAAATTCAGACATCATCCTCAACCTGTTAGCAAGCTTTTGGCGCAAATCTCATCAGATTATGAGCTCGGTGGAATTATTGGCAGCATCGACATCGACCCTCTGTCCAGAAATACAGAAGCTAGGCAGAATCGGCAAAGCTCGGGAAGTCGGTTATCTTTGCATATCTCCCCACCCCGCTTGGCCGGCTGAAGGCCCCTCCCTGCGTGGAGGTAGTTTTGGATGTATTAAGCATAATCCCCACCCCAATATCCCCCCCCCCTTGCATGGGGTGTAGTTCATGTAATTATTAAGTCGCAGGTTTGAAGCTTCAATCGACGCGGCGTGCGGGTACATACCCTCGCCTCCCCGCTCGCCCCCGTCTCCGGCCGGAGTCGGCGTCTTCACGCCGGCTAGGTGAGCCTCGGTCCCTCTCTTACTGGTCTAATCACTTGCTTAGCTTAGTATTGCTGTAGTTACTCCGTCGGCGGTAAGAGAGTGTCCAATTTTACATTGCCACCAAATTGAGTGACCACCGCGGGCGAGTTGAGAGTGAATCCACTTAACCCACACCCTTGGTGTGTTGGCCGCCCATAATTTGGGCATCCTAGGCCCATTTTGGGTTCTCCCCAAGCTTGCCAACCCTTGGAGCCTCATGGTCCCACCTCGGACCCTCTCCAACATCGCCTAGTTGCCGTCGGGCCCTAGTGTGTGCCATACAGGGTGAGCTCGCTAGTGTGAGTCCGCTGCTCAAACTTGAATGCTTGCAATATAGGTCATAGGTCGGTGTTACATCAGAAGAACGATTGGATTTGGGACTCCAGGAGAGTGGGCTAACTTTTTTTCCATTGATCACTTCCGATGGATATAACCCATCTATTTATAGGGTGCATGAACCCCCACAACCCCTCCGTCCCTCCCGCACCCATTTTCCTCTTCCGTGATTTCTGGTGAGCATATGTCAAAGTTCGGCACCGAAAACACTTTCGGTGCCGTCTTCGATGACTTTGTTGGCTACGCTCTAACATCTCCCACTTGGCCAACAAATTATTATATCCTCACTATCCGTGAGTGGTATAATATTTCTGTTGAAACACTCTCACTATCCGTGAGTAACTTTAGACATACTCTCACTGTCCGTGAGTAGTATTTTCACTCACCATCACTATTCATAAGTGTTATACTCTCATTATCTATGAGCAGTATTTCTGATACACTCCCACTATCCGTCAGAGGAATCATATTTCTCATTATCTCACTATGCGTGAGTACTGTTCCGATACACTCCCACTATCTGTCAGAGGTATCATTATTTTCATTATCCATGAAAATATTCTTTTTTGGTTTATATATTCCTAAGCCCCATTAAGCCAACATACTTAATGAAATTTTCTGCTGAGATACTTTTCGTCAAAGGATCTGCAATCATATCACTTGTGGGAACATAAGTCACTTTTATTTCCCCTTTCTGTACAATATCTCGAATATAGTGATATTGTACTTCGATATGCTTTCCTCTTGAACTGTTTGCTCCACTGTTGATCAGGGTAATAGCCGCCTGATTATCACAATACATCTCAATTGGTCCATCTATCAAGTTGAGATTCAAATCATTCAAGAATCTTCTGATTCAAACTGCATGAATAGTAGCTGTACTACATGCAACGTACTCAGCTTCTTGTGTGTATCGAGCAACACACCCTTATTTCTTACTTCCCCAAGAAACAATAGTACAACCAAAGATGAACAAATGTCCCGACGTGGACTTTCCGTCATCTTTATCTCCTCCAAAATCTGTATCCGAATATCCGAGAGCCTTAAGCGTATCAGCTTGATAAACGAGACTGTGGTGTAAAGTTCCTCTCAGATATTTCAAAATCCTTTTAACAGCTTCCCAATGTGCTGGACCAGGATTACTTTGGTATCTACTTACCAAATTGACTGGGTATGCCAAGTCCGATCTTATACACATCATTGCATACATCAAGCTTCCGACTGCTTGTGTATATGGCACCTTGAGCGGCTCCTATCCCTCTCCGGGGTATTGACGCTTACACAACCGTTTCTGATGGACTAACGGTGTAGGTGCCGGATTGCTATTATGCATTCCGAATCTCTTGAGTACAGATCTAAATATTTTTCTTGGTTTATACTCAACATTCTAGACTTTCTATCCCTCAGGATTTGTACACCAAGAACATAGGATGCCTCACCCATGTCCTTCATCTCAAACATTCCACTAAGTTCAAATTTGACTTTATTCAATATTTCTATGTCATTACTGGCGAGTAAAATATCATCCACATATAGGGATAACATGATATACTTACTCCCATTATTTATGACATACACACAGTTATCCAACTTGTTTGAAACAAACCCTAGTTGGACAACTACTTCGTAGAATTTGAGATACAATTGTCTAGAAGATTGTTTTAAACCATATATTGATTTCTTCAACTTGCATACCCTTTCCTCTTAGCCTTCCACCTGAAATCTCTCAGGTTGTTGCATATAGATGTCTTCATTTAACTCTCCGTTAAGGAATGCTATTTTTACATCCATCTGGTGCAACTCCAGATCAAAATATGTATCAATTACCAAGATCATTCTTATGGATGCAAACTTAGCCACTGGAGAATAGATTTCTTGAAAATCTATACTTGGTTTCTGTGTAAATCCCTTGGCAACTAACCAGGCCTTATATTTATCAATAGACCCATCAGCTCGAAGCTTTTTCTTTAATCTCTATTTGCATCCTATTGACTTTCGATTCTTTGGTAGATCACATAATTCTCATACATTATCCTTTTCATGGAAACAATTTCTTCATTCATGGCATCTTGCCATAATTCTGTATCATGCGATTTCATCGCATCTACATAATTCATGGGATCTACGCAATTTTCGTCTTCCATGTCTATCACCAGACATGAAGGCTCACAGGAATACAAATGATAATCATCCATCTATGCTGGTGGAGTTCTCAATCTTTTATTACCTATTGTGGGTTGATTAGGCTGCACTTCATTCATAGGTACTGGTTCATTTTTCATGTTTTGAGGTTCTTCCTCAATTTCCGGATCGTTTCTAGGGATATCATTGTAATAGTCATCATCTATTACAACCAGAGGTTCTTTCTCCTTTTCACGAGATTCCTCTTCCTCTAGATTATCTAGAAATGTCGCATCCCTATATTCAACGATCCCTTTTTTCTTATGGAAAAATCTATAACCAGATGATTTCTCACAATACCCTATGAATTTACACTTCAATGTCTTTGAGTCCAACTTATCTCTAAGTTAACTCGGAATGAGAACGTGGGTAATTGACCCCCACTTCTTGAGATGACTCAAATCGGGTTTCCTCCCATTCCATAATTCATAAGGCGTATTTTCTACGGATTTTGTGAGAATTCTATTTAAGATATGATTTGACGCAAGCAATGCCTCTCCCCACAAATTCTTAGGGAGTCCTGAATGCGATAACATATATCTAACATCATTCATTAAAGTTTTATTCTTTCTTTCTGCCACACCATTCTGTTGTGACGTATAAGGCATTGTCACATATCTTTTAATTCCATGTTCTTGACAATATAACTCAAAGGATTTGAGTTATATTCCCCACCTCTATCCGTTCTTAACACCTTAATATTCCTTCCATATTGCCTTTCCACTCTCATTCTATATTTTCGGAAGCAATCAAATGCCTCTGATTTTGCAGAAATCAGATAAACATAGGCAAATCTGGAGTAATCATCTATGAAGGTTATGAAATATTCCTTGTTGTTATATGTCTTTATGCTTAGGGGGCTACAAATGTCCGAGTGGACCAACCCTAACAATTCGTTTGATCTATGTCCTACTGCGAAGGATTTCTTAGTCATTTTTCCTACTAAGCAATGTTCACAAGGTGTCAGTTCCACCTTTGACAAACCCGGCAGTAGACCCATCTTTATCATTTGTTCCATTTTAGATTTTTCGGGATGCCCCAATCTAAAATGCCATAAATCACATTCCGATAAAGAACACAAGGAATACTCAGAAACTTCAATATTATTATTCTCGGTGTCAATTACAGGGATACAGAATAAATCATGCTCGGGGACAAACTTCCCCATGGCAAATACCTTCTTGTCTTTCCCTACTGACACTCGGTTATTATAGAACCGCACTTCCAGGCCATTTTTCATCAAGGCCGGCACCGAGATTAAATTTCGCCGGATTCCAGGTGCATAGAATACATCTTTGAGGACCATGATGTTATCCCCAAGATCCAGCCTATATATAACAATACCTTCTACATCCAGACAGGTGTTGTTACCCATGCATATCCTCTGTTCTCCTGCCTTAAGCTTGTTTAACATCACCAGCCCCTTCTTCATCTTTGCAATGTGACGAGTGGCTCCAGAATCAACCCATCATTCATTTGAGTCGGCCATCGCGGCATTGCATTCCGTGACGCCAATGAATTCTCTCTTTCCGGGTCTTCTATTTTCCGGGTGTTTGTTTCCACCCTCATTTCTTGCTTTTGGGGACAGTCTGCCATAAAGTGGCCAAACTTCCCACATGTGTAGCAAGCACCACGAGGAACTTTCTTTTCTTTACCTTGGAACATGTTACCCTTAAACTTGGGCCTTTGTGTTCCGAGTGGACGATTCTAGCCGGTGGGCTTCCGATGTACAACATTGGCCTCTTGCAGGTTCGTTTCTAGTTCTTTTCTCCTGGCCGATTGCTAACCGAGCTGGCAAGTCTGTGACACTTATTATAGAACCATTCATTCTTAAGGTTGTGACAGTCATGTCCAATGATGCTGGCAAACTATTTAATATAGTCGCCACTTGCATCTTCTCTGGAATTTTGGTTCCAGCAGTCGATAGCTCCTTAGTCATGATAATCATTTTATTCACATACTCAACCATGCTATCACATTCCTGCATCTTACATGTGTTGTAACAATGCAATAAGAGTTGAGTATTCACCTCGGTTTTGATGTCATACTTCTCTTTAATAGCCTTCCACATTTCATTGGAGGTTTTGTAAGTTTCAAAAAACTTTATCAAATTATCCTCCATGAACATGAGCATTAGGCTCTTAGCCCTTTTGTCATCTATTAACCATTGCTCCTGTTTTTTCTTTTCCACTTCCGTGGATGTTTCAATAACTTCCGGAGCATTGGTATCAATGACATGTTCTATATTGTCATGGATAAGGACATATCGGATTTTTCAATGTCACATGTCATAGTTGGTTCCATTAAGTTTGTCCAACTTTGCCAGCTCCGAAGTAATGAGCTTACTGGCCATTCCGATAAAAATGAATCTAAAAATTGGGCAGCTTAATTTAATAAGCCTAAACATGATGACAAAAATTAATCTAGGCTTTATGTTGATTAATTCTGTCATTTCTTTGTGGGGGGTTTGAATTTTATTTTGTCTTGTTTAATTTTATGATCAAAATAACTAATTGACAAAAAATAACTAAACAGACAAAAATATCATGTCCTTTTTTTATATAACTAATCACTAAATGACAAATATCATTTAACTATATATCAATCTCTAATATCATGAATATGTATCTATGTGAACAAAGGCTGCACCGAATGGACTGAAAGTCCATTCAGTGCCAAACCATGACAATCTATCCACCGACGATCACGGGAATGGGAGGGGTCAATTGGGGTAGGGACGGAGGGGATGTGGGGGTGATGCACCCCTATAAGAAAGATGGTTATACCCATCGGAAGTAAATGAGAAAAGAGAGACCCACCTCCCCGGAGTCCCAAACCCATCCCGACTTTATGTTAGAGCGTGGCCAACAAAGTCATCGAAGACGGCACCGAAAGTGTTTTCGGTGCCGAACTTTGACATATGCTCACCAGAAATCACGGAAGAGGAAAATGGGTGCGGGAGGGACGGAGGGGTTGTGGGAGTTCATGCACCCTATAAATAGATGGGTTATACCCATCGGAAGTGATCAATAGAAAGAAAGCTAGCCCACTCCCCCAGAGTCCCAAATCCAATCGTTCCTCACCTTGCCCGGACGCAATCCTTCAGCTCGCAGTTGCAGGAGCAGGGTGAGAGCGATAATGCACAGGAACAAGTATGAGTAACTCATCTTTGTGAAGATCATTGTTTGGTGGGTGGGGCGATGATGGAGAGTGAAGAGTCATGCAACGTCTATATATATATATAGAGAGAGAGAGAGACCAGTCACCCACCCCCACCAACCTCTCTCTCTCTCTCTCTCTCTCTCTGGTGAAGCAGCATCCGGAGAGACGAGGCACCCTCTCTATCTTCATGAGTAATTCATCTTTATGACGAGATCTTGTGTTGAGATTTGTTGCTTTTATTGCAGTTCTAGGGCGTTCCCTTCCAGCATTTGTTCAACCCAGTCCTTGTAGTCTACGTGTCCTTTTGATGAGCACTCCCGGTGAGATTTGTCGGTTCCACTCCAATTCTAGGGCACCATCATTTGCTTAACCGAGTTATTATGGTGGGTGGTAAGGTGATAATTACTTATTTTTATATGTTTATTTATGTCACACATTATTTTTAGACTTTAATATAATTAATTATGTAAATTTTCGTAGTTAATCTCAATCTCACATTAAATCTAATTTTTTATGAAAATAATTACTTATTTTTATATATTTATTTATGTCACATACATTATTTCAAGACTTTAATATAATTATTTATGTAAATTTTCATAGCTAATCTCAGGCACACATTAAATTTAAATTTTCATGTAATTAATTAAATTGTGGGCCGTTAGATAATAAATGAGACTTGAGATATATTTAAAATGAATATTACATGATTATATGATTTTTGGATTTATATTTAACAATATTAATTTTTTTCTTAAAGGATTAAATCATATATTTATTAGTGCAAGGATGTGCTGATTATTGTGTTTTCATCTCATGGGCTTGGGCCGCTTGGGCCAGCAGCGTGATCAAGGAGAAGGTGGTTGGCGTTGCTGGGTTTCCTATATGTGCGGAAGATGGCAGGATCTTAGGCGGAGATGGGTACACGTGGTTGGACTACTGTGCGTGGAAGGGGCGTGTCATCAAAGGAAAACCCAAACGGAAGCGGGTAGGCACATGCATAGCAATGGCAGAAGGCGCTTGCATGGAAGAAGGTTGGCACGGAGGCTTGTGAAGGTGGTGCGTGTTTCCCTATTCGCATGGGAAGCGGCTTGATGGCGTGTGGCGAGTGGGCTGTTCGCATGAGAAGGAAAGTGAAGACAACAGCATGTCGTGTTGGGTGTGGATTTCTCCTGCATGGTAGGCATCGTGGATGTGTAAAGCGCTCCATGCATGGACCGTGGAAAGCGGCTTGGTGATGACATTGCATGGGCAGTCGAAGGTGGCGAAGGTTTGGTGGATGGATGCATATAAAAGGGGCTCATGTGTGACAGTGAGGAGGAACTCTCTCTTCTCTTTGTTTTTTTTTTCAATTTTTTTAGACTATAGAGTAGGTAGAATCCTTCTTCCCCGTATCCTCTTCTTCTTCCTCTTTCTCTCTAACGTCTTCTTCTTCCTCTTCCCATCGCCACTTATTCCTCTATCTTTCTTATTTCTCCTCCCTCTAATATGTCTTCCAAAGGTGATGTCTAAATTCGGTGTGGGCAACGAGTTGCAATGGCAGCTCGTGATCAAAAGCTCAAGGAGGACGGCGCCATCATCCCCCTCATCATGGCTACATCTTTTTTCCTAATTCTTATTTTATTGTTGGTGTTGTAATTTTTATTTTTCGCACTTTCATATTGTACTTTTTATTTCAATCGATAAAAAGAGTGTGGTTTAATTTTCTCTCTCTAAATCTTGCTCTCTCTCTCTTCTCTCTTTCTATTTCTTCTGCCTCTCTCTCTCTCTTTCTTTCTCCCCTTTAACCCTCTAATTTTATTAGATAGATTTATTTTATGTTATTTTAATTCTAAAATCATAAAATACATAATCCATAATTTTTACTCAAAAATATAAGATTTTTAATTTAAAATTCTAACCTATGACTCGTGCTTACTACTACGTTACGTGCTTTAAAAGTTCGGTAATGTTTAAGATTGATTGAATGGTGTTTTTCATGCCGAGTATTGTGACACATCAATTTCTTGGCGTCGTTGCTAAGGAGGTTTATGAGTTTTGAATTGATAATTTTATGTTTCTTGTATATATATTAGTACTGACTTTTTTCCTTTTTATGTTTCGTAGAAAAAAAAAGAAGCAAAGAAAATTAGACCTGAGAATTGTAAAAAAAAATATGTCAGAAAAAGTGTCATTGAAAGTAGAAACTGTAAGCAACGATGGCAAAAAAAAGAAAATACAGAAAAAAGATCTGTCACAAAATGCAGAAATTATAGGTAAAAATAGAAAAAAATCTAAAGAATCATGGCAAATAGAGAAATTAGAAAATTAGAAAAAAATTAGAAAATTTTGAGGTATGGTTTCATTCTTTTCTATTTCCTTTCATAGTTTTTATACAAAAAAAGATGAGGGTTGCAATCTAGGTTAGTATTTTATTTTTCCCTCTTTTGTTTTGATTATTTTCTATATTTAGTTAATTTTCATATTTTATACATCATAAAAAAATCAAAATACTCTATGGGCAATTTAGGAAACACCTCTCTTGGTGAAGGAATGACCCTCTGTTCGGGAACTCCTCTTGTCAGACTGAAATCTCCTCCACTAAGACCCCCATAAGTGCTCGACATCAAAGGATTCTCTCTTCGATCACTAGGCTGATTGTACCATTGAAGATCTTTGGAGGTAGTTAATTTGTCGAAAGAAAAAATAACATAAAAATAATTTTGTGAGAGAATAATTCCTATCCATGGATTGAGTACACAAATTACACAACTTTTTGACCATAAACCCAAACCTCATCATACCACCTAATTGTCAGGAGAATAATCGCATGTGGGTTAGGTCGACCCATTATGGAGGTGATTGCTCAAACCAATTCTTACCTCTCATCCAAAACAACTCGACATATTATGAAAGTCCATATTCTTGGTCGGCCCATAATGAGAGTCTGTCACCCCTGACGGGCCAATTTCCATTCCTTATCTAAGACCAGACCCAAACCACTCAGTTCTTTTATAATGAGGCCGATAGTCTAGCTCTCACCCAAGAGCAAGCCCAATATCCCAAGGATTCTCCCAGACCAATTACGATTCATCTTCAGATACTTATAACTCAGGCTGGGGAGATCACCCAAAGGTCTCTTGGATGGATCAAGTAAAGTAGGCTCAAATGTCTCAAGGCCTCTCCACACCTTACTATAATCCATGTCCAGATACCTTTAACTCTTATTGGACAGACCAACATAATTTCTCTTGGGAATCTTATCAAGACCAAACCCAAAGTCCTCCGGATCAAAATTTTTAAAATTGGGCTCAATATCCAAATAACTCTTGTGGTCGATCCAAATATGAAAGATAACCCACATACTCTCCACCACCTACTATATATCAGACTGATTACCTTTCAAATCCTTATCCTTCACAGTTTGATTCTCAGCCCACTTATTCATTATCTCCACTCATAGTTCGCAATCATGAGATGCTTAATCAAATGTAATAGCTCATCTTGGATAATGATCAATCCATTTCTAGGATAGAGGCCCAACTAGCCCATCTTACTAAAGACAACATGGGAATATAAATGGATCAACTGCCTAGCTACTCCACTGCAAACCCTGAGTACCAACTCCATGGATTTGACTATCATGCAAGTCTAATTAATGATCAACTCATGATTTCCCAGTCCAACGACGTCACTCAGATCACATTTGGCTTAAATAAGGAGGGGATTATGGAGGAGTCATATCAAGAGGGATTAGAGGGAGGTAGCAGTAGTCATTATATCAATCTAGAAGAGCAGACCGAGGATCCCAACCACAATTCCATATGTGAAGAGAGTCATAATGAGTATGTTGATCTTAAGTTGGGGGGGGAGAAGAAGAGGAAGTTGATTTACCAATTAATGACAAAATTTCATTAATTTCCCTTCTTAACTTTGATGAGTCCTTGTTCCAAGTGACAGACGAAGAAAATGTGAGGTGAAGAGAGAATTAAGTGCATTCATAAACTATTCTTCTTGGATAAGGGAGGAGCCAGATACTCCACTTAAAATTCACCTTGACTAGGCATTGCTTAATATAGGGGAGGGTGTAAATCTTTTACTTATTCCTGACCATGATGAATCTGAACACATCTTGGGCATTCTGCAATTAGTCGATTGGTCAGATCCACCTGACTCTCATTAGCATTCTTGTGTTGATGAGCAAACTTATTTTATTCCGATCATCCTTGTATCCTTGACACTACCTATTTGGCAAAATCCCCAAAAGCCCCTCACCATATAATCCATTCTCACCTCAACAATATGAAAGTAAATCCTAAAATTGACGTTGTAAAGAAAATTTGGGCAATAATAAGGTCCGCATTAATATGTTCAATACTTACAAAGACCTTAATTAAGTTCGAAGATGAATACTTTATAATTGAAGACATGATAATTCTCCTACCATTCTCTGACCAGGGGGCCGGCCTGTTCGGATTGCTAGACCCACCATGGTATGTAATGCCGGCCAAAACAAGAATACTGGCCGTTGATTTTTATATGGCCCATACGGAAGAGAATTTGTTAACATATACTCTTCATGCCACATTCAATAACGAAGAAAACCAACATTTTTCTGTCCCACGTACATACATGAAGTATCTTTTCCTCCAATAATACAAATGTTGGAACTTAAAAGAGGATAAGATCATGTGGTGGCTCATTCTTATTACAACACGTTGGTTATGGAGCTATATTGCGTCTGGCTGAAGATGTTAACCTTAGCACTTGTTGGAAGGAAATCCAATGTTTTCATTTAATGATTTATTTTCTAGTTGTCTGTAGGTGTCTAGTGTAGCCATTCATAAGGATGCCCATGGAGGACCTCTTCCCTATGCCCCAAGTTGTACCTTTCCTTCTCAAAAGCTCATATCTACATTGTTCTATTTTTTACATATTATTCATGCCATTGAGGATAATGTCATTTAAGTTGGGAGAGAGAAGTTAATTTAAAAATTACATACAACCTTGTCATATTTTGAAAAAAAATGAAAAAAAAAATCTTTCTAAAAAAATCACGTACATCCGAGTTTTCATGATTCATGCTCTCATAAAAGAGAATCGGGAATAGAAGAAGCTTAGGAAAAGGATGAATGAATATTTTTAATATCTAGCAATGAAAATTGACTTAGAATCTCTTAAAGTCCATTAGCATTTTAAAGAAAAAAAGAAAATCACTTGCGTACTAATGAAGCAAGTAGAACAGGCATTCTATCATTTGGTATGGTGTATGATACTCTGTATTTTTCAGTGAAGAAACATTTTTGAAAAAAGTTACATGCCAAATAATGTGTGAGGAAAGTTTTGAAAAAAAAAAGAAAAAAGAAAAAAATCATGAAAAATATCTCTGATCTTAGTAACTGAGTTTCTTCACCTAAAATAAGTGTTATGGTTCGCATCAAACGGTGAAGAGATGTGCAACACTATATGTTATGAAAAAATGAGAAAAATAAAAATAAAGAAAAAATAAGGTAGAGTGAAAGATAGCAGGATCAAAACTCTGATCTGGGAGGTGTAGAGTTGAAAGACACATAACTTGAATGGCAATATAGGGGATGCAATTGTGTAGCTGTGGACTTAAATTTCACAAGCACAAGTGCTATGAAATTTTGAGTGTTTCTAATAAAGTTACGTGCGTAACTTTTTTAATTTTGAGGCTAGCGTGCTTTAATGATTCCTAAGTCATGATCTCTAGTTAATTCCATGAAGGATGATCCAGAAATGAGATATGAAAATTTTAAACTCTTATTAGTCTTTAATGTTTGATTGTTTACATTGCTAAGAGACTAGCAATGAGTAAGTTGGGGGATGTGATAAATACTTATTTATATTTATTTATTTATGGCACACACATTATTTCTATATTTTAGTGTAATTAATTATGTAAATTTTCGTAGTTAATCTCTGTCTCACATTAAATTTAGATTTTTCATGTCATTAATTAAATTTTGGCTCATGAGATAATAAGTGAGACTTCATATATATTTAAAATGAATGTTACATGACTATATGATTTTTGGATTTATATTTAATAATATTAATTTTTCTTTAAGTATTAAATCATAAATTTTTTTGTAGAAATATGATAATTATTACATTTTCTTCTCATGGGTTTATATGGGACGCTTGGGCCAACAGCATGAGGGAGAAGGCGGCGGTTGGCGTTGCTGAGTTTCATGTATGTGCAGCATTGCCGTGTGCTAACTAAACAAGATGGCATGATCTTAGGTGGTGATGGATACGCATGGCTGGGATACTGTATGTGGAAGGGGTGTGTCATCAAAAGGAAGACTCAAACGGAAGCGGGAAGGCACATGCATGGCAATGGCAGAAGGCGCTTGCATAGAAGAAGGTTGGTGCATGGGCATGTGAAGGTGGTGCGTGTTTCCCTACTCGCATGGGAAGCGACTCGATGGCTTGTGGCGAGTGGGTTGTTCACATGAGAAGAAAATCAAAGACAGCGGCATGTCGTGTTGGGCATGGATTTCTCCTACATGGCATGCTTCGTGGAAGAGTGGAGCGCTACATGCGCAGGCTGTGGAAAGTGGCTTGGTGATGGTGTTGCATGGGCAGTCAAAGGTGGCGAAGGTTTGGTCAATTGGATGCATATAAAAGGGCCTCTTGTGTGGCTGCGAGGGGGAAATCTCTCTTCTCTAAGTTTATTTTTTTAAAGACCATAGAGTAGGTAGAATCCCTCTTCCCTGTATCCTCTTCTTCTCCCTCTTTCTCTCTAGCGTCTTCTTCTACTCCTCCTCTTCTTCTTCTACTTGTCTTCTTCTTCCTCTTCCCATCACCACCTATTCCTCAATCTTTCTTCTTTCTCCTCCCTCTAAAATTTCTTCCAAAGGCGATGTCTAAATTCATTGTGGGTGACGAATTATAAGGGCGGGTCGTGATCAAAGGCTCAAGGAGGATGGCGTCATCATCCACCTCATCACAGCTACATCTTTTTCCCTAGTTCTTATTTTATTGTTGGTGTTATAATTTTTATTTTTTGCACTTTCATATTGTACTTTTTATTTCAATCAATAAAAATAGTGTGGTTTGATTTTCTTGTTGGGTTCGGTGCTATGTATTCAGAGGGGGGTGAATGAATATAGCCCTTTAAAAACCTTCACCCAAATAGAATTTCGCTCAAACAAGATTTCGCTCACTCAATAACTGGAATGCTAACTAGACAAATTAGACACTCATCTACTGAACCTATGATCAAACATATGGAGCGCCCCTATGCAATTATCTAGCGGAAGCAAACAGATAGAAACATCAAACCACTGCACAAGGGGTTTTTAGGTGGTTCGGTCCAGCAGACCTACATCCACCCCACACTCAACCCGAGTGTGGCTTCCTGCTGACTCACAGCTTGAACAGCTGGGCATCACAGCTTGCCATACATCAGCTGGGCAACACAGCTTACCGTCCGAGGAATCCTCCTCGCCCGCTGAACAACACAGCTTACTGTCCAGTGGAATCCACCACTGCAAACCGCTGGGGATTACAGCTTACCCGTCCAGAGGTAGCACCTCTGTAAACCGTTGGACAATACAGCTTGGCCGTCCAGTGGAATCCTCCACTGCAAACGCTGAGCCTCACAGCTTGCTCCGCTGACAAACAGCTTGAATAAAGGTATAAAAGGAAAATGAAAACAAGTAGCAACAGCAACTGAAAACTGTAAAGAAATGAAGCACAAATGTGACTCTCTACAAGAGCTGACTGGCCTGGATTTGATCCACGGTCCAGTTGAGACAATCTTCAGCTGATCTCTTCTTCTCAACTCTCGATCTCTCTTTCTCTTTCTTTTTCTTCTTCTTCTCTGCTCTCTGTCTCTCTTTCTTTTCTTCACTCTTTTCTTCTTCTCTTCTTCTGCTCTCTTCACTCTTCTTCTGCTCTCTTCAGCTGGATCGAAGTCTCTGCACTTCTGCCTTTTCTTTCACTCTCTGCTCTTCTCTTCTATGTCTGGATCGTGGCTCTCTGTATGGACTTCACGTCTCGCCAATTCGATCAGTCTTCTTCTGTGGAAGAATGCTCATATATATAGCAGCAGCAGCAGCAGCCTCGGCGTGTGACCTCCACATTTCCCGCCCAATCGACTCTGCCATGTGTCAGCATCTCAGCTCCTTGGATCACGTGCCAGACACCTGCAAGACAGAGTATCGGATTATCAACTTGGTGTCGACACTTTGTAAAGTGAAATGCATTGTATAGACTTGTGAAAGTGCATGCATTGTATAGACTTAGTGAAAGGGAATGCATGTAATACAATTCTTTTAAATACCCAGAGACTAGTGCGTTCTCGCACGGGAGCATATGAAGTCTCAGGGGAGCATCTATGGCCTCTGGACAGCATCACCATCGTCAGGGGAGCATGTGGAGCACATGCTGTCTCTGGGAAGCAATCGCTGCTCCAGGGGAGCATCCTCAAAGTTAGGGAAGCATTAGCAGTCACTGGAGGGCATATTCGGTCCCAGGAGAGCATCCGGGGGGACAGGCGAGCATGCACGTCTGATGTACAGACTCTACCAATGTATAGACTTTACAATGCTCAATCAGACTTCACGATGCTCAATCACACTTCACGATGCTCAATCACCCTTGAAGATGTGAGCGAGACAGTGTATGGACTTGGCCCTTGAAGGATGTACAGACTTCACTGTGAATGCCTGAACAGTGAATGAGTGTATAGACTTCATGAAGACACTGTGAACTCGAGTGCAGTGTATGGACTTCACTATGCAGACTTTGAAGAGCATTCAGCAATGTGCAGACTTCACTACATATGAAGCAGCGTATAGACTTAACCAAGCAATATACACACTTGAAGAGCATTCAGCAATGTGCAGACTTCACTGCATATGAAGCAGCGTATAGACTTAACCAAGCATTGTACACACTTGAAGAGCATTCAGCATCCTCAGTGTATAGACATGAATGAATGCATAAGTCACAAGACCGACAGACTTAGCCTGTATAGACTTAGCATGAAGCACACATGCGATGTACAGACTTCAAGTCATGCAATGCAATGTACACACTTCAGCTAAGCAAGCTTCAGTGAATGTATGGACTTCATGAGTGCATGCTACAGTGCCAATGTACAGACTTGAACGTCAAGTGAGACGATGAATGTATAGACTTCACCGATGCATATAGACGCTAAGTGAGACTGTGTGTGCACTGTAGCGGATGTATAGACTTTAAAGAAATGCATGCTACAGTGCAATGTCTAGACTTGCTATATGCATGAGACGCTGATGAAGACGGTGGACTGTATAGACTTTGTGAAGCACAGTCCATTGTACAGACTTTGCAAGCAGTCCGATGTACAGACTTCAAGAGACTCTAGACAACAGATGCTGTATAGACTTGCTAGTCTGAATGCCAATGTATGGACTTTGAAGTTCAGTTGGTGAGTGTACAGACTTCACCAATGAGACGCTCACTGAACAGACTTTACGAATGAACAATGCAAGAGACGGACGTTGTACACACTTTAAGTCCAGTGTATAGACAATGCCTTAGACTCTAAATCAGATGCTACGAAGATGCATTGTATGGACTTTGAGAAATGCTTCAAGTGGATGGCTGTACAGACTTCATGAATGTGCAGACTTGACAACGAGATGCACAATGTATAGACTATGCACATGCATGAACGATGTAAGGACTCTGAAATACTTTACCCTGCAGTGTATAGACTTGCTAGTCATCAAACTACATGCAGACAGAAAAGTAACGTACATGCACAACCAATATATCAGTCATACACATGTATTCTCCACAAAACAAGTTATGTTGCTATCATCAAAACACAATCTCATAAAGCACTCACTGTGTTGCTATCATCAAAATAAAACAGCATTGCTATCATCAAATCAACATAGCACATGCTTGTGCCTAAGAGGCACAACATTCTCCCCCTTTTTGATGATGGCAACACACTGTGACAGTGAGTCACACACAAAATTTTCTCCCCCTTTGACATAAGCAAAAAGAGAAAAATAGTATGAACAAGAGTGCAACATGGCAGTATGCATGCAATAAACTCCCCCTGAAGGTATGACTCCCCCTGAATTATTTCTCCCCTTTAATAAAAGCTCCCCCTTTGAGAAGGAATATGAACAGACAGACAAGGTAGAGAAGGTAGGAGGGTCACTTGACAACAGCTGAATCATAGGTTCAGAAAGGAAGCATGATTATAAACAACTGTTAAAGTATAAGAATCAGCAACACACAATTTTCAAAAATTCAGGTTTAACAGTGATAAATCTAGAGTAAAACACCTGACCCTTGAAAAAGAGTTTTAGATTCCATTTATAGCAATGAATCTAAGGCACATGGTATTAATAGATAAGTCAGAAATAATACCCTTTTGTGTTTAAACATGGAAGTTCAAGAAAGGCAACTTGAATATATATTGAGAAAAATAATTTTCACTCATTGACTTTTGATTTTCAAAGGGTTACAGCAGTTTGATTTTTATTTTTCAATTTCTGAACCTGAACTAAGTGAATAGACCTGTGGCATTTATGCTGTTGACATTAGGTGTACACCTTGATAAGAGGCAGGTACCCCCAGTTACTAGGCATAAACTACAAGATCTACTTCAGATCAAGACCTACAGGAATAGTCTTCACTTTTGACATTAAGGGTATACCTTGATTAGAGGCCAGTACCCTCAGTTACTTGGTGAGGACTCCCCCTATAGATTTGACCCTTTGAACAGAGATATTGTGAAGCACTTCATGACTATGAGTTCTCCTGCTTCATTGGAGGAGATCACAATTTCTCAGTGCAATTCAGCCATTACTCTGTCACAATGTTCAGTTCATAGCATTTATGATCTTATTTACTGCTGCCCTTAACTCTTTTAGAGTGATTATTTGAAAAACAGTACACACTCTTATTCACCTTTTCTAGAAATTTCCAGATCAACACATTAGGCATTACAAAAACTTTTTCTAATCTTACCATGAGACAAAGATTAAGAGCTATAAAAGTTTTTCTTTTATCTCAAATTCTGAAGTGCAGACATTTAACTCTCCAATTTATAAAGGTTAAACCTTTAGTTCCTTTCAATTTGTAAGTGTGATTCTTATTAGTGAACAATTGCAATAATCACCATTCAATGTACTAAACCAGATGCAAAGCTGTTGTTTAGTGAAAATGATGGGGAAAAGATAGCAATTGGCAATATGGTTCAATGAGCAACTGATGTCAAAGAATATGAATCATTTGAATGAGAACACTGAGAAGTGAATAGGATTCAATGAATTGAATAGAACTCTCAGCTCCCCCTGACATCATGATGCAAGAGATATGCTATGCAATATACTGTCCTACATGCAGACTATGCACCAAGGATACATGAGACAAGTATGTAATCAATTCAGATTTATGCATCCAAGTTATAAGCAAATGATAATGCAGTGCAAATCAGCCCTATTATGCATTGAAAACCATGCAGTCTACGACAATAGGCAAATGACAATCATGCAAATCAGTTCTATATGCATTGAACAACTTCAAAGTCAGTCATGCAAATAATGTGTGCAGACATTAGACACATGCAATGACTCTATACACTGAAGAACTATTCACAATCAGCAAGTTATGCATTTAACAACAAGCATGCAGTCCATTTATTCAGTGCAACAATCGGTGAGAGAAGAGCATCAGATATATGCAAAGTAAAACTCAGTACATGAAGAGATCATCAACGATCAAACAAGCAAATCAACATGAAACTCACAATTTTCATGCTCACAATTTCAGATAATGGAATTTAAAACAGATTTCAGAACTGACCTGAATTGAGTCCTGGGATTTTCTTTTTGAGTGCCTTGGTTAACCCCTTTTATTTCTCCTTCCAAGGCACACCTGCAGCAAGTCAATCAATGTGATCTTGCAGGAACCCAAGAATTCTTGGGTCCTGAATTACCAGTGACATTCCCAGCATGTATGGTAGCCAACTTCTGTGCATGAAGGTCATCAATTCTCATCACATGACACTCATTCATTGAATGACCTATCTTACCACAGTAGTGGCATGATGCAGCAGTTCTGAAATTTATTTTGTGCACATTCCTATGAGCAGGAGTTCTAAATGCATATGCATGGAAATTTTTGTTAATAGAATTGAAATTCTGTTTATCAAAACTAGTCTGACTTTGGTATCCTGCCAGCCAACAGGTTGCAGTCCTGTGACCTGGCTTTCCACAGTTAAAGCATGCAATATGCTGAACTTTTGAAACAAGAATATTTCCATGAGAAGGATTTGTTACAAGGAATTTATTGTAACCAAAACTATTTCTGTTTACAGGGAATTTAATAAATTCAGAGTTAGATTTCTTTCCCTGAGCATGCCAACAATTTTCGACCATGTGGCCCAATTTGCCACAATGAAAACATTGAATGTTCTTTTTATGAGATGCATGATTTTTAGCATGGAACAGTTTATCATGCATTTTTCTAGCAGAAAGGTCATCATATTTCATTAATTTGCATTCATGCATGATATGACCTTCTTTGTGACAGTAAAAATATTTTATTCTTCTCTTTTGATCATGAGAATGTTTCTTCATTTTAGAATTCCTAGCATGAATTCTATTAGGTTTCACATCATCATTTCTCATGACAAAGCAATCAGCAATTTCATGACCAAACTTACCACAGTAAAAGCATTTTACACTTTTGACACCAGATTTGTTGGCCTGAACTTTCTTAGCATGCTGATTATTATCATTCTTTTTCAAAACTTTTCTTTTCTCCTTCGTTTTCTTATTTTCCTGATTAGCATGCACACTTAAAGAAAAAGCTGAAGTGCTAGCTAACTCAGAGCTACGCACAAATGTTGTATACAGTCTTTTTCTCTCTTCCTGCTTACTACCTCCATCAAAGACTTTCTTCTTAAAAGCATCCTTCAGATTTTCTTTATTCTTAAGAGACTCAAACAGGGAATTGTTCAGTTCAGTGATTTCATTTTTGAGAGAAGAAATGAGAATTTCAGAATCTGTGATCTTTTCATTAAGTAAGACATTAATGGCTTTGTAGCTATCAATCTCTTCTATTAATGTAGTCACTCTCTCACATTTATTTTCAATTAAACTTTTCCCTCTTTCAAGCATTAAGAGTCTCTCAGACATAGCAAAATTAAGCAGCTTCAGTTCTTCATTCTCCTTTCTAGTTTGTTCATTCTGAATTAGTTCATTAGTTAAGATTTGATCATTTCCTAATGAATTCAGCTTATCTTCAAGTTCAGAAATCTTGGCAGTGAGTTCATGATTTTTGTTTTCCAAAACAGAACTTTGTTCCTTACTCACATTCAGATTAGCTAAGCACATTTCATGAGAATTTCTCAGATCTTGACATTTTTCACAATGAGCATTCGAATTAATCTGATCACATTTCTTTTTCAGCTTTCTATTCTCAGATTTTAGTTTCTTGGATACTTTGAACAAATCTTCATACATCACTATCAATTCATCAAAGGAGTATCCATCTGATTCAGAGCTTACCTGAGATGAGATCTCATCTTCATCATCCCCGTTGGCCATCAAGCAGCTATCACCTTGCTGATTATACGCAGAAACGACTCTGTCATATATTTCCTTTCCAGATGTGCACCTGAGAGCAAAAGGGTACATATCAGTATTGATTGCAGCTCTTAAGATGTTAAGGATAATGACATTGTCACGGTTCTTTAAACTGTCCTCTTTAGACCACTTGGTCTCATCATGAGACAGTTTGTGTGGGCCTTTAGATAGTAGCCTCCATAGTTTGGGATCAATGGAATCTACGTACACAGCTAGGCCTCCTAGCCAACTTTCAAAGTTAGAACCATCATAAATCGGAGGTCAAGCCATTAGAACAGATGGCAAACAATTTCAGCGAAGTAAAACAAATGACACGAAATACACTGAAACCAGATAATCAAAATAAAGCACAAGTCAATGAAGCAAAACACGATTTCAAGAGACCCACTCTGAAATGCACCAAAAACTAGCAGGATCCTCTGTAGATTGTTAGATCTGATAGATCAGAGACCCGCTCTGATACCAAGTGTTGGGTTCGGTGCTATGTATTCAGAGGGGGGTGAATGAATATAGCCCTTTAAAAACCTTCACCCAAATAGAATTTCGCTCAAACAAGATTTCGCTCACTCAATAACTGGAATGCTAACAAGACAAATTAGACACTCATCTACTGAACCTATGATCAAACATATGGAGCGCCCCTATGCAATTATCTAGCGGAAGCAAACAGATAGAAACATCAAACCACTGCACAAGGGGTTTTTAGGTGGTTCGGTCCAGCAGACCTACATCCACCCCACACTCAACCCGAGTGTGGCTTCCTGCTGACTCACAGCTTGAACAGCTGGGCATCACAGCTTGCCATACATCAGCTGGGCAACACAGCTTGCCGTCCGAGGAATCCTCCTCGCCCGCTGAGCAACACAGCTTGCTGTCCAGTGGAATCCACCACTGGAAACCGTTGGGGATTACAACTTACTCATCCAGAGGCAGCACCTCTGCAAACTGCTGGGCAATACAGCTTGGCCGTCCAGTGGAATCCTCCACTGCAAACGCTGAGCCTCACAGCTTGCTCCGCTGACAAACAGTTTGAATAAAGGTATAAAAGGAAAATGAAAACAAGTAGCAACAGCAACTGAAAGCTGTAAAGAAATGAAGCACAAATGTGACTCTCTACAAGAGCTGACTGGCCTGGATTTGATCCACGGTCCAGTTGAGACAATCTTCAGCTGATCTCTTCTTCTCAACTCTCGATCTCTCTTTCTCTTTCTTTTTCTTCTTCTTCTCTGCTCTCTGTCTCTCTTTCTTTTCTTCACTCTTTTCTTCTTCTCTTCTTCTACTCTCTTCACTCTTCTTCTGCTCTCTTCAGCTGGATCGAAGTCTCTGCACTTCTGCCTTTTCTTTCACTCTCTGCTCTTCTCTTTTCTGTCTGGATTGTGGCTCTCTGTATGGACTTCACGTCTCGCCAATTCGATCAGTCTTCTTCTGTGGAAGAATGCTCATATATATAGCAGCAGCAGCCCCGGCGTGTGACCTCCACATTTCCCGCCCAATCGACTCTGCCACGTGTCAGCATCTCAGCTCCTTGGATCACGTGCCAGACACCTGCAAGACAGAGTATCGGATTATCAACTTGGTGTCGACACTTTGTAAAGTGAAATGCATTGTATAGACTTGTGAAAGTGCATGCATTGTACAGACTTAGTGAAAGGGAATGCATGTAATACAATTCTTTTAAATACCCAGAGACTAGTGCGTTCTCGCACGGGAGCATATGAAGTCTCAGGGGAGCATCTATGGCCTCTTGACAGCATCACCATCGTCAGGGGAGCATGTGGAGCACATGCTGTCTCTGGGAAGCAATCGCTGCTCCAGGGGAGCATCCTCAAAGTTAGGGAAGCATTAGCAGTCACTGGAGGGCATATTCGGTCCCAGGAGAGCATCCGGGGGGATAGGCGAGCATGCACGTCTGATGTACAGACTCTACCAATGTATAGACTTTACAATGCTCAATCAGACTTCACGATGCTCAATCACACTTCACGATGCTCAATCACCCTTGAAGATGTGAGCGAGACAGTGTATGGACTTGGCCCTTGAAGGATGTACAGACTTCACTGTGAATGCATGAACAGTGAATGAGTGTATAGACTTCATGAAGATACTGTGAACTCGAGTGCAGTGTATGGACTTCACTATGCAGACTTTGAAGAGCATTCAGCAATGTGCAGACTTCACTACATATGAAGCAGCGTATAGACTTAACCAAGCAATATACACACTTGAAGAGCATTCAGCAATGTGCAGACTTCACTGCATATGAAGCAGCGTATAGACTTAACCAAGCATTGTACACACTTGAAGAGCATTCAGCATCCTCAGTGTATAGACATGAATGAATGCATAAGTCACAAGACCGACAGACTTAGCCTGTATAGACTTAGCATGAAGCACACATGCGATGTACAGACTTCAAGTCATGCAATGCAATGTACACACTTCAGCTAAGCAAGCTTCAGTGAATGTATGGACTTCATGAGTGCATGCTACAGTGCCAATGTACAGACTTGAACGTCAAGTGAGACGATGAATGTATAGACTTCACCGATGCATATAGACGCTAAGTGAGACTATGTGTGCACTGTAGCGGATGTATAGACTTTAAAGAAATGCATGCTACAGTGCAATGTCTAGACTTGCTATATGCATGAGACGCTGATGAAGACGGTGGACTGTATAGACTTTGTGAAGCACAGTCCATTGTACAGACTTTGCAAGCAGTCCGATGTACAGACTTCAAGAGACTCTAGACAACAGATGATGTATAGACTTGCTAGTCTGAATGCCAATGTATGGACTTTGAAGTTCAGTTGGTGAGTGTACAGACTTCACCAATGAGACGCTCACTGAACAGACTTTACGAATGAACAATGCAAGAGACGGACGATGTACACACTTTAAGTCCAGTGTATAGACAATGCCTTAGACTCTAAATCAGATGCTACGAAGATGCATTGTATGGACTTTGAGAAATGCTTCAAGTGGATGGCTGTACAGACTTCATGAATGTGCAGACTTGACAACGAGATGCACAATGTATAGACTATGCACATGCATGAACGATGAAAGGACTCTGAAATGCTTTACCCTGTAGTGTATAGACTTACTAGTCATCAAACTACATGCAGACAGAAAAGCAACGTACATGCACAACCAATATATCAGTCATACACATGCATTCTCCACAAAACAAGTTATGTTGCTATCATCAAAACACAATCTCATAAAGCACTCACTATGTTGCTATCATCAAAATAAAACAGCATTGCTATCATCAAATCAACATAGCACATGCTTGTGCCTAAGAGGCACAACATTTCTCTCTCTAAATCTTGCTCTCTCTCTCTCTTCTCTCTCTCTCTCTCTTTCTCTCTCTTAACCCTCCAATTTCATTCGATAGATTTATTTCATACTATTTTAATTCCAAAATCATACAAGAAACAATCCACAATATTGATCTAAAAGAAATATATGGTTTTCAATTTAAAATTCTAATCTCTCCGTAGATTCGATCCGTGCTTGCTATTATGCTATGTGTGATGCGGGACGGACACGCGACTCGACTCCAAATGGATATGCGATCCTCGGACTCTAAGCAAGCTCGCGATCGTCCCTAACGAGGGAAGCGTCGGACGTGCGCGGTTGAGAAACCGGCAAAGAGCTAGGGTGGTCAACTCACAAATTCGTACCCGGATCGGGTCACGGGACGGTCTCGCTCTCTCTCTCGCAGCAGCAGTGAATATCAATAAATAGCGAGCTAAGTTACACTATCATGCTCTCTAGCAGCGGCATATAAAGCATATACGAACTAAGCAAAGTGCCGACTAAGGAGCGAATACGATACGTCCACGCTACCGGGCGTGGGGAAGACTTCTCGGCCGATCTCGTACTCCAGGAACAATAAATACACAACAATTACAGCAAGACAAATTGCTGCCCACTCCACGCAGGGAGGTAAAGGGCGACACAATGGGACCCGGGAGTATCGATTTCGGGTTGACGGGCCGCTTCTTGTGTTGCTTCGGCGGCACACGTACTCATGACCGTGGGACCCACGTGCTGGTCCGAGGGGCCGTATGGGCCCGGGATGGCACCACTGTGGTGGGGACACCTGGAGGGGCGCTCCCTGGGACGGCGGTGTGCTGGTTCGCCGGCCGGAGGCCGGGCGGCTCCGATCTCCACTCGTCGGAGTTGCTGGCCACGGATTTGTAGCTCTATTTTGTAGCGCGCGACCCGGCGAGATCTGCTGCTGCGGTCACTCCCGACGTCGGATCGACGCACAAGAGGTACCGATGGAAAGCTGACTTGAAATCCTTTGATCTATGGCCGGAGAAAGAAATTTGAGTTTCCCGTTGATGGCCTTTGTCAAATTTTAAAGCTGCTGACTCACAGGATCTGAAAACTCAGGGTAGAACCAAGTTTTCCTGAGAGTTGGCATTGACCGTGATGTAGACCTTCGATTAAGCCTTTAGGCCTTTCATGAAAGTTGTAGAGACCAAAGAGAGGGAAACTGGGATATATCTTATGCAAGATTTGGTGGAAGTTTCGATTTTGTGGGGATTTTATACTGACTCGGGGTCGGATCTGGACAGCAGAAACATATCTGAATTTAGGGGAAAGACACAATTTCTAAAAATAGGTAGAAGGCTTTTAAAATTCTACGAAAATTGGTGGAGGGTGGGGAAGGTGGACAGAACCTCCAATAAATTTGGGGATTCCAAAAAAAATCAAAAAGGGGGTCGAAAGGTGGAAGAACTAAGCTTCTGCTACACAGATCTGAAAAGGGACAGATCAGGAAGACAGAAAGACACGAAAATAGAAAAATATAAAACGAACTCTGAATGATGTGATTTTTTTATTAAAGGTTGCGAATCAAGAGAGGAACCAACCCTGAAAAGCTCAACTCCAGATGATGTCAGAGTTGGGAGTTAAGAATCTCGGAGTGGGACTCTGTCCAGCCAAACAGAACCTTGGACAGAACTTCGGAAGCGACTTCGCGGCGGCTCGATGGCGGCACGAACGGCGGCGGCGGCACCAGAGATGAAATCAGAGATAGAGGGGTTCAGGTAGAAGGGGTTCTCAACCCTAAAATGCAGAGGGAAGAAGGAGGAACCAGAGGGGAGAGGGGAGGGGCGCACCAAGCTCCAAGGCTTACACCAATATTTTCTTCTCATTAATTCATGAAAAAGGGAAATACATGCCTTATATAAAAAATGGAAAATGACCACTAATGCCCTCAGATCTAGGGTTGGGAGGGGTATACAATGTATAGAACTAATTAGTTCTAATAGGTTTTTTAAACAAAAATCAAAATTATCCGTAAAGGGGGGGGCGCCCCCTTGACCATGGGGCATGGTAGGTAGCCTCCCTTTGAAATTTTAACCCCTTTGTCCCCCCATGTGTTTAATTGACTTCAACCCTTCTAGAAGCCACCTAGGATGATTTGACCAGCCCCACATGGCTTAGGTGGGCCAATGGGGAAGGACTGGGGGCCCCCTTTGCTGGACCTAGTGACAATTTGCATAAAAACCCACTAAGACTTACAATTGTGTACCCATATAACACAAGGGTATACATACAAATATAAAATGACATAAATGCAAACAAATATGAGCGGTCTTGCTTCAATGTTCCCATCAATTCTCCCCGAGTGGGAAGAACTCGACCCCGTCGAGTAAAGGGGGTGACTGCTCGATTAGCTCCGGCGGATCCGTCACCGTACCAAGTAGCGCGGGTACGCTCCACTCCAAATGATCGTCACCTACTGATTCCGTATATACTCGATATGCGCATGCTGCTATGGGAAGAGGCTAGTGGTGGAACACTCCGGGGTGGGGTCACTCACAAGGGGAAGGAGGCGGCTCAAAGATTCACTAGGAATCACCGCTGGGTCCCTGTAGGTGACTAGATCCGGGGCATAGATGTAGAACTGATCCCATACTCATCGAGCGAGTCCACTCGCCTCTCACTCATAAGAGACCGACAACGAGCTCGCACAAGACACATGCAGACTCACCATGTGCTAACACACGTATGCAAACCACACAAACAAAAAACTGACTCATGCATGGCTCTAGACAAACCTATTGTTAGTCCGACCCGTACATGGGTGACGGCGGACCAGGACACCCGAACGTGTGCCATGCATGCATGTTATGTAACCGGAGATGGGTGGCATGGGGAACACCTAAACGTCCAAGTATGACCCAGTCATGCATGGACGGCCCTTTGGATTTGGGAGACTTGAGAGGGCTAGGAGAGCCGGGTGTGGGTGTATCGGGGATGGTCTTAGGTGGGCCGGGGAAACCAAAGTCTTCGTTACCCCCAAATGATGGTTCGGACCTATGGCTATGTAGAGGTTACTTGGCCCGAGTGGAAAAGGCATGATAGTGAACTCCGCGGAGGAAGGGGAGTGAAGATGGAAGCTCGGGAGGTTCACTAGTGAAGGGGTCAAAAGGGTCGAAGAAGGTATGACCCCGTGAAGTGGGTTCCCCCATGACTCGGTCCCAATTTAAGAATTCATAGTCACCGTCATACATTATGATCGGTGGGACGATGGTCATGTCTAGAAAATAGGATTCCTCCCTTGGGCAAAAGGGAACAAAGTAGGACTCGGCCGGCATCGGGAGGAATAGAAGAATCTTCATGGTGATACAACCCACGGTGCACGCGGAGGTAATGGACCCTATGGCCGGATGGGTGAAGCTACGACTAGCGGGTTGGTCGAAGCCTCGGGCCAATTAATGCGTCAACTTCCATTGCCAACCTAAACTCAAAATAAGGCCACCCAATGTATCAACATGGTGACTAGACCGGAATGTGGTATGGAAGGAGTTGACGGGCACTAGTGGTAGGGTGGGGTCCAAGGATGGGTAAGGAAGTGGGACCAAGCCATCTTTGAGCCAACTAAGAAGTGGCTCGGCTATAAAAAATGTACCCGTTAGAAACACGGGTGGCTCGAGCTTTGGTGGCTCCAAATGATAGGGCTCCGAAATAAGATAGGAAGGTGAGGGTGATGGTAATGGAGCTCTCATGGGAGGGGAAGGATTTCCCGACTGGGGTGGGGGTCCGACCGGATCGGGACTCGACTGGGAGGTAGATACTCGCCAAAGGGCGGCATCAGCTTGCCGTATGGCAGCATCAAACTGAGACTCAAATGGCTCGACCTCCAGAGCGACCTTATAGGAATCCCCCAAAGTTTTCACATGGCGGCAAAGTAATTCAAATTGGAAGTGAAGCCGCGAACCTTTCCAGAACTGAGTTCCGGCCTCGATGTTATCCAGCCCGACTTCACATCTTAACCGGTACACTTCGAAGTCCCTAATGTACTCGGACACGGACAGGTTGCCTTGGTCGGGCCTGAGGTATGGGTTGACCATAGTTGCCAAAAGATGGGAACGGATCCCTAGGAATGGTCATGCAAGGCCATTTTTTTTGTTTTTTTTGTTTTATAAGCAAAATGTTATGCCAACTCATGCAAGCACCTAGACACGACTTAGAATGCGATGCAAATGTAAAGTTGAAATGAGACTCGACTACACACCTAGACAAAACCAAGATTCGGTACGTGACGGAGTTAATCGATCCGAAGATCACTCGCGCAAGTGTGCGGCCTTCCCGATAGGCATAGCCTAACGTTCGGACAACACCTTTGTATATACCGAATAATGGTATGCGGATGCAACCTTAGACCGACTTAGAGGATGACTAGACGTAAATGACACTTTTTTTTATTTTTGACCAAATACTACCCTAGACTCAAACTGGCGCTCTGATACTAAATTGATGCGGGATGGACACGCGACTCGACTCCAAATGGATATGCGATCCTCGGACTCTAAGCAAGCTCGCGATCATCCCTAACGAGGGAAGCGTCGGACGTGCGCGGTTGAGAAACCGGCAAAGAGCTAGGGTGGTCAACTCACAAATTCGTGCCCGGATCGGGTCACGGGACAGTCTCGCTCTCTCTCGCAGTAGCAGTGAATATCAATAAATAGCGAGCTAAGTTACCCTATCATGCTCTCTAGCAGCGGCATATAAAGCATATACGAACTAAGCAAAGTGCCGACTAAGGAGCGAATACGATACCTCCACGCTACCGGGCGTGGGGAAGACTTCCCGGCCGATCTCGTATTCCCGGAACAATAAATACACAACAATTACAGCAAGACAAATTGCTGCCCACTCCACGCAGGGAGGTAAAGGGTGACACGATGGGACCCGGGAGTAGCGGTTTCAGCTTGACGGGCCGCTTCTTGTGTTGCTTCGGCGGCACACGTACTCACGACCGTGGGACCCACGTGTTGGTCCGAGGGGCCGTGTGGGCCCGGGGTGGCACCACTGTGGTGGAGACACCTGGAGGGGCGCTCCCTGGGACGACGGTGTGCTGGTTCGCCGGTCGGAGGCCGGGCGGTTCCGATCTCCACTCGCCGGAGTTGCTGGCCACGGATTTGCAGTTCTATTTTGTAGCGCGCGACCCGGCGAGATCTGCTGCTGCGGTCACTCCCGACGTCGGATCAATGCACAAGAGGTACCGATGGAAAGCTGACTTAAAATCCTTAGATCTATGGCTGGAGAAAGAAATTTGAGTTTCCCGTTGATGGCCTTTGTCGAATTTTCAAGCTGCTGACTCACAAGATCTGAAAACTCAGGGTAGAACCAAGTTTTCCTGAGAGTTGGCATTGACCGTGATGTAGACCTTTGATTAAGCCTTTAGGCCCTTCATGAAAGTTGTAGAGACCGAAGATAGGAAAACGGGGATATATCTTATGCAAGATTTGGTGGAAGTTTAGATTTTGTGGGGATTTTATACTGACTCGGGGTCGGATCTGGACAGCAGAAACATATCTAAATTTGGGGGAAAGACACAATTTCTAAAAATAGGTAGAGGGCTTTTGAAATTCGACGAAAATTTGTGGAGGGTGGGGAAGGTGGACAGAACCTCTAATAAATTTGGGGATTCCAACAAAAATTAAAAAGGGGGTCGAAAGGTGGAAGAACTAAGCTTCTGCTACACAGATCTGAAAAGGGACAGATCAGGAAGACAGAAAGACACGAAAATAGAAAAATATAAAACGAACTCTGAATGACGTGATTTTTTTATTGGCGGTTGGGAATCAAGAGAGGAACCAACCCTGAAAAGCTCAACTCCAGATGATGTCGGAGTTGGGAGTTAAAAATCCCAGAGTGGGACTCTATCCAGCCAAACAGAACCTTGGACAGAACTTCGGAGGCGACTTCGCGGCGGCTCGATGGCGGCACGAACGGCGGCGGCGGCACCAGAGATGAAATCAGAGATAGAGGGGCTCAGGTAGAAGGGGTTCTAAACCCTGAAATGTAGAGGGAAGAAGGAGGAACCAAGGGGAGAGGGAAGGGGCGCACCAAGCTCCAAGGCTTACACCAATATTTTCTTCTCATTAATTCATGAAAAAGGGAAATACATGCCTTATATAATAAATGGAAAATGACCACTAATGCCCTCAGATCTAGGGTTGGGAGGGGTATACAAGGTATAAAACTAATTAGTTCTAATAGGTTTTTTAAACAAAAATCAAAATTATCCATAAAGGGGGGGGCCCCCTTGACCATGGGGCTTGGTAGGTAGCCTCCCTTTGAAATTTTAACCCCTTTATCCCCCCATGTGTTTAATTGACTTCAACCCTTCTAGAAGTCACCTAGGATGGTTTGACCAGTCTCACATGGCTTAGGTGGACCAATGGGGAAGGACTGGGGGCCCCCTTTGCTAGACCTACTGATAATTTGCATAAAAACCCACTCAGACTTACAATTGTGTACCCATATAACACAAGGGTATACATACAAATATAAAAGGACATAAATGCAAACAAATATGAGCGGTCTTGCTTCGATGTCCCCATCAATGTGCTTTCAATGTATTATGAGTTCGATAATTTTTAAGATTGATTGAACAATATTTTTAACAACGAGCACCACAACACATCACAAGGCAAGAAGAAAGTGATGGAAATGGAAATTAGGTACTATTCAGGTATTCAGACATGAACTTTTATTATATTAAATTAAAAAATAAAACATGAACAAATTTCAAAAGAATCGAACATGGTCCAGATAAAGTCGCTCTCCCTAGAATCATTTTAGCTCTTATTATGGTAGAAGAAGTACAGACAAACTCCTCCTAAGATAATTCTTAATGGTCCGAACTTGAATCCAAAACCTAGGTGTTCCGTTGAGGGAATCCTCAACAGTCAAGAAGGGAGGTGTCCACAGATTATCCAATGTAGGACTTGTTGATAACCCCCGAGTGTATATATGATAACAAAAATCATATAATCAACAAATCCAAGATCGTATCTTGCCAGCGGAAGTGAAACAACGCACGTCATTGCACAAAATGGCAGACATACCAGCAAGATCTATAGATAATACGCATACCTGTTGAAGCAAAATCGCGCGTACTTCATAGTGGAAGCGGAAGGGTGCAACATGCTCAAGCGTACTGTCGGGATTATAAGACTAGCTATCAGAGTCGGCCCCTAACCTGGAATCGATGTAGAGTCAAGGGTAGGCTACCTGTAGCAACCCTGACAAAATTATAGGAATAGAAGTTCCTAATTAAGATTAAAACAAAAGTCAAGGCCTAACCCACCTATGTAAACCACACATACATTAATGGGTCTTAACCGGGAGGAACCCAAATGGGCAAGGAAAGGGCACCCTTGGGTAGGGCGCTATTTTATAAAATGAAGACCCCTCATGGGGGCGCCATTTTCATATAGGGCACCCCTATCATGGGCGCTATTCACCTGAGGGTGATTTAAGAAAATCGACTGTAGTGTTTTGTTCGAACTGTGATACGGGTAGTTGATTCGGGAAAGATTGGATCGAAGTAGGTTGTTTACGTAGGAAATTCTAGTTGTAATAGGATTCTTTCCATGGGAATATTACTTCCGATCAAACTCCAAGCCCTCGTTCAAACCTTTTCTTTATAAATACCAAACCCCCCTCCATCAAGCCCGACTACTACATCTCTGATACTAGACCCCTACGTTTTTGCTCGGCCGTTCTTTTTTCCTTTCTCCTTCCGGTTGCTGCTACTATCATAGTCTTCGTCCTAATAGTGCACCTGGCTGCCATCGTTGACGGAGGAAAGAAGTTAATCATCTGCTGCTTCTTCGTCGTTTCTCTCCTACACGAGAGCCTGCTACTCCCCCTCCTGCTGAACAAAAGGTGGAGCCTGCTGCTGCTTGCCTTTCTTCTGCTGCTGGAACCAAAAGAACAAGCTGCTTCTACCTTATCTATCCGCAGTTGTTGCTGAGGGTATTTGTCTCTCTGTTCCTGCGGAGAGCAGTTGCGGATACTGCATATTATCTTCTCTGATTCTCCTCGTTCGTCAATCAAAATAAGCCTAAAGGTAGGTGTTCTCAAGTACCAAGCCAAACCCTATAAATTCAGATCATGAGCATGCATATAGGTCTGTTAAGAATGGTTTCAAGTAGTCCTTGTTTCGTTTTCATGAGTTCAGGTGAAGGGCGACCCTCCAAAGGGCGCCAATTGAAATAATGACTGGGTAAATAGTCGTTGTTCTTTAGTTAATTAATAAATCATCCATGTTAAAATTTTAATAACTGTAAATCAAGATATCTAATCTAATGCATGAGTATACTGCTAGATTCCTGTTAATTTTCTCTACCTGTCCATATGATCAGTCCTACAAAATTCCTTTTATTTTAAAAGTGACACTATTCATGTACAAGTTACACTTGATTGAACAACGTCTGTTCACCTGCCACCCTTTGGAATAGGGCGCCCCTGACCAGGGCACCATATTCAGAATAGTGGTTGGGTCCAGGGCGCCATTTACCCTGGGTATAAAAATCCCTTGTTAAACTTGATATATATACACATGTCAGTATCATGTTATATAAAAATTGTGGAATTGAAATAACGACTCAACAAGGAGTCACTATTTACAAGAAATGGTGACCATGTCCAGGGCTCCATTCTCCTGTTTCTTGTTTCCTGAGAGTTTTCTGCAACCCATTACAAAGGGTTGGTCTTTTTGGCACTATGCTCCAGTCTGTGAGTATAGTTCCACGTTTCTCGGTGTTTTATCGATTACCCTACTAATTCTCGGTGATAGATGAACCCTCCGCGGGATATTCCTTCCTTCGGACAGATGATTTTATCATAGAGACCTCCGTAAGTCTACGCGAAGCCTTGGATTCCCTCAAGGCTGCCGAGCAGGTTGTACCATTAAAACCCATGACACTTTTTAATTACCATGTCACTCTAAAGAAACATGGTAGACTGACCCTCATGGTATGCTACTTAGCCGCCGTGAGAATGTTTCTTAAGCTAATAGAATGGGAAACCATTCCATTGCTATCAACTAAGGATTTTGTGCCTCTATATGGACACCAATTCTTTCTACTTTATCATGTACAAAGAACGAGCGATCATGTGTATATGAACGCTTATTCTTGATATCGTGGCACCCATTAGGGAGCCGAATCTACCCAGTTTTCAACGAGTATCGTGATTGTACCGTTTAATCGTAGTACGTTCTTACGTATCAAGTTCTATCCTTGTGATTCTATTTCACAAAGATCTACCTTAAAATTCCTGCAAGAGCATTCCCTTGGAACTCCATATTGGCTATAAAATAGTGGATGTCAAAATACATGACTCAATACTTGTGCATATAGGGCCCGATCTGATCCTGGGAGGAGCACCCGAAAGTATTTATGCCCATGGGAGCTATTATTGATCACGGTGTGACATTGCACCGAAGTGCATGACTTTCTTGATTGGACATTCCACAAATCATATACTTGTACTTGATTTGACATGACATGACGTGCGTGGCCCGAAAAGGGTATATACTTGCTTGCTTGAAATATGATAGCCAATTCTTGACATGACTTGATAAATATACATGCTTGTTCTTCATGATATAGCTCTCATGAAATCTTGAAAATTCTTGCTAGTTCATGCTATCATCTCTTGCTATACACTCTCTCTAGTGTCGTTTCACGCAAACATGCATAGCTATAGTCGCATACATGCAACATGTAATTTACTTAAAGCAAGTTAGCACTTGAGATATAATTCCTATTGAGCATTCGCTCACCTAGTGTTTTTCCCTATTTTTTAGGTAATTTTGATGACGAGACTCATTCGGGTGGGGATGGTCATGAGTGAAGAGCTTAGAGCCCTTTTAACCGTCAAAGTGTTATCCAGTCCTGTCTTTTCCTATTTTCTTGAGTCATCCATTGTAATTGTTCTTATATTGAGTCCTAGCTCTCTCTCTCTCATGAAGAGTTTTGTAATACTAGTACTTTGAAGTTTATTATCAATAAAGGACTTGGTTATCTTTAATTGTGTGCGCTCTGTCTATGTGTCGAATACACTTACGTTCTGATTGACATGTTTGATATAAACTCGTCACGCATCTCCTGATTCCTTCTGCGCTCGGGACATGACAGTTTTTGTGGTATCAGAGCCTAGGATATTCAATTCCTAGGAAAACCAAGTCCAAGGATAGGTTTAAACATTTACCCGGTGAGATTGGGTAGAACCAAAGGTTAAGTTAATTTAGAAACTAAAACCTTTGGATAAAAATCACATATTAACATAGTTACTTTAATAATTATAGGATCATGGCCACAGAACGTGCTCAGTGGCGTGACATGCAAAGGATCGTGCAAGGTCTCACCCAAGCGCTACAACAAGTGGCGCAAGGAGGAGTACATCGTGGAGCAGGGAGTCTCCACCAAAGTTTCCACAATATGAACCCTCCTAAATTCGTAGGCTCGACTAACCCTGATGATGCCGAGCATTGGATAAGGGAGATTGAATGGATATTCTGTGTCATGCAGTGCACAGACCAAGAAAAGGTTCTATTAGCAACATTTCAGTTAGAGAGGGATGCCCGTTTCTAGTGGGAGTCCATAGAAGCTACAGTAGAACAAGATCATGTCACCTGGGCTGAATTCAAGGAGTAGTTCAATAACAAGTATTTTTCTGATCGAGTACAAGAGAAGAAGGCTGCCGAATTCGCTACACTTAAACAAAGAACATTATCAGTGGCCGAGTACGAGGCTCAATTCTCTAGGCTATCACGGTGCGCTAAACACTTAGTAAGTACCGAGAAGATGTAGGCTAGAATATTTATCAATGGGCTCAGGCCTCTCTATATTACACAGCTGGCACCGATGGACATACAGGTCTACTCGGAGATAGTACGGCGAGCACAATTATTAGAAGATGCCACGGAGTTGTCCGACAAAATCCGTGGGAAGGATAAGAAGGAGCATGTCACCAGCCCCGGTACCTTCAAGCCAACATTCAACAAGAAGAGGCCTAGCAATGGCGGTGAGTCTTCCCAAGAAAAGAAGATTAAGAAAAACACTAAACCCTTCTCGATTACTATTACACCTTCTAAAGAGGTGTGCAAACATTGCGACAAGGCCGGCCATAGGGCCAAGGAATGTTGGAGAAGACTTGGAGCTTGTCTTCATTGTGGGAGCCGTGATCATTGGATTCCCGATTGTCCACTACTTAATGATCAAGCCGGTGACGAGAAGCGCCCGGTGAAGAAGAATGCACGTCTGCAAGCTCTTCAGGAGGCAGAACAAGAGGAAGGTGGACTAGTGGAAAGTACACTCAAGATTTGTTCCAAGTATGCTCATGTCTTGTTTGATACTGGTGCATCGCACTCTTTTGTTTCAAAGAAGTTTTCTGATCCATTACCTATGGAATCAGAATGGATAGATCTAGTAATTGCAACCCTACTCGGAAATGAATCCGAGATCTCACACCACTATTCCAATTGTACAGTTATGGTAAAAGGGAAAAATCTGCCAGCAGACTTAATATGTCTAGACTTGAAGGGATATGATGTTATGTTAGGAGCCGATTGGCTATCTACACATAAGGCCGTTGTTGATTGCCGTGAAGGCAAGGTAAATTTTAAGGAGTTTCCGAAACTTGTCTACACTAGCCCAAAGAGTCGAAACAAGTCACCTCTTATTTCGGCTCTCCGAGCTAGCAAGCTTATAAGGAAATGATGTATTTATTTCCTTGCTTTTATCACCATAAAGGAGACTAAGGAGACCAAGATAGAAGACATCCCGGTAGTTCGGGAGTTCCCAGATGTATTTCCAGAAGATTTGCTTGGTTTACCCCCACAAAGAGAAGTGGCCTTCACCATCGACCTAATCCCTGGTGCTGGTCTAATCTCTAAGGCACCTTATAGGATGTCCCCTGCCGAGCTCAAGGAGTTAAAGGAACAATTGATGGAGCTTCTGAAGAAAGGATTTATCAGACCAAGTACTTCCCCATGGAGAGCGCCTGTATTATTTGTAAAGAAGAAGGATGGATCCATGAAGCTATGCATCAACTATCGACAGTTGAATCATCTCACTATCAAAAATAAGTATCCACTGTCGAGAATTAATGAATTGTTTGATCAGATATCTGGATCTAAGTATTTCTCGAAGGTTGATCTCAGGTCAGGATATCACCAACTGAGAATCAAAGATGAGGACATTCATAAGACCGCATTCAGGAGTAGGTATGGGCACTATGAATTTGTTGTTATGCCTTTTGGACTAACAAATGCCCCTGCCGCCTTTATGCAGTTGATGAATAGCATATTCAGGCCTCATCTAGATCAGTTCGCGGTGGTCTTCATTGATGACATATTAATATATTCAAAGACTAAGGAAGAGCATGACGAGCATTTGAGGATTGCATTACAGATATTGAGGATGAATCAATTATATGCAAAGCTCAGCAAATGTGAGTTCTGGTTAGAAGAAGTATCTTTCTTAGGACATGTAATCTCCAAGGATAGGTTATCAGTAGATCCATTAAAGGTTGAAGCTGTGAAGAACTGGGAAAGACCAACCAATGCTAGCGAGATCCGAAGTTTCTTGGGTCTCGCAGGCTATTACAGGTGATTCATTAAGGACTTCTCCAAGATCGTCGTACCACTTACTAGGCTAACTCGCAAAGAGATCCGTTATGAATGAAGCGAAGATTGTGAAAGAATCTTTCAAGCTCTAAAGGATCACTTGACTACTGCCCCGGTTTTGGCTTTACCAATAGAAGGAGAGAAATTCGAGGTATACACCGACGCGTCTGGCATTGGCCTCGGATGTGTATTAATGCAACAAGAAAGAGTCATAGCTTACTCTTCCAAACAACTGAAGAAGTATAAAGAGAACTACCCAGTCCATGACCTAGAATTGGCTGCGGTAGTGTTTGCATTAAAGATCTGGAGACATTACATATACGGAGTGTAATTCATTGTATACTCCGATCATAAGAGTCTCAAGTATCTCTTCTCTCAAAAGGAATTGAATATGAGACAGAGATGTTGGCTGGAATATCTCAAGGACTTCGACTTCACAATCCAATATCATCATGGAAAGGGTAATCCTGTAGCCGATGCCCTCAGTCGAAAACTAAGAGCCCTATTAGCCAATTGTATGATTCAAGAGTGGAAGTTGCTAGAATAGTTCTCTAGACTCGACATAGGTATGGACAAGGAGAACAGGTGCGTTACACTATTGCATGTGAGGATACAACCAGAGCTACTTTCTGAAATACAAGGACTTCAAGACAATGACCCCGTATTAGTAGAAATCAAGGGCAAGATGGGAGAGCAATCTGATTTCAAATTAGCATCAGATGGAAGATTATTATTTAGAGAGAGAACTTGTGTACCAGATTGTTCAGAACAAAAAAAGAAGATATTAGAAGAAGCCCACAGATCAAGGTACATGATTCATCCTGGATCTATCAAGATGTACCAAGACTTGAAGCGGACCTTTTGGTGGCCTAACATGAAAAGAGAGGTAGCAGACTTCGTGTCTCGTTGTCTCACTTGTCAGCAAGTTAAGGAGGAACACCAAAAACATGCCGGTAAGCTTCATCCTCTTGATATTCTCAAGTAAAAGTGGGAGGATATCGGTATGGACTTCATAATGGGTCTGTCAAAATCTAAAGGAGGACATGATGGAATATGGGTCATTATAGACCGATTGACCAAGTCGGCACATTTCTTGCCAATCAAGAGCCGATGGTTAGTTGATGTTCTTGCTGCACTATACATCAAGGAGATAGTCAGACTACATGGAGATCCTGTTTCGATCGTGTTTGACAGAGACCCGCGTTTTACTTCACATTTTTGGAAGGGTCTACAACATTCGTTGAGAACAAGACTTAACTTTAGTACAACTTTTCATCCTCAGACGGATGGTCAGACCGAGAGAACAAATCAAGTGGTAGAAGACATGCTTAAGGCTTGTATCATTAATTTTGGTGGAAGCTGGCATGATCACTTGCCTTTGGTCGAGTTTGCATACAACAACAGTTACCAAGCAAGTATACAGATGACACCTTTCGAAGCTATGTACGGAAGGAGTTGTCGATCACCCTTGTGCTGGGATGAAGTTGGCGAGAAATAGCTACTAGGCCCAGACATGGTTAGAGATACTTCCAAGAAAATCTAGCTGATTAGAGAAAGACTACAAACAGCTCAATCTAGACAAAAGGCTTATGCCGACACAAGAAGGAGAGATCTCAAATTCCAGGTCGGAGATCATGTATTTCTTAAGATTTCTCCAGGGCGAGGAATTAGAAGATTTGGTGTTAAAGGCAAGCTTACACCAAGGTATATCGGACCTTTTGAGGTATTAGAAAGAGTTGGCGAAGTTGCCTACCGCATTGTCTTGCCTCCTCAATTGTCCGACGTCCATAATATTTTTCATATATCCATGTTGAAAAAGTATGTGCACGATCCATCACATGTCATAGAACATGGCGACCTGGTGATACAAAAGGATCTCACTTATGAACAAAGACCATTGAAGATCCTTGATCGTGAGGTTCGTACATTAAGGAACAAGATAATTCCCATGATTAAAGTTCAATGGAGTAAATGCTCAGAACAAGAAGCCACATGGGAGACCGAGGAATCCATGAGGAAGAAATTTCCAGACTTAGTTTTGAATGGTATGTACTCCGCACCCTCCACATCTATGCACGATTGAATTTGGGGATCAAATTCTTTTAAGTGGGGGAGGATGTAGCAACCCTCACAAAATTATAGGAATAGAAGTTCCTAATTAAGATTAAAACAAAAGTCAAGGCCCAACCCACCTATGTAAACCACACATACATTAATGGGTCTTACCCAGGAGGAACCCAAATGGGCAAGGAAAGGGCGCCCTTGGGTAGGGCGCTATTTTATAAAATGAAGACCCCTCATGGGGGCTCCATTTTCATATAAGGCGCCCCTATCATGGGCGCTATTCACCTGAGAGTGATTTAAGGAAACTGACTGTAGTGTTTTGTTCGAACTGTGATACGGGTAGTTGATTCGGGAAAGATTGGATCGAAGTAGGTTGTTTACGTAAGAAATTCTAGTTGTAATAGGATTCTTTCCATGGGAATATTATTCACGATCAAACTCCAAACCCTCGTTCAAACCTTTTCTCTATAAATACCAAACTCCCCTCCATCAAGCCCGACTACTGCATCTCTGATACCATACCCCTACGTTTTTGCCCGTCCGTTCTTTTTTTCCTTTCTCCTTCCGGTTGCTACTACTATCATAGTCTTCATCCTGATTGTGCACCTGGCTGAATGCCATCATTGACGGAGGAAAGAAGTTAATCATCTGCTGCTTCTTCGGCGTTTCTCTCCTACACGAGAGCCTGCTACTCCCCCTCCTACTGAACAAAAGGTGGAGCCTGCTGCTGCTTGCCTTTCTTCTGCCGCTGGAACCAGAAGAACAAGCTACTTCTTCCTTATCTATCAATAGTTGTTGTTCAGGATATTTGTCTCTATGTTCCTGCGGAGAGCAGTTGCTGATACTGCATATTATCTTCTCTGATTCTCCTCGTTCGTCAATCAAAACAAGCCTAAAGGTAGGTGTTCTCAAGTACCAAGCCAAACGCTATAAATTCAGATCATGAGCATGCATATAGGTCTGTTAAGAATGGTTTCCAGTAGTCCCTATTTCGTTTTCATGAGTTCAAGTGAAGGGCGACCCTCCAAAGGGCGCCAATTGAAATAATGACTGTGTAAACAGTCGTTATTCTTTAGTTAATTAAAAAATCATCTATGTTAAAATTTTAATAACTATGAATCATGATATCTAATCTAATGCATGAGTATATTGCTAGATTCCTGTTAATTTTCTATACCTGTCCATATGATCAATCCTACAAAATTCCTTTTATCTTAAAAGTGGCACTATTCATGTACAAGTTACACTTGATTGAACAACGTCTATTCACCTACCACCCTTTGGAATAGGGCGCCCCTTACCAGGGCGCCATATTCAGAATACTGGCTGGGTCCAGGGCGCCATTTACCCTGGGTATAAAAATCCCTTGTTAAACTTGATATATATACACATGTCAGTATCATGTTATATAAAAATTGTGGAATTGAAATAACGACTCAACAAGGAGTCACTATTTACAAGAAATGGTGACCATGTCCAGGGCTCCATTCTCCTGTTTCTTGTTTCCTGAGAGTTTTCTGCAACCCATTACAAAGGGTTGGTCTTTTTGGCACTATGCTCCAGTCTGTGAGTATAGTTCCACGTTTCTCGGTGTTTTATCGATTACCCTACTAATTCTCGGTGATAGATGAACCCTCCGCGGGATATTCCTTCCTTCGGACAGATGATTTTATCATAGAGACCTCCGTAAGTCTACGCGAAGCCTTGGATTCCCTCAAGGCTGCCGAGCAGGTTGTACCATTAAAACCCATGACACTTTTTAATTACCATGTCACTCTAAAGAAACATGGTAGACTGACCCTCATGGTATGCTACTTAGCCGCCGTGAGAATGTTTCTTGAGCTAATAGAATGGGAAACCATTCCATTGCTATCAACTAAGGATTTTGTGCCTCTATATGGACACCAATTCTTTCTACTTTATCATGTACAAAGAACGAGCGATCATGTGTATATGAACGCTTATTCTTGATATCATAGCACCCATTAGGGAGCCGAATCTACCCAGTTTTCAACGAGTATCGTGATTGTACCATTTAATCGTAGTACGTTCTTACGTATCAAGTTCTATCCTTGTGATTCTATTTCACAAAGATCTACCTTAAAATTCCTGCAAGAGCATTCCCTTGGAACTCCATATTGGCTATAAAATAGTGGATGTCAAAATACATGACTCAATGCTTGTGCATATAGGGCCCGATCTGGTCCTAGGAGAAGCATCCGAAAGGATTTGTGCCCATGGGAGCTATTATTGATCACGGTGTGGCATTGCATTGAAGTGCATGACTTACTTGATTAGACATTCCACAAATCCTATACTTGTACTTGATTTGACATGACATGACGTGCGTGGCCCGGAAAGGGTATATACTTGCTTGCTTGAAACATGATAGCCAATTCTTGACATGACTTGATAAATATACATGCTTGTTCTTCATGATATAGTTCTCATGAAATCTTGAAAATTCTTGCTAGTTCATGCTATCATCTCTTGCTATACACTCTCTCTAGTGTCGTTTCACGCAAACATACATAGCTATAGTCGCATACATGAAACATGTAATTTACTTAAAGCAAGTTAGCACTTGAGATATAATTCCTACTGAGCCTTCGCTCACCTAATGTTTTTCTTTATTTTTCAGGTAATTCTGATGACGAGGCTCATTCAGATGGGGATGGTCATGAGTGAAGAGCTTAGAGCCCTTTTAACTGTCAAAGTGTTATCTAGTCCTATCTTTTCCTATTTTCTTGAGTCGTCCATTGTAATTTTTCTTTTATTGAGTCCTAGCTCTCTCTCTCACGAAGAGTTTTGTAATAAGAGTACTTTGAAGTTTATTATCAATAAAGGACTTGGTTATCTTTAATTGTGTACGCTCTATCTATGTGTCGAATACACTTACGCTCTGATTGACATGATTGATATAAACTCATCACGCATCTCTGAGTTCCTTCCGCGCTCGGGGCGTGACACTACCAGAGTCCACCCCACAGGTCCACCCTTCAAGCTCATAGGATGACGGTGATGATCCTCCATCGTCGTTGTCACCGAGCCTGTGGGAAGAGAGAGACGCAGAGACAAATAAGCCACAATCGATGTAGGAGATGCACTCTGAACTATCTCTCATATGCACACACAAAAGGGAGCCCGAGCCCCTCACTCTTGTGGCCCCTCCTACACTCTCACGCCTTCCCCCCAAATTTCCCTCGCAGTAGTCAGGCAGCCAGCACCCCCTTAGAACTTCTTCCTCCCCTTCCTACTCTAATGGAGAAAACCACCACGAAGTCATCCCTTATGCCTCCTTTTAGAGAGGGAAAGAAGGGAGAAATGAGCAGGGGAGAGAGGCAGTGGATCCGACTGGAGGGGAGAGGATCTCACTGAGATCCTGTGAGCTGATGTAGGGATCTTGCTAATTTGAAGCGGCGATCCTACTCGATCAGGTGAGCAAGCAATCTGGCGAGCACTGGCAGATCTAGTCAAGGAGAGGGATTTTGCCGATCTCAAAGATCTTGGTGATCTAGAGGGTGCTACCAGGTCTCCTCAGATCTGGTCGATCTCTGTTGTAGGGAGACCATGAGGTCGAGAGAGAGAGAGAGGGGCGAGAGGTGTACGGAGGGCTGGAGGAACCTGGTGGAGGTGTATGTTGGCATCCTCCGTTGTCGTACATGCTCCTACGACCTGTTGGGCCGAGCCAGCAAGTTAGCCCACTGGGCATAGCTGATGGGCTCCAAGGTCTAGATAATGAGGGGTGTGACCAGTGTGAGATTCTTCCAAACATTAGTGAAATGGTTCGTTAAGTCATCACCATATTGATAGAGCACTTAAACCATCTTAACATGTACCTCAGAATCTTAGTTTCCATCTGACTCGACACTTCAGATCTCTCAAAACAGGCAGTGTCGAATCCTAATTGCAATGCACTCATGTATCTATCATAGGTGACTGAGCCTCTCAAAAAATGATCCACAAAGTATGGTTTAATAATAATATGTCTTCCCTGTGTTGCTCATGCTAATCCAACTTGCACTGCTTTTCTAGGCATGCCCCTTTAGATGGTATTCAACTTTCACCCTAGGTAAATATACTAAAGTAGCGACACTAAGCCTCCTTTTCATGACACAACACTACAGGTCACTGGGGGTACAAAAGGGATCGTACTAATTCAAACCATGAGCTCACACAATTGTGAAGCATGGATCTATTCATCATTAGTCATATATGGTCACATAATACATGCGGTATGAAATGCATATTATGATCTTCTTCTATTAACACATGATGGGCGTGCCACTAAAAAGCATAACAAGACTACACATATCTCAATTTAGCAGCGACTTATGCAGGAAATCGATGTGATTATGAGGATAAAGTATCGAACACATTCTGGTTCTCTCATCATTATTTGAACTAATCCAAACTATATATTATTTCTATTTGTCTGTCATCCTCAGGCAATGGTAATCAATGGAACTTCCAGGCCACCTTGCGGGGGCGGCATGCTTCATATCCATGTCCTTGTAAATCCAAAGAATATGTTCATTTGTGGTCTTTGTTGTATATATCATCACTGTTTTCAAACTATTGTTTAAAACATATGTTGCTCGTTAACCTCAAAATGACTGAATATGCAACTTGGGTTGGGGAAGCGAGGCATTCGTAATGTGAATGTGCTGAAAAAAAAAGTGATATTGCCTATCATTTCCTATGGTAACTGTTGGGTCTCAGTTTCAAGGTTGGTTCGCGTAAGGGCCTTCGGGAGGGTGCCATGACTTCTATTCAATTTCTCAGATATGACGTCAAAGTGTTGGGTATTATAGACACGTCATTTTTGACATTACATTAAGTAAATCTCATATTACACCATGATGCTCTAAAGTGGCTCTCACATTTGAGTTATTTGAGTGATTTCTTATTTTTCTGATAATTTTCTCCATTTTTACAATTTTTTCGGGAAAAATCTGAAACGTGGCGGTCGAGGGGGACGCGTTCTTAAAAACGTGTCAGCCCCCTAAGACGCGTTCTTGAGCCAACATTCGGCACCAACCCCGCCGTTCAGTTTGACAATTCAGATAAATCCAAAAATAAGAAAACGTCTTGTTGACCAGACGTGGCTTTAAAAGTCAAGGTTAGGTGCCGAAACCACTCGCTTTCGACGCTTTCGGTGCCTTTCGACGCCGTGTTTGTGAAAACGAATAGATGCGTCCAAGACCCTGGACGCGTTTAAAGAAAGTGTCCATGGTAGTGGACGTGACTTCCTAAAAGAAAATAATTTTAAATTGGTGAACGCGCCTGGTCAGCGGGACGCGTTCACATGAACGCGAGTGAACACGTCCCCTATGGTGGATGCGTTCTTCTCAATTTTTCCTATAAATAGAGAACCCCCTCCCATGAAATAAGGGGCTTCAAATTCTTAAAAGAGGAGGGAAAACTCTATCCATTTGGCTTCCGAGCTTGTGAGTGTTAAAGGGGAGGTTCTACCGGATTGTCGAGTGTTCGCACGCTCGAAAGAGAAGGCCATTCCGTTCCACTGCACATCCACGCTATCCTCACGTTGCCGAAGCTCTCCTCGAAGCCCGCCATTGGCGCTCCCAATAAGCTTTTGTTCCCCTTTTGTTCTGCTTTGTTTTTCATTCCGCTAGCTGCACGCATCATTCGTTATTTCTGTTCGTATTGTGCTTCTCTCCTTAAGAGGGCTTTGCATTTGTGCATTTCTGCATGTCGTTTCATTCATCATCTCATTTTTTCACCCTTTGCGTCCAAAAGGAGTTTAAAAAAATACCAACCAGGTGTGTATTGTCCATGATTTCATCATTTTTGCCACAAGGGATTGATACTACGCTGCTTTTGTTCTGATCCATTTGGTGTTTGTTCATTTTCTTGTAAGGGTAACCAAAAGAAAGTCCTCTTCGTCAGCAAGTCGAAGGAAGAGGAAGAATGAATCCACACAATCTTTCGCTTCTGAGGTATAAACGCGATCACTCACTCTCTTTCATTTTGGGGTCCCTGACCTCTGGCGATCACACAATCAACACACACCCGCCCACGCGTGATTTTTCATTTCTTTTATTTCCATTCCCGTTAAAACCCGTGGAGAGTAATATCCCGCAGCGGTTCCTTTATTTCCGCACACTTTCATTCCTGTTTAAACCCGCGTAGAGTAATGTCCCGCAGCGGTCTCTTATTGCACAATTTTCCCTCCATTTAATTCCTGTCAAAAATCCGCGGAGAGCAACTCTCTCGTCGCGGCGGTCTCTTCGTGTGTTTTTCTCCTTTTCCGTGACGTCGTTCACAAGTACGAGCCAGTCCACCAAAGCGACGGACACATCTCTGAGACTTAGGATGATCTCCCTCAAGTTGACAACTTCCCCAGCCAACTAGGCATATGGTTAGTCCTGGGTTAGTCATAATTTAGCAACTAGGGAAGTTCATTCCGTATCCCAAATCGGGTTTACCATGCAGTCGTCAGGTAACCTCATTCCTCACTAGCTACTCCTGACGTACAACTACAAAATCACATGGACTCACGAAACTTTCATTAGTTAGATGGGATCGCATTTTTGAATGGCAAAAATTGGGTGACTATCAACCAACTATCACGCATGAAATTGTAACGGGTAATGTTTGTTGCACCACGTGCGTGCCGTGCACCAAGTATTGCACGGTGCAACTTAATTTTTTATTATTTTTATGTGGGGGCACTTAAGTTTTCCCTATCATATATATAGTGAGGTCCAATTCCCTCTTTTAGCTTGAGGGACATCACACCCGTTTCTTTTTTTTTCGTTGCTATAAAAGATAATGTATTTTGTGACGTGGACTATATATATATAGCTAGGTCAATTAATATAGAGCGGTGTGGAGTACACGTCTCAAAAATTTTTAAAAAAAATTGGCAGCAAACATTACTTAATTCCCTAATAGCTAATCATGGCATGGATTTCAATATTTACAATTAAAAAATTGACAAACATAATATTTTTTTTGCTAACTGTTATTTTAAATTCAAATGAGACTAAGACATTCAGAAATATAAATATTTCATGGTTAAGGGTCGTTGGAAAAAGCAAAATCTTGTAAAGATTAAGACCAGAGAGAGAGAGAGAGAGAGAGAGAGGGGCCCTGGCTATACATTTATGATGTCATACCATCCAAGGAGGAGTAATGACTGCCGATGCGTAGCATATTTTTTTTTTTCGAGAATTTGTATGTGCAGTCGACTCTCTCTAACTTGCATCATGGATCAAAAAACTGAAAAAAAATCACTGTATAAATAATAAAAAATTATTGTTCACACAATCTATTTTTATAGATTTTTGGACCCTCCTGCATGTTAAGATTGACGTGTACGACAATTAAGAGGGAGGGGAGTATCACCTCTCAAAACTTTCAAAAAAAAAAAAATAAACTCGTTACACCTGGTGAGGGTGTAATTAGGGGTGGGGGGTGCGGCAAACATTAATTACCCTCCGAGAAAAGGCATAACCTATGAAACTCGAAAATTTTACCGTGCGAACCATATATATATATATAAATTTGTCTATAATCGTGCATGTTATTTTCATGGGATTTCTGAGTGAAGGCTTCCAGAGGATGCCTGAAACATGCAAACTATCATTTGGATGCCCTTGAAAGAATATGTGGAAGCCTGCATGGAATTAGTTTAATTTGCTTGCCCAGACATGATAAAGACAAAACCTGATCCAAAATAATGAGTTAGCTAGATTCTAAAAGCTGCAGGATCAAAAGGTTGGTTTGTTCGGTGATCATCAACTTAGATAAGCAAATTATAATCGAATATATATTAATCCAACTGCAGATTTGACTTCGTCGACACAAGTAGTTCAGCAACAAGCCAGGTGAAATGTGATCGAGTTAGCGAAATATGCACCATCGGATAAGTTCAACTTCACGTACGTTAAGCATTCCTCGATCACTTGTACACATGATCGATAATGACTTTTGAGTCGGACCTGACTGATTCAAACCATTGCCACCTCTTCGTACATCACTCCCTTCGGTTGATTTGAAGGTGAACATGACTAAGAAAGTGGCTCTGCTCATTTTCCACCATGTTTTTCTAGTTTGATGTTGGGTAATTTCGAATGACTCCTTACCATATAATTAAGAACACATTAATGAACGTCAAAGATGACGAGAAGCTTTTCCACGATACTGACTTTCCAACATTTTTCTTAAAAATTGTCACCACACGGACAAGCGCTATTAGCGACGGTCATATTTCGTCGCTAATCTATCTTTAATCCATGTCAAAAGATGTCGGAGATGGATTAGTGGTGGAGTAACGATGGATTGAATCCGCTGCAAACTTGTGGTCACTACTTAACGACCGAATTAAAATCAAACGCTGATTCGTCGATAACATTAGCTGACGGAACGAAATCATCTCAAATTTATCGCTAAAAGTAAGCACTCGATATTTCACGGGAAACTCTTGTCTGATGCAAGTCCATCGGTATGTTAGCGACCAAATGGAAATTAGTGACGGATTATTTCCGTCTCTAATACGTCATTAACTTAGAATCCACAAACGACCGGTAAATTGTCGCTATTCCCTCGCGATTTTGTTCCAGCATTGGAAAGAAAATGTTGGTCATATATCCAAGGCTATTCGATTGTTAATATTAGCGATTGACATCAAGTCTTATCAAATCCATCGTTGCATGAGGGTGATTTTTAGCGATGGATACCCTGTCGTCGCTCTTCCGTCACTGATTATTTGCTTCGCATGTAAAAAAACGTAATTAAACCATTGTTACTTATTTTATTTTTTTAGAAAATATTTTATTAAAAAATTCAAGAAAACCTATTTACATAATATAAAAAAGCATAAATAAACATCTCTCATCACGCACACAATGAGAAATAAAAAAAATACACATTTTTATTAATAGAATCAAATAGAAAATTATTCTAATATATTACTTTAAAAGCATATTTTTAAAAAAATATTTATAAAAAATCAGGAAAGGTCACGTGTGCAATCACTCTCGTTGTTTCCTCCTTTGTCGTCACATGGATATGTAGTAGGACTCTATATTAAAAAAATAAAAAGTAGTAGACATGTATATAAAATAAATATAATAATAAATATATTAAAATAAATAGATTCTTTGAAATAGTAAATTAAAAATAAGAAATCCGATTTAGATTCCGTAAGGTCCCACACGTCATTCTCGTCTCCCTAGTCATGTTGGAACAATCAATATACCGATCGACTGGTATTTCAAATTTTGGACCCCTTCTCGAACCTGACTTTTTCGATTTTAAACTAACTTAATTCCTAAATTGGTGGTTTGAGCGTCAAAACCAAACCAAGAATCTGATTGTGATTCCTTCGGTTCATATAGATCATTCTCACCTTCCTGGTCATATTGGAATAATCGACACGTCAATCGGACCGATATCCGAGTTTTGTGGCCTCTCGAGCCAGAGTTATTCGATTTTAGACTAACTTACCTTAAAAAAGGGTGGTTTGATTGCCAATCCCAAACCAAGAATATGATTTGAATTCCATCAATTCTTACATGTCAGTCTCACCACTCCGATCGTGTTGGAACAATCGACATATCAATCGGATCAGCATTTTAAATTTTAGACCCCTGACCCTGACTTCTGCAATTTTAAACTAACTTAATTCTTAAATCGATGATTTGAGTGTCGAGCTCAAACAAGGAATCTAATTTAAATTCTGTCTGTTCTCACAAACCACCTCTCATTGCATCGATTGTGTTGGAAAAAGTAGCACACCGATCGAACTGATATTTTTGATTTTGAACCCTCTGAACCCAAGTTCTTTGGTTTTAAACTAACTTAATTTAGAAAAAAGTGATTTGAACATCGAGTCGAAACTGAGAATCCGATTTGGATTCTGTCAGTTCTCATAAGTCGCTCTCACCATCCCGATCTTGTTGGAACAATCAACATACCGATCAAACTAGTATTTCAGATTTTAGACCTTTCGAATATGAGTTCTTTAATTTTAAATTGACTAAGTTTGGAAAAGGGTGGTTTGGACGCCGAGCCTAATCCAAGTATTCAATTTAGATTCCATCAGTTTCCATACGTCACTCTCACTGTCCTAGTCATGTTGGAACAATTGGCAACCATTCATGAGTCGATAATTCACATTTTGGACTCCTGAACATGAGTTTTTCATTTTATCCTAAAGGGGTTATTTTGAGATAAGTTACTTTTCAATTAAGTTCTTTTGAACTAAATAGGAGTATTATAAGTCAAAATTTATAAATTAAAAAATATAACAAATATGATACTTACCTAAGGGGCTGTGTTGCGGCCGATGGTACTCCTTAGGAAGGAACCATCGATCTGGGAGAGTAGGGTGCCATCACCCTCACCATAGCCTTGGAGACATAATGTGAGAAGTGCAAGTCCACCACCCTTGCCATAACCTAGGAGACAGAATGTGAGATGCGCGAGTCCACCGCCTACGTGAGACACGACTCCAACGGTATTGTGAATCGTGAGTCCATCTCCTCTCGGATGATGTCTCGAATATTTCCCCTAGAGGAGGTGACCATAGTGAAGATGGTAGTCGAGATAGAGGATGAACCTTGGGATGATATCACCTTGCTAGCATTCAAGCTATGCCCAAAATCGTACAATCGACCTTTCTTTTGTGGGCTGACTGTCGCTATCCACGTCTCAAGATCTATCTCCGGATGATGCATAGTGCTCTCCTCGTACTCCTCGTACCTCTCGACATCTAAGGTTGACATAATCATCCATCCTCTTCTTCTTATAGGTGCGGTTGAACACCTCCTAGAATAACGGGAGACACTTGAGCTCCTATTCTTATTTTACAAATCACATAAAAGAATTGAATTATAAATTAAATACAAAAAATATAACAAAATCAAAGACATTAATCACCAATCTATGTCTTTGGGTCCCGAAATTGACGGATTCACTTGTATGCATGTTGGTCTCCGACACTTGGCACGGTTTGATATCGCGGGCCGGAGCTTATGTTGCCACCCCTGTTGTCACCCCTCCTAGACCCATTTGTCACACATCCCATGCAATATCTCATACCCACTCTCTTCTAGATTCGTAGATACAAGGATCTCTCACATGAACAGAGAAAGCAACTTAGTTCACAGTCGACAAGGTGGCATCTTTAGTCCTATGGATATATGCAATAATGGGTGTCATTAACTGTGTAGATCCAATCATTATATGACTTGTCAGATTGTTAGGGCACCATGTAGCTAGATGCAATCCCGTACGTGGCCAGCAGAAGTTCTGATCAGAATAAGGAATGGAAGCAAATGAGAAACCAAATTCAATAGACAACGCATCCTTATGAGAAACTACAGAGCTATCATGCTGCATGACATGATTACAAGAGAAGAACGTCACATATATATATATATATATATATATATATATATATATATATATATATATATATATATATATATATATATATATATATATCTGTGTGTGTGTGTGTGTGTGTGTGTGTGTAAGTTTCCACATACGACGTCAAAAAATGTAGAGACAGAAAAATAGTATCTAATCTTTGTACCACACTTCTCTATTTATTTATTGGGGAAGACCACCTGGCACTCGTGGAAGTCTGTAAACGTCAGAGAGAAGGGCGTCAGAAGGAGTCCTGGACGTTATCCTAGGAGACAACCCTCCGATGCTTAAGTCAGCAAAGGATCAAGCAGAGAGTAAAATATAGTAAGGAGGAGAGAAGGTGGTGGAGGTCGCCGTAGTAGGTCTGGGAGAGTTGTAGATCCTCCAGGCGAGTGCTCGCCGTTGCCAGGGACCACCCAATGGGTGCTCGCTGGGCGGTAAGGGTGCTCGGAAGGGATTCTCTCACAGAACGGGACAATTGTGACCTCTCCAATAGTCGTAGAATGCGGAGCTCTCTGACTTGTTTCTCTGTGGGCGTTTCTTGGTGGAATTCACCATGTCCGTGTTTGTTCGTCGAGGTCCCTTTTATAGAGGGTTGTCCTGGAGGGAGGAGCCCATCCCTTTAGCAGGGAAGGACGCCAGTCGTGGAGTAACGTTTCCCGCGATTGCGAGAGGGGTCCCGTTGAGGGGCGGTTATCCCGGAGTCGGCCGATTCCCTGGCGAGTCTTACGGCGCCTGTGGGGCGTGCTCGCCCTTAGTGGAGTTAATGCCGATGTCGTGGAGGGCAACGTTCGGTCGCCGGAGGGTCATCCGACGACCGTTATCCCTAAGTCGAAGGCATTCCTGCGCTGTCGAATCCGGGGCTCAATCGTCATGGGCCATTTATGACGGGCCACAACTGTCGAGGGCCTTTGAGCGCGTTGTAGACTGTGCGCCCGAATGGGTCGGGCGGAATCGGGCCTTACATGGGCCGAGCCGATTTTACCCTCCTCAAATAGTAAGTCAAGGAATGACAGAAATATCTTAAAAAATTAAAAATGACAAAAATATCTCAAAAAAATAATAAATGACAAAAGTGTTTTAAAGAGTCGGGAAATGACAGGAATAATCTGAAAAATCGAGAAATGATAGAAATACTCTCAGATGTCGAGAAATTGCATAAATATTCAAAAAAGTTAAAATTATAAAAATATCTAAAATTGATCAGAAATTACATAAATACTTAGAAAGGGTCAGAAAATATAGAAACACCCAAAAATTGTCTGAAATTATAGAAATACCCAGAAAAGATTAGAAGTTATATAAATTCCCAAAAAGGGTCTGAAAGGGTAGAAATGTCAATAATTCTTCTAAAATCGTAAGAATAAACCGATGTACGGAAAAACTATACAACTACCCTAATGGAGAAAAAAAATATAAGTATATCTCTACCTTGTGTAGAAATGTCATTTATGAACATTGAGTCAAATTAAGAGTCCAATCATAGTCAAAAGAGTGATCATCACTAGGAAGTAAGTCTGACAGTCCGATAGTGATCATGTTAGCGATCTAACATACTGATCGTGATAAAATTGATCAGATGTCGATCTAGAGCCAATCCAACGATCGAATTGTGATCTAAAGCAAGTTTAACCGCCAAATCAAGACTAGGAACTAATCTAATAGTCAAATCTTGATCCTGAGTAAATTAAACAGTCAGATATCAATTAGGAACAAATCAAATGGTTAGATCGTGACTGAAAGTAGATCTGATTGATCGATAGTGATCATCTTGGTGATCCCACGGTCCGATAGTGATAAAATTCAAATTCAAATTCAAATTCAAATTCAAATTCAAATTCAAATTCAACCATCTGATCGTGACATAAACAAATTCAAAGGCCCAAATATAGACTGAAGTAAATCCAGACGTTGAGTCATGGAGTGATATAAACTTGATTACATGATCGGGACCAAACATGAAGGTCTTGAAAGACCAATTGTAGTCCAAATTACATATATTCCAAGAATGAAATATATTTAAATTTTATTGCAAGAGTACGTATTCATAATGGGCGATCATCGATATCATAACGGATATTGTAAAGTTTTAAAGGCACCTTTGACAGTTAATAAAAGGTGTTCAGATTTTAAAAGTTAACATTAACCGTGGTCAGTGAAGAATTATTCAAAACATGAACCTTTAATTGTACTCTCGTGAGATTAAAAAGATGTATGTTATTAATACAGACTTGCTCAGAAAATGAACTATTTTATATTTCATCCCCCTTCTAATTTTTTCCCTGCGTGTGCAAACAATGCCTCAAAAGCAAGGTTGTTGGGCTTCCACGAAGGTGCACCATGGAGGTGTGCCGTCCTCGGGTCCTTGAAGAACCCCTTGCACATATGCGCATGTCGATGGTTCCCGAGCACGCCGCCGATGCCCTCGTGGTGGCTCCCATTGCAGGAAGAAGGTGAGAGCGATGATACAAAGGAACAAGTATGAGTACCTCATCTATGTGAAGAAGATATCATCGTTTGGTGGGTGGGGCTGATGGAGAGTGAAGACTCAAAGTCAGTAGACAGAGAAGTTCTCTATCTATCTTCAATAGTAACTCATCTGTATGATGACATCTTGCGTTGAGATTTGCTGCTTATATTGGAGTTCTAGGGTGCTCAGTGAGTTGGGTCTAGCGTGTTCTAGGGTGCTCTATGGTGCTTATCTACAAAAAAATGAAGTTAGCACAGTGATATTTGAATCTACACGAAGTGTGAGAGATCTGAATTCAAATCTAACAATGCTCGTCTCTTTAATGTCTACATGGGTAGCTCATCGTTTTTACGAGCACCCCCAGTGAGTTGTGAGGTTACTGCAGTTCTATGGCTCTTCCTTCTGGTATTTGCTTAATCCAGTTAGGATGGTCTATATGTTCGGTGGCAAGGCAAGAAGATAAGCGATGTCAATCAGGTAATATTAGGGTAGGCAAGTAGCATTTTTTATTATATTAAATTAAAAAATAGTGAAAAGAGTAAAATTTAGAAGGATCAAACATCATTAAGGTTTATATATAGTTGCCATTCTTATGGTATTTCAGCGCGACTATGGTGCAATGGTTCAGACCACTCCCATTCAATTAAAAGAAGAAAAACACAGAAAAACAAAGATCATACTAGAGAAATTTCTTGTAACAGTATGAGATATAAATAAGAAATCTATATTATATAGTATAAAAGAATTTTCCGATTTTTTCCTCTTATTTAGTTACGAGTCTCTTCCGATTCAAATTTTCATAACTCTCATTTTTTCTCTTCTCACCGGTTCAATTTTAGTTCACCGGTTCAATTTTGTTTTATTCCCAACACCATTTCACTTCTTCTCATACCCCCTCCCCCCATTTGTTTGCCCTCCCCCTCCTCTTCGTCTCTACTTTCCTCCTCGCCGCCGACCGCCTTGCCCCCTTCACCGATCACATCGTCGGCGGCCACCTTCCCTGGAACCCCAACATCATTTAGTTTTTTTTCCCAACTCCGTTTCTTTTCTTCCCAATCCCCCACCCAGGTTGTTTGCCTTCCCGCTCCCCCTCCTTCTCGTTTCCATTTCTCTCCTCGCAGCCACCTGCCTCGCCTCCGCCATCGATCACATCATCAGCGGCCACCTCGGCTGGAACCCCAACATCAACTACTCCGACTGGGTCAATTGAGGATTTAGATTTCATTGCCAAGGTTGTGGGTGCACTGACATGCTTTCTTTGCACCTTGTTACTATCTTATTTCACTGAATTGTGATTTTCCCACTTTAAAAAAAATGAAATGATTCTTGTATCAGTCATAGCTAATGACTCACTATATATATATATATATATATATATATATATATATATATATATATATATATAGAGAGAGAGAGAGAGAGAGAGATGATACATGGCATCTTTTACTTGAAAAAAAATAATGCACTGTTCACAGACAAGCTCTGTCTTAGAGTTAGATTGAAAATAAAACAATGTTCCTTCTTTTGGGAGTTTCCAGATTTTTTTCAATTTTTCACTACCCTGATCCCAAACCCTTTGATTTGACGTGGATTAGGTTTAAACCTGGTTGATTGAGCTAGAATCACCCAACCAAGATTGAGATAGTGCTAACGAAGGTCAAACCCAATCCTGAGTTTTACGTGGAATTAATCAGCCCAATAAAAGAAGAGTATATGATAACCACCAAGAGAATGTCCGAAGGGTGTCAGTGGCAAAAGAACCAGTTGATCTGACTTCAATCCCAGCACTCAGGCAACCTTCGCAACTGTCTCCTTAATCTCTCTCAACGTGTAAGCTCGCTCTATGTGAGAGACAAACTCTGTCGGTCCAGCCGACACGATCGCGTACGCGATATGCCGCCTCCAGTCAAGGACGGCAGTGTCAGCGAAGCTCCCCTCTAGAAGCACACCGTTGAGAGAGTTGGTCCTCTTGAAGCCGCAGTCAGCCCGAAACTGCATCCACAAAGTCCTCGACAGTCTTGGCCTCGACGTCCCAGCTCCGGTAATAGCCATAGGCCCCGCCTGTGCAGGTCTCAGGGGGCCTGATCGCCCCACTGTAACCCAGCCTCGACGACGAGGAGCCCAGCTGTTCCACGGCCACTAGTGTGCAATCCGCTCCACCTCCCGGTGAATCCGGTAGAAGCGGGTCCTCAGGAACTCCTCGTCTAACAAGATGGGAGGCTGATCCTCCCGCAGTAGTCTGCCCTCCTCAGCCTTCTTTAGCGTTGAAGACTTCTAGCAGTACAGGTGGCTGTGCTCGAACCACCACCGGGCATAGTGGACGTCAAACCTCCTACGACGATCCAACCCTGACGTCGGCAGCTTCTCCGGCTCACCTCTACAACTGAAGTCCCACCAGGCTACTACAACCAGGTGGGTGTCCCTGCCCTTATACAGTCGGCTCGCCAAAATCGAACTCTTGGTTAGGCGGAATTGCCTGGTCGTACCCAAAGTTCCTGGCAAACCGGTGCAGGTAGTAGAGCTCCAGGATGCTGGTGTTGGACCGGTGTAGTGCCAAAACAGTGGGTCAGGTGATGATCACCCACTCTGTGTACACCGGCGTGTCTAGCTCTCTTTGAAACGGTAGGGCGCAGGCCACCCCTCCACTAACTAGTACTAACATGGGCCTGAAGCCCCTCGAATTGCAGTCAAATGGAAGGTTGTCGTCACCTCTGCCTTGCAAGTACGACATGGCCCTCCTGGCCTTCTCCAGCTAATCCACGACATCACCATCCGGCTGCCCCGTGAAAGCAAATAGTAAAGGAGCTGCTGAGGTTGCCACCTCTGACCTCGTGACAAACTCTGGAAAAAGCAGGCTGGCCCACACACTCAGGTAATGGGTCGGCAGAACAATGCTCCTCTCCCTGGGCACAGTGTGTGCTGCCAACGCCCCCAGTCCGTGGTAGATGTTGGCCAAAGCTGCCGGGGCCAACGCCAACTGATGGGGACATCAGAGCAAGACCACCCACATTTTATTTGCATTTATGCCATTTTATATTTGTATTTATACCCTTGTGGTATATGAGTACGCAATTGTAAGTCTTAGTGGGTTTCTTTACAAAAGGGCACGTAGGCCCAGCAGGGGGCCCCTCCCTCCCTCTTATTGGTCCACATGGATCCTAGGGCCCAAGGGGCTGGTCCATGGTCCAAATGTGGACTTGGACCAAGGATTAAATAAAGAAGACAAATTCATTTTGGTCTCCTTAAGGAGGGGGGCGCACCCTTCTATATATATTTATTTATTATGGCCATTTTTGACCACATGGGGAATAATATTGCTATCCCATGTATGCCCCTCCCCTAACCCTAGATCTGGGGTCATTTGAGTCATTAGGGTAGATCTATATATCCCATGTAATTTTCATTTTTTGTGAATTAATGAAAGAAATTTATGAGAAATTGTGCAAGGCCCTTAGGCGCCCCTCTCCTCCCTCCTCTCTCCCCCTTGCAGAGCTTGAAGGCTCCTTCTTCTGAGGTGTGAGGTCTCCCTTCCAATCTCCTTCCTGAGTGTGAAGCTCAGCGCCGCCGCCACCATCGCGCCGCCACCGCCACCCGACGGAGTTCTGTCCAAATCAGGACAGAACCTCAAAGCCGTATTTTTATCTTTTTCTCCTGTTGTCTGATCGAGCCCAAACTTTGAGGATTTGTTCTCCCTCTCACCCCTAATCTATAGTTCAAATTTCGTGCAATTTGGCCTTATTTTGATATTTTTACCGTATTTTTGTTCTTCCCCCCAGTAATCTGCCAGTTTGCAGATCTGCGGGACAGTGTCCCCTTGTCGTAATTTTCCCACCCCCTTAGAAATGTTCAGAAAATTCACAAAAATTACCAAGTGTTTCTCACGTCCCTTAAACCAATAATTTTTCCAGCACTCAGAAAATTCCCTTACTCTCCGGTCAAATTTTATTTTCAGACATCACTTTCTGTCATGACAGTCTGTAATCAGATCCATAGAAAAACACAGAGTTTGCAGAGCTTCCCATTTCTAATCCCTTCTCTGAATCGACCGGAAAAAAATATATGTTGTAGATCTGTGAGTCCTATTTCTCACGGCACCAACCTCGCCTCAATCCGCCTCCGGATCTGAGCACAGAAATTCCTGTCATGGAGGCGCGCAAATCTGTTCCGTGAACAGACCAACAGAGGCGGCAGCAAAATAAATCTCAATTAATTATCTCTGCTGAGTTTCAGGAACCGCCACTTCACGGAGTCGATCAGGGACGTCCCACCATCGTCCCAGCCAAGCGCCGCCTTCAAAAGACTCAAGGAGGACGATGTCCCTTTGGAGGCCACTACTTGCTGTCCTGCAATTCAGAACCGAGTCGACGCATCACTGAGTCGGCACAGTACCGAGTCAGACCAGCAGTCCGATTCCACCCCGAGATCCCTTCCAGCTTGCTGCCTGTCAACCCAGGATCGGTCCTCCTGGGCCCACATTGTAGCCCTTTACCTCCCTACGTGGAGTGGGCAAGAAATCACTGCTGTAATTATTGAATAATTATTTTTTACCGAGAGTTACCGTACTTGGCCGGGATCGTCTTCCCCACGCCCGGAGCGTGGAAGTACACTCGCCACCCTCCTCGTAGGCATTTGCTTTACTCGTATATGTTTGTATGCCGCTGCATGAGTGATAGGTTACTAGCTTGATATCTATTTTATCGCCGCTGCGAGAGTGAGTGAGTGAACCCATCCCGTGACTCAATCCGAGTACACGTAGAAGAGCCGACTACCCGACTCATTGCCGGTTCCTCAACCGCGCACGATCCCGTGTTTCCCTAGCTTAGGGACGAGTTGCAAGCTAGAGTCGCAGACCGCGTGTTCGTCCCGCATCAAATTGGTATCAGAGCCAGGTTGAGTCTAGGGTTGTCTTGCATAAAAAATAAGGAAGAAAAAATGTCTTAAGTCTAAGGTAATCATTGTTTAAAACAAAAAAAAGTGTTTTGGTTTGCATTTGCATACCTTTATTCGGTATATCAAAAGGTGTTGTCCGAACGTTAGGTTACGCCTATCGGGAAGGTCGTACACTTGCGAGAGAGGATCTTCGGATCCCAGAACTCCGCCAGGTACCGAATATGAGTTGAGTCTAGGTGTGTAGTCGAGTCTGCATTCCAACTCTGCATTAGTGTGTAGGGTCGTGTCTAGTCGGTTTGTCTCGTCACCAAGTCCAATAAGAGTCAGTCGGTTTTGTCCCGTGTCTGCATGTCCACTATCCGCCATCCCCATGGCCGTTCCCCGAGACCATGCGTCCGAATGGTCATCCTTGGTGGCCGAATTCAATGCTTTCATGGCCCGACACCAGACCCCTAAGCCAACAACCGAGTCGTTCCAGTGACCTATAGTGTCCACTGCCATGCATCCTACCCAATGGGTTGCATACGGATATCGACTTCATCAGTAGGGTGTCATCTAATTGTGTCTCACAAGACATAGTTGAGTCTCTCTCTAAGACCGAGGAGATTGTCCTCAATGGTGGCCTAGCATTCATAGAGTTTCGATGGAGGTTTGGCCACATTCTTTATGATGATGGAGCATGGTGCAAGGTCGACACACTTGCTGGCCCATGCATCATTTTAGGGCAAGAATGGTTGGAGGAAAGGAGAGCGACCTTTGACCGGGATAGGAGGACCTCCACCTTATACCTACCTCACCTACCCAGCGAGTTCGTCTTCCATGACGGCATTCAGCCGACCACCCCCGTGTCACCAACCACCCAGCCCCAGCGGCCCGTTTCGCCTCCGGACTCATGCCCACCACCTCTCCCGGAGCCCAACCATGTGGCCCCCTATAGTGGGATTAGCCATTTCTCCGACCCGTGTCCTTCACATTCCCCTACCTTAGAGGACAACCATTCGGAGGATGCCTCACCCGGGCCTATCCTAGTGAGTTATGAGGCTGACCAAGAGTTGGCCGAGGAGTACCTCGCTGATGTTTTGGGATTAGAGAGTGATCCAATAGAGGGTCAGGGCCTTTTAGTCACCCCAATTCCACCGATCATCCCGGACCTGTCTGTCCCACCCACTTTGTCCTCGGAGGACCCCACCATTCCACTCCTACCCATCTCTCTTACGGTAGCGCAGCCGCTAGTGACTACCGTACCATTGTCGACACCTTTTGTTGAAGCGGTATGGTTTGATTTCTGCCATGCGTACGAGAGACAGCATCTGGACTTCCTTCTTGTCGTACTTCACATCAAACGTCCGGATTACATTCCTGTCACCTGCCTCCTCATCCTCCCGCACTTCCATACCCGCGGGCGAGTTTTCTCAAACCGGCGACGGTTGACGAGGGATGAAACTCACGGCATCAAGTTGTGGGTTAGTCTATCTTTACACCTAATGTATGCAGACGGTGTCCAGCATTCCCACCGAGTCTTCCTTAGTAAGTCCTTGCATGTGTCGTCAGTCGTAGGAAGTTATTAGTTGGTGTCTCTCCGTCTGTCCGCATACCATAGTCTATAGTCGCTTTTGTTTCCTTGTCTGTCGAGTGCATAGTGAGTCTGCATGCATGGAGTTAAGTCGGTCTATGTACGCTCGCGATGTCAGTCCCTTTCGAGTGTGAGGCAAGATTTGGGATCGGTTCTACGTCAACATATCGGATCTAGTCACATAAAGGGACCCAGCGGTGATTCCTAGTGAGTCATTGAGCCGTCTCCTTCCTTTGAGAGTGACCCCACCCCGGAGTGTCCACCTCTAGCCTCATTCCCACAGCAGCGTGAGCATATCGAATCTATACGGGATGAGCAGGTGTCGATTACTTGGAGTGGGACGTACTCCGCGCTTCCAGATTCGGTGACGGATCCGCAGGAGCTACTTGAGCAGCCGCACCCCTTACTCGACGGGGTCGAGTTCTTCCCACCCGGGGAGAATTGATGGGGACATCATAGCAAGACCACCCACATTTTGTTTGCATTTATGTCTTTTTATATTTATATTTATACCCTTAGCTTATATGGATACGCAATTGTAAGTCTTAGTGGGTTTATTTTCAAAAGCCATTGGGTTTCTTTGCAAAAGGGCACGTAGGCCCAGCAGGGGGCCCCTCCCTCCCTCTTATTGGTCCACATGGATCCTAGGGCCCAAGGGGTTGGTCCATGGTCCAAATGTGGACTTGGACCAAGGATTAAATAAAGAAGACAAATTCATTTTGGTCTCCTTAAGGAGGGGGGCGTACCCTTCTATATATATTTATTTATTGTGGCCATTTTTGACCACATGGGGAATAATATTGCTATCCCATGTATGCCCCTCCCCTAACCCTAGATCTGGGGTCATTTGAGTCATTAGGGTGGATCTATATATCCCATGTAATTTTCATTTTGTGTGAATTAATGAAAGAAATTTATGAGAAATTGTGCAAGGCCCTTGGGCGCCCCTCTCCTCCCTCCTCTCTCCCCCTTGCAGAGCTTGAAGGCTCCTTCTTCTGAGGTGTGAGGCCTCCCTTCCAATCCACTTCCTGAGTGTGAAGCTCAGCGCCGCCGCCGCCGCCACCATCGAGCCGCCATCGCGCCGCCACCGCCACCCGAAGGAATTCTGTCCAAATCAGGACAGAACCTCAAAACCGTATTTTTATCTTTTTCTCCTGTTGTCTGATCGAGCCCAAATTTTGAGGGTTTGTTCTCCCTGTCATCCTTAATCTTCAGTTCAAATTTCGTGTAATTTGGCCTTCGTTTGATATTTTTCCCGTATTTTTGTTCTTCCTCACAGTAATCTGCAAGTTTGTAGATCTGCGGGACAGTGTCCCCTTGTCATAATTTTCTCACCCCCTTGAAAATTTTTAAAAAATCCACAAAAATTACCAAGTGTTCCTCATGTCCCCCCCTTCCACCAATAATTTTTCCAACACCCAGAAAATTCCCTTACCCTCCGGTCAAAATTCATTTTTAGGCAGATCCATTTCTGTCCTGACAGTCTGTAACCAGATCTATAGAAAACACAGAGTTTGCAGAGCTTCCCATTTCTAATCCCTTCTCTGGATCGATCGGAAAAAAATATATGTTGTAGATCTGTGAGTCCTCTTTCCCACGGCATCAACCTCGCCTCAATCTGCCTCCGGATCTGAGCACAGAAATTCATGTCGTGGAGGCGCGCAAATCTATTCAGTGAACAGACCAGCGGAGGCAGTAGCAAAATAAATCTCAATTAATTATCTCTGCTGAGTTTCAGGAACCGCCACTTCAGGGAGTCGATCAGGGACGTCCCGCCATCGTCCCAGCCAAGCGCCGCCTTCAGAAGACTCAAGGAGGAGGACGTCCCTTTGGAAGCCACTACTTGCTGTCCTACAACTCAAAACCGAGTCGGCGCAGCACCGAGTCGGCGCAGTACCGAGTCGGACCAGCAGCCCGGTTCCACCCCGAGAGCCCTTCCGGCTTGCTGCCTGTCAACCCAGGATCAGTCCTCCCGGGCCCACATTGTAGCCCTTTACCTCCCTGCGTAAAGTGGGCAAGAAATCACTGCTATAATTATTGAATAATTATTTTTTACCGGGAGTTACCGTACTTGGTCGAGATCATCTTCCACACGCCCGGAGCGTGGAGGTACACTCGCCACCCTCCTCGTAGACATTTGCTTTACTCGTATATGTTTGTATGCCGCTGCATGAGTGATAGGTTACTAGCTCGATATCTATTTTATCGCTGCTGTGAGAGTGAGTGAGTGAACCCATCCCGTGACTCAATCCGAGTACACGCGGAAGAGCCGACTACCTGACTCATTGCCGGTTCTTCAACTGCGCACGATCTCACGTTTCCCTCGCTTAGGGACGAGTTGCGAGTTAGAGTCCCAGACCGTGTGTCCGTCCCGCATCACCAACCTCCATCCCTCTATTACAAGACACGCGAGCCACAACAACTCTACCCTTAGAAGGCTATCCTCGCCATGAGGTACCTCAAATGTTGCCAGCCAGTATGCGAGATATGCAGCCAAATAAGTGACATCTGGGAGCTCATGGGGATTCCACCCCTCTCTCGATGCATATATGTAACGAGAATATGTCTGGAATCTCAACTCTACCTCTAAATACTCCTCCCACGGAGTCTGATCCTGCGCGAACTCATTGTAGAAGTAGAAGGGCCCGTTGTAGAAATGGCAGACCCATGCCTTTAATGTCACCCTGGGAGTATGCGCTGGCTTCTCCCTGCCTGCCTGGGCCAAATCTCTCCAAGTCTTCAGTAGATATCGGTAGATGTGTGACACCCAATATCTTCCCAAACTGTCTGTATGACTGCGATGGAGGTCATCTAGCACTCGTATCCTTCGTTACTGATCGACAGGCCGAAAATCCTAAATAATGATCACAAGTCCAATGAGCTCTCTCCCTCTACCGTGGCCGATGTATTCCATCGGCAGTTGAAGCGCTCTGCCAATGCTTGAAGAAGCCTAATATAGCACGGGTACCCATATAAGGCCGTTGTCACTGCATAACGGATCCCTGCTCGCTCCAGAAGTACATGGTAATGGTGGATAACTCCCATCAGCCACTCAGTCGCACGCTGATGGTACCGATGAGAAGGGATCACTGCCCATCGACCATACTAGCTGACAAGTTTCTGACGCAGTATCCTGTCTAGAAGGTTGTGGTTATCATATCCTTCGCCAGCAAACTGCAACCAGGACGGCTCAAGTATCAAGCCGGTCACACCCTCGGTCTCAACTCTATGGTGACCGTGCAAGTCCTAGGAAGCGGGACTCAGCTCCAACTCGGACCCCGAACTAGTCCGCTCTGCTGAAGAATCCAAGGTAATCCACACTGGGGAACTATCTCTATCTCCAGAAGTCTGCTGAAAAACTCAAAAAACTGTACACGGTGACCCCGCGTAGACTGTCTCTGCCCAGCAAAATGGCCCGCTCCAGTCAACGACGCTCTCCAGCCACTAAAGGATCTGTCGCCTCTGTACCTGCCAGAATGAAGCTCCTCATGAACTCAAACAGGTGCTAGTTCAGGGGGAACTCTCTCGGGTAGCCTCCAGAGCGGTCATATGTGTAGATACCGCCCGTCTCAAAAATTCTGGCTAAGTCCACAACTCCAACTCCATCTGACCCCTCGCTTAGGGGACCCTCAACCACCAGGGACCGCCCCAGGTCCAGCTGGCCAACATTGGTCGTAGTGATGACGTGCTGGCCCAAAGAAGGCATCGGCCGGCCAGTCCACCTCACCCAATAATCTTCCTCGCGAGTTGCATGCCTCTACGCCCGGTCGTCTCTACCAAACCTCGCCATAGCTGCAAGACAATTGCACAAGAAGGTGAGTACATTATGTTAGCAATATATATAAAGTGTTAGCATGAAAGAATATATATATATATACATATATACCTCAGCCCACTACAACATGTTGAAATGAGGGGCTCATGGACCGTCCACCATCGTCTCTGCCTCTGACGCATGCCTCGTGGGGGGCATTTTTTGTACCTAGACTTTTTTTCCAAAAAAAGCAAGAATTAAGGGTTCGGGAATTTCTCCGAACACCTTCCAGGTGCTATTTATCTAGCCCCTTTTACGACATGTCGGGTCCAATCAAGGGCCCTAGCCAGCTTGCCGTGACTCACGGCGACACCCACAACTAATAGGGACCACCCCCGATCACCTAATACGCAGCATTGCCCGCCTTCAAATGAGCCACCCGAGCCAACCCAGGGCGCCTCGACGACAAGCCGCGTCATGCGGCACCCAGCAACGAGGTCTGGATTCATTTCCAAAACATCTCTTTCCAGCCTTCTAAAGCCAACGGAGCATCTCCCCCAGCCAACCTTGGGCTTCGGGAGCCCTTAGCACACTTGTACGGCACGTGGTCGCGTGTCGGGAATTTCCCTGAGCATCTCGTGGGCATGTATTTTCTAGCCATTCTACAACAAGACGGGGCCAACCCATGGCTTGGACGCACTAGCCACATATTGTGGCAACCCTCTGTTGATAAACTATCTACCCCGCCCCTTAAACTAACTATGCATGTATCATATGAGCATGATCAAACATGGAAGATAATGAACAAAGGGGGCGATAAGAGATAGAAGAACTGACTGTGATCGCCAGCAAGGTTCCAACAACGCCGAAAGGATGAAGAGATGGAAGAAACGACGTCGTGTACCTTGGAAAGATGAAGACTTGATCGCGCTTAAGAACGGGGTGCGGGGAACTTTGTAGATACAAACCTCCTCTCCTTCCATCCGGCTAGATGAAGAGGGCCTCACGTTCATATCATGCTCTCCTGCAAAACAAAGATCAAACCACAAGAGAAAATCCTATTAAAAACATGCATGTGTAGTATCAATCCCGCAGTGATAAAATAAGGGTAGAAATTGAGGGCAAACTCACCGGAGGGATGTTTTTAACACCTGTGAAAGGGTGCAAAAGATAGATGTGTGTTGTGAATGTATGAGAGTTGAAATCACGAGATAAGATGCAAAGAATAGGGAGAAATCGTTGATGCAAAACGTGCAAAAGTGCAGGTGTAGCAGAAAGTGCAGAAAACTATGATGATTTGTGAAATTGAGGAGGACTAGAACTAAGAGAATAGACAACCAAATTAAGCCCAGAAAGATGGAATGGAAAACTAATACTTCCATCTTCAAGACGGGGTCGAAGTTGTGAGTTGGAGATGCAGCATGGCTTCGCCCCACGTCCAGAAAGAGCCCCCCGTCGCCACTGCGAACTGGACAGTTTATATAGAGTTCAGGAAACTTCTGGAGATAGATCCGAGATAAACACCCAATTTCGGGGATATAGATGCATAAACCTCAAGATAATAGTGGTGGGAAGAGTCCCAGATCAATGGAAATCGAGGTGGAGGCTTATCTCCCTCGAAAGTGGATCGAACAAGGGTTCCAAAGAGTCCCACGACGAAGAAATCGGAGTTCAGGAAGTTTAGAACTCTCTGTCTGGCAAACGGTCTATCGCACGGCCGCATACGGACAAAAATGGTATAGGAAGGACCGCAAGGGGATGGCAAACGGTCTAGGGGGTGACCGCAAGGCTCCAGGGGTGAAACAGGGCGATTTCGGACATGTTTGGGGAAAACGGTCTAGTGAATGACCATTTTTATGGCCTAGCGGTCTAGCAAATGACCGCTAGACTGCTGGAGGAAAAATTCTGGGCAGACTTTGCGCGACTTTAGAAATCGGATCATATCTCAAAAACGGTGCAGAATTAGCGAAAGTGGTAGAAGAAGAAATTGTAAATAATAAAAAGATGAACAACTTTCATGATAAAAGTAAGATGAGAAAATGAGTGGAAGATGGAGAAAATAGGGCGAGAACAGAGAGAAAGAATGCTGGGACATAGGTGAACAGCACAGACTGTCAGAAAAACGTGAATAACTTGAAATCGGTGGAGAACTGACCAATGGCGTAGAAGAAGAAATTGTAGAGCTTTGAAAGACGAACAACTTTGGTGAAGGGCACATTTTGAATAGAGGAACAGAAGGGGATGAAAAGGGACCGTTTTCAAGATTACGCAGCGAAAGAGCCGAATGCTTGAATGGAAATGGGCCTAAATGGGCCGTAAGTCAACTTGAAAGGCCGGAAGTTGATAAGATAAGCTCCAAGGCTCTAAGAAATCATGATCTCCGAAGTCCAAAGGCTAGGGAACAATGAAATGGGCTCGAAATCCATCCAAGAAAGGCTCCAAAATATCGGGTAATTCGGGACATCAAAAATGATGAATAAGAGAAATGACACAACTTGTGGGCTAAAACGGGTGTCAACACCCTCCAGCAAATTGGGGCCATCCCCGACCCTCCGACACACGGCAATGAGACGTTAACTTTTAGCCGCTGGGCTAACCTAGGGCTGCCCGTCAACCCGCCATGCAACACGACATATCTCGCCAAGGCCGGGCCCTCACGCCCAGGACACCTTCTGTTAATTCCTACAAGTTACTATCCCTACCTCAGGGCTAGATCTAAACCAGACGAACTAAGTAGTTGAGCCGTTCGACAACCCGGTGTGTATCGGGAATTTCACCCCAACACCTTGCGGGCGTCAATGATGACATAATGCAATTGGCCCCCATGGGTCAGCACCAGCATCCTGGGGACCCAATCTCGTCAAAGGATGTTGACAAATGATGAAAGAGGACCCCCAAAGGCACCCCTCACAACGGTAGCCCGCCCTGGGGGGGAGCTCAACCCGGGCGCCCCCGGCGCTGCCGCACCCAGGTGGGGGCGAACTCCCCCCGGGGCCCTCCATCCATCCTCCCTCGTCCCAGTGCAAGTTCATCCCAGTCCTAGTCCTACTCAGATTAGGTCCACACACCAGCTCAGGAGTGTTCGCGAAGAGGAAATCTTGGAGTCTCGCGTAAAAAGTTGGTCAACCTCCTCGTTCTATGTGCATACAGCTAGCCACCAATCTGTATCTTATTTGCGTTCACACTGGGTCAAAGTGGGCCCAAAAGAAATAAAAAATGGGGTTTTATAGATTTTTTTACAGCCCTCTCACGGACCCCCCTGTGGAGTCCGTGTAACCCCCCCCCCCCCCCGGTGAGGGGGAGGGGGGGTTTACCCGGGTAAACCCCCCTGTGATGTACTCCCTTCCCTAGTAGAGTTAGCTTGCGACTCGATCAGATGTCTCGTGGTCCGGTGCTGTCGTCTTGCCGTTGTTTCTCGTGGTTCATGTCGTTTTGCAGTTGTGTTGTCGGGTTGTTCTTCCCTGCTTACCCTTGCTAGTCCTTAAATTTCGAGGACGAAATTTTTTAAAGGAGGGGAGGATGTAATGCCCCGGATATTTGATGGATCTTTATTGGGTCTTTCGGATCCTTTTCGGAGAGTTTCGGATCGCTTTTGTAGTTCCCGAGTTGAGTTTTACGATCCGTGTGAGTTTTTCTCTCGTACTAGTTACGGAACCCTACGGTGAGTTTATTTCTCAATTCATCGACTCGTGGACGATACAGTGGCGATGTACTCTTCGAGCCGATCGTTTTGCCTATTTTTGCGTATTTTTCTGAGACCGGGTCAAAAATCAGATTTTTCAAAAATTAGGAAAATTTCCTAATTTATTTCTATAAATTCAATTCCACTATCTCTCCTGCTCATTTTCAACTTCACGCTATCTCACTCCGTTCTCTCCCGTCTCGGGTCCGTTCGGCGCGGGACACGCACCGTTGCAGAGCTGGCTGAGGCGTGGACGTGCTCGAGTGATCGGTTCGCGGGAAGGGGCAGCGGATGGAGCGTGGCGGGCGCAATCCCTCGGTGGATTCCGAGTGGGCGTCAATCGTGATTCGGTGGTTTTCGGCATTGTTTAGTCCCTTCGGGGCACGATTTCTTCGGTGGAGGTAGGGAGATGGACCGCCACTTCGTTCTGCACGTTTTCCCTGCTTCCGTGCGTAGTTTGGTGCTCGATCGGGGGAGATCGGGCCGGTTTAGTGAAAACCGTAGTTTTTGGGGTTTTCAGGGTTCGCCAGGAAACGGCGACCATTTGTGACGTGGTTAGTATCAAAATGACCGATGGGATGTCTGGATCCCATCCATGTTAGTTTCGTGTCGATCGGTCGTCATTCGAGGCCGGTTGGAGTCCGGGAACCTCGATGACTCGTTTAGGGTCGATTTGTCTAAATCGCCCCGATCTCGCGATTCAATGCGTGCATGTGGGCTTTTTAGCCTCCCAATGCTATTTTTTGTCGTTTGCCTTTATTTCCCCTGCGCTTCGGCGTGAATGGGGCGTGGAACGGGCCGATTCGACCATTCCACTATTTTTCCCGCCGTGTCGGTCGTTTCAGAGACCGTCAGAGGTCTCTGACGGCCCTACGATAGACCGCCACAGCGTTCGTGGTTTTTGTAAATTGTCGAGGGCTGAGTGAGCGCGACGGTCTAGCCCTTGACCGTCACACTCCTCTGACGCGCCTCTAGTGGTGCGTCACAGCCATTTCATTTTCTTGTGTTTTGGGTAAGTCGGTTCCTCTGACACGCCTGCCCTGGTGCGTCAGGCGGTGTAACGCGCCTGCCCCAGACCGTTACACCCTGTTTTGGCTGTGTTGGGTGGCTGCGTCAATTGTCTCTAACGGCCCTACCCCCGTGCGTCACAGTGTTGTAACGCGTCTGTCGTGGACCGTTACGTGTTGTTTTGCGTTAGGTTGGCGTAACGCGTCTGCGCTCGTGCGTTAGGACGCTGTAACGCGTCTGCCCTAGTGCGTTACGTGGTTCGTGTTTTTCTTTTGAGCCTGTTGGCCCTGGCGCACTTGTCCTTGTGCGTTAGGTTCGTGTAACGCGCCTGTGGGGGTGCGTTATAGTCCTGCTGTGGCCGTGATGGCCGTTGGGCTTTTCGGTGTGCGGTCGTGTGTTTGTGGGTCCGTTTTAGGTGATGTTAGGGGCTATTTAGAGGTAGATTTGTGGCGTGTGTGTGTCTGTCTATGTTAGGGTGATGTCTGTCGCTCCCGTGGTCTGGCCGCTTTCTCCGTGGACGTCGGTCGATATTCCTATGAAGGCTAAGACTACGTTTTCGAGTCTGTCGGCAGTTTCTTGTGCTGCCTTCGATGTTTGAGGTGCGGGTGACAGTGCATTTTTGACTGTCTGTACTTCAGCGCCGTGTTTTCGAGCTTCCTTTTCTCGTCGCCCTAGACGTCCAGCAGTCGAGGGGTGACCCCGATATACGATTTGTAAGCTAGTTTTCGTCGGCTCCTGCGGTTACCGTAGCGTCCTATCGGGGGAGAAAACTAACTAGAGGTCTGACTCTAGGCAGGAGCCAGTGTGTGCACACGTGGTCAGGGGCTGAGGATTGACGCCGACGGGCGTGACCCTGACTAGTGCTTGTACTTGTGGTTCCGCATGGGTCTGCGACTCAGCCGGGTTCGCGTTGGCCGCGATCGGTGGGTAGTCGAGACACTTGTGGGGTTTGTCGTGACCTGTCCGGGTTGGCCTTTCTGTGGCTACACTCGAGGTCTGTATCATGTCCTGTGCACGACGCTCCTGTCGTGTTGTCTGTGCCTGTCTAGGTCTTTTCTAGACTTTCTTTTGCATGTCTATTGTAGGTGTAGGTTGGGGCGTTTGTGCGTGGTTTTTCCCATTTTCTTTGCTGATCCCTACTCCTCTTTCCCTTTCTAGGCCTGCTTGCCTATTCGGGTTATTCCCCTCGTCCTTACATGTTCCCTACTCCTGCTTCCCTTTCTTTTACAGCATTCAAGTGTTGTATCTTGCTGTTGTTCCGTGTTACTGCGTGTTTTTCAGTGAGGATCCGCGTGACCCCTACTGAGCCAGTGACACGAGGCTCACCCCTGCTTTTCAGGTGGGGTGATGTGTTCGTTCTGCTTCCGCGGGTCCTGGAGTTCGTGTCGTAGCTGCCAGCTGGTACCTCCGTCGGGCTTCCCCCGACTTCTCGGTACGTCTTTTCTTTCTGTCGACTGTACTGCTAGACTGCTGTCTTTAGCTTTGGACTTGACTCTGGTATATAATTGTTTAAAATCTGTTAATTAAAATGTAATTTTATTTCTGCTACTTTAGCAGCCCATTCTAACAAAATTTAATTGCTTGATGTTATATCTGTCAGTTCAATGTACTACACAACAATCCTTTTTCCCTTCGGAGCTTTACCGCTCTTGGGAGGCGTCGCGGGTTCCAAATGGTATCAAGTGTATTCGATAGTCCTATCGGGTATATCTTGTATCCGGGATCCGGGTCGCCACAGTTGGTATCAGAGCGTTGTTGTGTGAAGTACATGGGAATCTCAGATATACAGTGTCCAGAGTCGCTAAGTCCAATACAGTGTTCAGCTGGCGTTAGGTTTCGTGATTTCCGTTTCTTGTCGTTGTGAGTCTTTTCTTGGTAAGCTGCCCGATGCATGACTCGTTCCCATGTAGTCGTGTGTCCAGCTGCTGTCATGCCTTGATGTGACCCTGCTTGCAGTGGTATTCCGTGGTTCTGTGTCCTGTACGGAGCCAGAATCCTACGAGTGCTGCCATTGCTGTTGTTTTTGTAAGTGTTGCTTCTCTATGATTTTGTCTGTCTATGATTAGCACCTTGTGGACCAACTCATGTCTGATCACTTTGCTGTACTCCCTTCCCTGGTAGAGTTAGCTTGCGACTCGATCAGATGTCTCGTGGTCCGGTGCTGTCGTCTTGCCGTTGTTTCTCGTGGTTCATGTCGTTTTGCGGTTGTGTTGTCGGGTTGTTCTTCCCTGCTTACCCTTGCTAGTCCTAAAATTTCGAGGACGAAATTTCTTAAAGGAGGGGATGATGTAATGCCCCGGATATTTGTTGGATCTTTATTGGGTCTTTCGGATCCTTTTCGGAGAGTTTCGGATCGCTTTTGTAGCTCCCGAGTTGAGTTTTACGATCCGTGTGGGTTTTTCTCTCGTACTAGTTACGGAACCCTGCAGTGAGTTTATTTCTCAATTCATCGACTCGTGGACGATACAATGGCGATGTACTCTTCGAGCCGATCGTTTTGACTATTTTTACATATTTTTCTGAGACCGGGCCAAAAATCGGATTTTTCAGAAATTAGGAAAATTTCCTAATTTCTTTCTATAAATTCAATTCCACTATCTCTCCTGCTCATTTTCAACTTCACGCTATCTCACTCCGTTCTCTCCCGTCTCCGGTCCATTCGGCGAGGGGCGCGCACCGTTGTAGAGCTGGCTGAGGCGTGGACGTGCTCGAGTGATCGGTTCGCGGGAAGGGGCAGCGGATGGAGCGTGGCGGGCGCGATCCCTCGGTGGATTCCGAGTGGGCGTCATTCGTGATTCGGTGGTTTTCGGCATGGTTTAGTCCCTTCGGGGCATGATTTCTTCAGTGGAGGTAGGGAGATGGACCGCCACTTCGTTCTGCACGTTTTCCCTGCTTCCGTGCGTAGTTTGGTGCTCGATCGGGGGAGATCGGGCCGATTTAGTGAAAATCGTAATTTTTGGGGTTTTCAGGGTTCATCGGGAAACGGCGACCATTTGTGACGTGGTTAGTATCAAAATGACCGCTAGGATGTCTGGATCCCATCCATGTTAGTTTCGTGTCGATCGGTCGTCATTCGAGACTGGTAGGAGTCCGGGAACCTCGATGACTCGTTTAGGGTCGATTTGTCTAAATCGCCCCGATCTCGCGATTCAATGCGTGCATGTGGGCTTTTTAGCCTCCCAATGCTATTTTTCGTCGTTTGCCTTTGTTTCCCCTGCGCTTCGGCGTGAATGGGGCGTGGAACGGGCCGATTCGGCCATTCCACTATTTTTCCCGCCGTGTCGGTGTAGCGGTCGTTTCAGAGACCGTCAGAGGTCTCTGACGGCCCTACGATAGACCGCCACAGCGTTCGTGGTTTTTTTTAATTGTTGAGGGCTGAGTGAGCGTGACGGTCTAGCCCTTGACCGTCACACTCCTCTGACGCGCCTCTAGTGGTGCGTCACAGCCATTTCGTTGTCTTGTGTTTTAGGTAAGTCGGTTCCTCTGACGTGCCTGCCTTGGTGCGTCAGGTGGTGTAACGCGCCTGCCCCAGACCGTTACACCCTGTTTTGGCTGTGTTAGGTGGCTGCGTCGGTTGTCTCTAACGGCCCTACCCCCGTGTGTCACAGTGTTGTAACGCATCTGTCGTGGACCGTTACGTGTTGTTTTGCGTTAGGTTGGCGTAACGCGTCTGCGCTCGTGCGTTAGGACCCTGTAACGCGTCTACCCTAGTGCGTTACGTGGTTCGTGTTTTGCTTTTGAGCCTGTTGGCCCTGACGCACTTGTCCTGGTGCGTTAGGTGCGTGTAACGCGCCTGTGGGGGTGCGTTACAGTCCTGTTGTGGCCGTGATGGCCGTTGGGCGTTTCGGTGTGCGGCCGTATGTTTGTGGGTCCGTTTTAGGTGATGTTAGGGGCTGTTTAGAGGTAGATTTGTGGCGTGTCTGTGTGTGTGTCTGTCTATGTTAGGGTGATGTCTGTCGCTCCCGTGGTCTGGCCGCTTTCCCCGTGGACGTCGGTCGATGTTCCTATGAAGGCTAAGACTACGTTTCCGAGTCTGTCGGCAGTTTCTTGTGCTGCCTTCGGTGTTTGAGGTGCAGGTGATAGTGCATGTTTGACTGTCTGTACTTTAGCACTGTGTTTTCGAGCTTCCTTTTCTCGTCGCCCTAGACGTCCAGCAGTCGAGGGGTGACCCCGATATACGGTTTGTAAGCTAGTTTCCGTCGGCTCCTGCGGTTACCGTAGCGTCCTACGGGGGGAGAAAACTAACTAGAGGCCTGACTCTAGGCAGGAGCCAATGTGTGCACACGTGGTCAGGGGCTGAGGACTGACGCCGACGGGCATGACCCTGACTAGTACTTGTACTTGTGGTTCCGCGTGGGTCTGCGACTCGGCCGGGTTCGCGTTGGCCGTGATCGGTGGCTAGTCGAGACACTTGTGGGGTTTGTTGTGACCTGTCCGGGTTGGCCTTTCCGTGGCTACACTCGAGATCTGTATCATGTCCTGTGCACGACGCTCCGGTCGTGTTGTCTGTGCCTGTCTAGGTCTTTTCTAGACTTTCTTTTGCATGTCTGTTGTAGGTGTAGGTTGGGGCGTTTGTGCGTGGTTTTTCCCCTTTTCTTTGCTACTCCCTACTCCTCTTTCCCTTTCTAGGCCTGCTTGCCTGTTCGGGTTATCCCCTCGTCCTTACCTGTTCCCTACTCCCGCTTCCCTTTCTTTTACAGCTTTCTAGTGTTGTATCTTGCTGTTGTTCCTGTTGTTCCGTGTTACTGCGTGTTTTTCAGTGAGGATCCGCGTGACCCCTACTGAGCCAGTGACACGAGGCTCACCTCTGCTTTTCAGGTGGGGTGATGTGTTCGTTCTGCTTCCGCGGGTCCTGGAGTTCGTGTCGTAGCTGCCAGCTGGTACCTCCGTCGGGCTTCCCCCGACTTCTCGGTACGTCTTTTCTTTCTGTCAACTGTACTGCTAGACTGTTGTCTTTAACTTTGGACTTGACTCTGGCATATAATTGTTTAAAATTTGTTAATTAAAATGTAATTTTATTTCTGCTACTTTAGCAGCCCGTTCTAACAAAATTTAATTGCTTGTTGTTATATCTGTCAGTTCAATGTACTACACGACAATCCTTTTTCCCTTCGAAGCTTTACCGCTCTTGGGAGGCCTCGCGGGTTCCAAGTGGTATCAGGTGTATTCGATAGTCCTATCGGGTATATCTGGTATCCGAGATCCGAGTCGCCACACCCGTCGCTCCACTTGAGCCGGTCACCAACCGTCCAACTCGCTGACCGAGTTAGCCGGACCCTGGCCGGGAAGTAACCTTTCCGGGACTGGACCTAACTCCCAGACAACATTGGCACTCGACGTTGGAACCGGCACCCAACCGCTCACCCTCAGCCGCGCCTGGTCTCTTCTGTATGCTAGCCAGTGTCAATCCTTGTCACGCAGTTTAGCCCCGGCGTTTCCATTGTGCCTGTAATCTCCCCTTGGGAATCCTTTGTAAAAATATGCGGACATCCGCTTTTATCCTGCATTGACAAATATGCGGACATCCGCTTTTATCCTGCATTGACTCGGAGGCTGACACACATGTAAGAATTATCTCGTGGCTTGCACTAGATGTACTCGGGCCTTCAATGCCTACCTATAAAGCCTTTATGGCATCTATAAGGAAAGAATAGCCAGAAATCCAATCTTTCACATGCGCTTGCACCCGTATTCTCTCATAGCCCTCACACCGGTCTATATGCAACCAGTCCTCCAGAGCCCAATCGGGTCAACTCTGTCGGTTGAGTGCAATGGTCACCCTATAGCTACAGTGTATATCCAGTCCTCTACCAATGACTTCAAAGACATCCCGATCCACCTTTAGCAAAGAACAAAGGTGTTTGATTCAATCCGATGTAAAACAAACACTGACTGCTTGCGATCGATGGAGAAAGACATCATGTACACGAATCCCCACAATCACCTACACTCGTACTAGCAGAACCTCCTTCTCTCCACGTATTGCCCGATACCCCGTGCCCACGTGCCATGCCCTGGTGGCACTTCCCCGGTCAAAACTGAGTTCCGCAGGTGATCGTCAAGAAACCGACTGGCACGCCATCCCTATTCCGGTCACCTAGGTTGACTAATCACACTATTCCCTGTGCATTTATGTCATTCCTTTGTATTTCCCCGTCAATACCCCCGGAATCCCCGCTTGCTAAATTGACTCATCTCGGCCTTCCTTATCAAGTGAGTGTATGTTATCGCAGCGGAAACACCTAGAAATTTCTGCGAGCGCGAACAACCGTGCTGATGATATAATCAGTCATCCTGCCGATGGTGAAACTTGGACTCACTTCAGCCATACTCATTCTGCTTTCTCAAGGGAGTCGTGTAATGTTAGGCTGCACATATCGTTTTAATCTAGTTAGTGGTTCAGGGACTTCTTACTCTTGTTGGCCAGTGTTCATGACACCGTACAACCTTCCGCCAGACATGTGTATGAAGTGAGAAAATCTATTTTTATCCTTAGTAATTTCTGGTCCAAAAAGTCTGGGAAATAATTTGGACATATATTTGAGACCGTTGATTGATGAACTGAAATTTTTATGGACTGATAGACCTATTATTTATGATACATCTAAGAAGCAAAATTTTACTATGAAGGCTGCACTGATATGGACAATAAGTGACTTCCCTACATATGGAATGCTATCTGGTTGGAGCAAATATAGGAGGTTAGCATGTCCCTATTGTATGGAAGATACTGAATCATTTGTATTGAAACGTGGTGGGAAAGCATGCTGGTTCGATTGTCATCGGAGGTTTCCACCAAGTGACCATCCTTTCCAAAGACAAAAAGACTCATTCCAAAAAAATACTATTGAAATGGATGAAGCAGACTAAGAATGGGTGTCTGGTTGAAATATGATGGCGCAGGTGCAAAATTTACCAGATGTGGTACAACTGTCCGGTAGCACACGAAAACTCCTGGATTTAGAAAGGATCACAATTGGGTGAAGAAAAGCATCTTCTGAAAATTACCTTACTGGTCAACTCTTCTTGTACGACGCAATCTAGACGTCATGCATATTAAGAAGAATGTCTTTGATAATGTGTTCAACACAATCATGGACATAAAAGGTAAAACAAAGGACAACGTCAAAGTGCGTATGGACTTAAAGATGCTTTGTAAACGTCTAGAGCTGGAACTGCAGAACGTACATGAAAAAGTTATGCAGCCTAAAGCAACTTACACGCTTAGGAATGCACAGATCAAAGAAGTGTGTCAATGGTTGAAACAATTGAGATTCCTAGATGGATATGTCCAACATAGCCCGTTGTGTGAATGTTAATGAGGGAAAAATATATAGACTAAAAAGTCATGACTGTCATGTGTTCATAGAGAGGCTGATGTCCATTACATTCCGTGAGTTGTTGCCAAAGCCTGTATGAGAGCACTGACCGAGTTGAGTCATTTTTTCAAGATTTTATTGGCATTAGATTTCCGACTTTGGGATGTATAAACTATCGAAAAGAATGTGATCACGACTGTTTGCAAGGTAGAGAAGATATTTTCTCCCGCATTCTTCGATTCGATGGAGCATTTGATTATCCATTTGCCATACAAGGCTATAGTCAGAGGGCCAATACAATTTCAATGGATGTGTCCATGTGAGAGGTATATTAGAATTTTTTTTCTTTCAATTACTACATGTGTTTGATATGTATTTCATTGTCATCTGAACTGTTGGTGTAGGTGCATATATGAACTAAAAATAAAAGTTTGCAACAAGGCGAAGGTGGATGGTTCGATTAATGAGACGTATATTATTAAAGAAATTTCAAACTTCTGTTCGATGAACTTTGAACTCGAGATTCAAACTCGTCATACTCGACCTCCACATAATGATATGGGGGAGTTGTTGATTCGTCCGATGGGCTCTCTATATTTAAGTATCCAAGACGTACGTTCAGACGTTGTTTGACTTGGACGCTAGAAGGTAGAGAGTTGTACGTCACAGAGATATATATTCTTTTGAATTGTACTGAGATTGAACCCTACGTTGAGTAAGTCATCAACCCACATTTCCTTATGTACATAAGTTGTTCACCCTTCTTCTTGCCATTTAAGGTAGTCTTGTATTCATATTGCATATAATTTGATTTAGAATTAGTCCAAAGATATCCAAATATCCATGACGTAGAGGTTAAAAAAGAACGATAAGTATTTTGTCAGATGACTGAGATAACGAGTAAGTGTCGATCGTTGAATATATACGTTTCCATTTACTTTTCTTGAAATAAATGTTCATATTTTAACTAATTTGGTTTATATATAGATTAAACAAGGTTGTATTAGTGATGAAAGAGTTCGGGAGATAAGTTATGGCCCCTCAAAAATTACATGTGCCTATCCAAGATATATTGTGAATGGATACAGATTTCACACGAGAGATTATGGATGAAATAAGTCTACGATGAATAGCGACGTATGTGTTAAGAAAATTACATATAATAAAAATGAACTAAATTACTTTGGTATTCTTGAGGAAATCATAGAATTATAGTATCCGGGACAAGACAATTTCATGTATTCTTATTTAAGTCATTAGTTTGATCCTGATTATGTTCGACATGACACAACATATGAGATTGCCGATGTCAAACATAGGTTTAAATTGAATACATATGAGCCATTCATTTTGACCGCACAAGCTCAGCAAGTGTATTATTCAAGCTATTCATCGTCCAAAAATAAAGATTGGTAGGTAGTTTGTAGAGTTAAAGCAAGACTTTTTCCCAATTATGAGTTGAATCTGAGTGAAACTATCTCAGAGGATGTCAATGTCGAATTTTTTCAATTAGAAGAAATTGGCGTTGTAGGTTCCACATATCTTCATTTGGACGAATATGATGAGCCATTTTCGTTACATACGAGGAATGAAGTGGAAGAACTCAATTCGGCGGAGCTAAATGTTGCTATCGTAGAGGAGGAGTCGTCCTATGAGGAGGAAGAGTATGAATCTAATGAGGCTGAAGTAGATGACGAAGACGAGGCTGAGTTAGATATATCATCAACATCTAAAGAGGAAATGGATAATATTTGACATTTTTTAAAGAAATTTTATATTTTTACATAATTTATAATGACGATTGTAAATCTTATATAGTTATGGTTTAATATGTATTAATTTTATTGTTCTTAATAAAGATATGGTTTGAGGAGGACGTAGTGAGAGTGGGAGGAGATAGGGCAGTGGGAGGGGCTCTACTATCTCCTTTTTGGCATCTCTTTCGGGCACAAGTATATCTATTCAAATATTTAGCTATATGTGTGTATTAATTATATATCAACTTAAAAGATTTATTTCTTACAAGCCCGAGTGTCGGCTCACCAGCTGGATATGACACACCGTCACCAACTGGACATAGCCCACTGGCACCACCGCAGTTGACATGTATGTAAAAGGTCAAAAATTTGTTGTAAAAGGTCAAAAATTTGTTGTTAAATATTTTTCACATCAAATAATTTCATTGTTAAAAATTATTATAAAAACCTCGTCACTATATATTTTAACAACGAATTTATTATTTTGTTGTTATAAAATAAATAATAACAACGAATTTTTTTGTCATTATATGCTATAAAAAAATAACAAAAAATATCATTGTGATATATACATAATAACAACAAAAATTATTGTAAATCCCCGATCTATGTTTGACCAAATTTTTAATAACAATTATTTTTGTCATTAATAGACTCTAATGCAACGAATTATTTTGTGATTATATGTTATCACAATAAATATCTTTGTTGTTAAAACATTTATTGATTAAAAATTAAGAGTAATTATTAAATATTTTAATCACATTTATAACAGCCTCTTTTGTTGTAAATAATTTATATTCTAAAAGAATTTTACATTATTAAAAGTTATAATAACAACCTTGTCGTCATGTCATCGTTGAAAGATCAAGTAATTTAAAAATTATATTTCTAAACAAAAAAGAGCTCACTTTTACAATATATGGATACAATATGCACAAACCAAGATAGTAGAATTATTTAATCATCATAACTCACATGAGACTAAATTAATTTAAAAAATAATAATCAAATAAATAAATAAAAATGTACTTGTTCAAGTATATACAAAGGCATATTACAGAAAATTTTCAAGAAATAAGATCAACCAAATATTAAGTGGAGAGTGATGGTGGAGAAAGAGAAATGGATGGACGACTCCCTAAATCAACTAATAATACTCGTATTTGTTGTAGCTCTGATCAAAGAGATATATATTGATCTTTGACATTTGTTAATTCTTATTTCGTATTTGCAAGTTCTTCCTTTGTTTTTGAAAGTTCGTTCTTTGTATCCTCAAGTTCTTAGATTGCATCCACAAATTGTTGTGATAAAGAGCAATTAAGACATCTACCATGCTTGCTTGACAACATTGGGGGCTCTCCATGACCCATGCCTTTTATATATCCAGATCTTATACCTAACACTTGTGAGACAACTATAGAATGATCAAGAGGGGTCCATGTAGCCTCAGTTTCAACCATTAATGCGACCATTTTTTCCTGAAAGAAAATAGATGATGCACTAAGTTTTGTTTAAGAAATAGTTATTTATGTGTAAAACATCTCAAAATTCTTGAATATTGCAAGGAAAAAATAAAACTAAAATTCATATACACTTGATCTAAAATCAAACAAGAAAGAAACAGAGAACTTGAAAAGAAATGTGTTGATCTTGAGCGACAGGTGTTTAAGGATGAGCTAAATTATGATATTGATAATGTAGTAGTAATCATAAACTAAGAGGGCTCCCCTTAATTATATTCTCCTTTGTAAAGCTACAAAAGAAGAAAAGAAGACCAAAGTCTTGAAGCCCACATGTCAGGATATGATGCCATTCACTGCCATATGCCCACCCTCAAATGATCACAATCTTATCTTAACATAACCTCTAGTCTTGTCTAAATAATAATATGGTAAAAATAATATTGATCGAGGGGGATCGTAGTGTCTCTTCAAGATTCTGCCCACATAACACCTAGATCCTAAAAAATAATGTCTAGTACATAAGTAACTAGAGAATGTATATTGTTTTCCCCCAATATTGTCATCAGGTTCCTTTCTTCTCTAATTAGACAATGTATACTTTCCAAATGATCCAACACAAGTAGATAAGCACCCCTTCTTGAAGGTGCTGTTCAACACATTACCTCAAAAAGATTTGTGATTGGAGGTATTGATTTGACAAAATTGCTTGCTCAAGTGCTACACAAATCCAATCCACTGCTAAAAATTGACATTTCTGATGTTGAGAAATTGAAAGAAAAATATAGAACAATATGCAATCTCTATAGAAGATTCATTTTCTTATGAAGAGACATAAAAATCTTGTCAGGCAGAAAAGCACATGATTCCAGATGGTCAAGTAATAACTATTCAAAGAGAGATATTGATGGAGAAGTTTTATTTCAACCTTCCATTCCAAGTTTAGAAGAATATGAGGTTGTTGAATCTGATAGTGATTAGATTTCATATTTTTACAATTAAGTGATAAGTATAGCAGCAACATGTAAATTATTATATCGTCGTACTGATGCAATTATTGGTTTCATGCAGTGAACGGGAAACCATCAAAGCTGGTGGTCAATTCGCTGGCAGTGTTTGGGGTCAGTTACAACCATGTTCTTTGGGTTTTTCCTTTTCACTCAACATCCTTCTTCGCTAATTTTTGTTATGCAATCAGGGTCCAGCTTGTCAGCTTGTATCCCAATATGTTTCTTCTGTAGTAGCTCTCTTTTGATTTGTCATCAGTGTGAGGTTGATTAGTATGCGTGATTCCCTTGTATGACTGCCAGGAAACATGGAAACACAAACTGCAAATAATCACTGAAATTGTCTTTCCCTAACCATGTGCTTGAATCCATGCAGTTGAGTTTCTTCTTTTCCTTGCCGCCTCAAAGGACAACCGGTGGATATCTGCTTTACTTACAGAATTTGGAAATGGTAGTAAAGATGTCCTTGAAGATATTGGACGGCTACACCAGGAAATACTATGGCAGATTGCACTCCTTGAAGATGCCAAAGTTGGCACAGAGGTTGAGAGCTCAGCTTCCATAAGTGAAGCACAAGGAGGTTCCAGTGCTGTTGTAGATGAAAATGAAGAGCATAGACTCAATTCCTTTAGGCAGTATTCTGATCCGCTGCTTAGACGAACGGGGTCAGGAACTCAGGATAGAGTATTGAATCTCAATTTTTTTGATCTGATTAGCATGTATCGTGATATCAGTCATGCCTCTAGAATTCCACAGAGATTGGATGTGGATGGTCCTAGTTTGCAGCTTCTATCTGGCAGCCACTCACATGCATCCAGTCCTAGTCCTTCAGATGACAGTGCTGTTAGTGCAACAGAAGGTGAGAAGCAAAAGTCTTATTATTCTTCTCGTGAAATGATGAGATCACTTGCTTATCATATTGGCCATCTATTTCTGGAGTTGGGAAATGCAATGCTGCTTTCCACTCGACGAGGGAGTGATCCTGTAAATGTATCAGCTTCTGCCAAGTCCGTTGTTTCTGTATTTGCCTCCATTATATTGGACCACTTGAATTTTGGAGGTCATGTGATCCCCCCATCTAAAGTGGATGCCTCTATATCCACTAAATGTCGCTACCTTGGTAAGGTCATTGACTTCATCGATGGCATCCTATTAGACAAGCCAGAATCTTGTAATCCAATGATGATGAATTGCTTCTATGTCCATGGAGTTGTTCAAGCTGTCTTAACCACTTTTGAACCTACAAGTCAGTTGCTGTTTGCTGTCAATAGGGCACCCGCTTCTCCTATGGAAACAGATTATGATGTGCATATGGACCACCTGGTGACAAGAGGTCATGGATATATGGTCCTTTGGCTAGCTATGGTGTGCATATGGACCACCTGGTGACATCATCATTTATCATATCTTCTACTACAAAGCAGTTGCTTGAGCAACCTCTCACTAATGGTAATGTTCCATTCCCACGAGATGCTGAAACATTTGTTAAGGTTCTTCAGTCCAAGGTACTCAAGGCTGTACTTCCAATCTGGACTCACCCTCAATTTTCTGATTGTGACTCTGAGTTAATTGCAACAATTATATCTATAATGAAGCATGTTTATTCTGGGGTGGAGGTCAGGAATGTTAACAGCATTGCTGGAGCTAGAGTAACTGGGCCACCACCAGATGAGTGTGCAATTTCATTGATTGTAGAGATGGGCTTTTCTAGGTCTAGGGCTGAAGAAGCTCTGGGACAGGTGGGCTCAAACAGTGTTGAGATGGCAACAGATTGGTTGTTTTCACACCCAGAAGAACCACAAGAAGATGATGAGCTTGCTCGTGCTCTTGCAATGTCCTTGGGGAACAATGTCTCGTCACTGAAGGAAGATACATCTGGAGATGCCAGTAATGCTGTCCAAGAAGAGGAACAGGTGCAACCTCCTTCTACAGATGATTTATTGTCAGCATGCATGAGACTTCTGCAGGTGAAAGAGTCTTTAGCTTTTCCTGTTCGAGACCTTATTGTTATGATATGTTCTCAGAACAATGGTGAAAACCGAACGAAGGTCCTCACTTCAATTATTGTCCATTTGAGGCGTTGTTGTTCACTATCTGATCCAGGCAGTAGTGCTAAGTTGGCAGATCTTTTTCATGTTATTGCATTAATTCTCCATGAAGATGCGGCATCACGAGTAGTTGCCTCTAGAAATGGGCTGGCAAAGATTGCTTTGGATCTTCTTTCTCAGTGGGTCCCAGCCTCACAATCTGGTGAGAATTTCCAAGCACCAAAGTGGGTGACAACATCCTTTCTTGCTCTAGATAGGATGTTGCAGATTGATCCAAAGTTGGCGATGTAAACGAGGTTCGCCTGCAAATGTTTGAAGGTCTCACTTTGCAGACAGATGATCAAGCAATTATGAGGTTCTACCGGCTCCTCAGCAAGGCTGAGGGGAGGCCAGATTCAGAAGATAAGCCTAACTATGTATGGATTCCTATCCAAAATGACATTGGGAGAAAATGGGTCAGTTGTTCAGTTTGCATGCTACATGATCCTTACAATCTTATTAGCTCACAGTTGCATATACTAGACAAATATTATGAAGAAGAATTACTTCCCATGTTCTCTTCTGTTTTTGGAATTGCAGAATCTCCCTTGCTTGAGTACTACATCAATCTAGGGAAGGAGTGGGAATGTAATAAGCAAAATCAAATGAACTCTACAGGATGCTCATCCTTTTGGTTATGCATGCAGTCGAATTGGAAGGCTGAAGATGTCATCAGGACGGGAATCACAAAGCTTCCTTCTTGTATGGCACCTGATGGCAGCATACGGCTGATGGAGAAGGACAGAACTTAACTGCTGCTTATTTGAGGGCGAAGATGTTAGGAGGTTGAATCTATTCAGTGGCCTGATTAGTAAAGGATTAGTGAAACTTGTGGTTGCTTTTCTTTCAGCTAAATCAGATATGAGAGTGAATGAGAGGCACAACTCATTGAAAGCTCTCCTAGATCCCAAGATTTATCCGACCAGTGAGCCAGTTACAGTCATGTATGAATTGCCATTGCCCTATACCAGAGAGAGCAGGTCGACCTGCTTCCTATCTCAGGTCGACCTGACCTTTGCAGCTAACCCCCATTTCCTGCTGGATGTTCAATGGCAGCCGGGTCTTGCTCTTCCCCTCCTGCTGGCTTCTCATGAAAAAGGGGGGAGGTTTCATGCATTCTTTGCATACCTTAACATAGCACATTTTCTTGCATGCGTATAAGTGCTGCATACATTAATAAACCTCCATGCATATGCATAACAGATTCATACTGATCTTTCATGAACACAGAGGCCAAGGGGGAAATCCATGCATTCACTGCCAACCCAAGGGCAGCCCATACGATTTTCTGCATGTGCATCAGGACTCACATCCCCTAGGCCCTTCCTAGTTGCTTATTAATCTGCGAAGTGGGAAGTTAGATTTTATCATCATTATCTATGTATGCCCTAGGCCCTTCCTAGTTGCTTCCATCTTATGTCTTGGAGATTGTGACTCACTTTTAATTGCATTAACCATCTTGCTTAAACTGCTAATGTGAGTTTTCAAGGAAAAGTAACTTTCTTTTTGCTGGCAAAGTAGGCCCATCAATGCATGAGCTGGATACAAGTATTTTTCAGTTTCTCATTTGAAATGCAAGTACATAATAGATTATCACTAATTGAAAATATTCTTAATAGTATCATTTCACCAATTAATGGTTGTTCCTTTCTTGTGTTGCTACTGTTATGCATTGCCCGGAAGCAAATGTAAGTTTTACATTTGGTGCAAGGGTTTGAACCTGAGATGCACTGTCAAGGTAATATGCCAAGGCTAGTTAATTTTCAGTCTAACAGCAGAATGTTATCACTTTGGAAAAGAAGTCTGATAGGCCAAAACAGTGCTTAGCTAATGTATCTCAGCCATTTGATATCCAGGATTTCAAAACATTTTGCAGAAGCTAATTCACTTTTTGATTTTACTTAACAGATTCAGTTGCATCTTAATATTGGGTTAAATTTGGCAAAATCTGGGTGGGTTGGATTCTGGTTTTCCTGGTTTATTCCTCTACATTGACCCAGTGATGGCAAAGAGAAATGAGCATGGTCTGTCAAAGAAAAATGAAGATATCCTACTATGACCAGCACTGAAAGATTGTAAATGATGCAATTAATAACCCTATTTTGTAAGAGAAGAACATTTCCTCATGAAGGATCACATCTAGCATAAGCAAGTGCTCTTCCTGTGGGGGCTTTCTTCAGTGGCTCTGTTTCTATGCAATCATGGATATTTGCAAGAATGAGTATCAGCAGCTGAATCTCAATGGTGTTATTGTCTTCAAAAGTTCTTTGGCACATTTCCCTCCATAACCACCAAATGTCAGCTCAAAGGGTCAGTCTTGCAACCTTTGTGACTACTCTACCAATATCAAGGAAACTACGCTGTAGCATTTGTAATTCTGCTTCCAGATTGTTTCGTGGTTCTCTTTTTTCTTTTCTTGGTTCTCTTGTGATCTCCAATCTTCGAAGCAATTGTTTCTGAATGTTTTGGGCATAGGGGCAGATAAAGAAAAGATGATATGTTGTTTCCTCATCATTTTTATAGAAAGTGAATCATATCCTTTTTTCTGCAAGTTATCAATTGTAGGCAATCTTTTGATCAATGCTTTCCATCCACATAGTGAGAATTTTTGCACTGTTGGACTACTCCAAATCCAAGAGTACCGAGGAAAAGGTGGATGTTTCACTCTGATGATTTCCCAAGCAGCCTTTGGTGTAAATTCCCCATTGTTATGTCTCCACATTATTTGATGTCCACCATGACTTTGTACGAGGATTTGCATGATGACTGGCCATATGGTAAGCATATCAGGAGATGGTGGTGGTGGTAGCTGCCAGGCACCATGCCTAAGGAATTGAGAAACTCGTTTCATGTGACAGTCCCAAGTCTTGGCAAGTATGATTTCATTCTTTGGGCACCATATAGCATCCCATTACAACATGTGTATGGGATGTGAGTAACCAAAGCCATCCCAGATTCCCAATAGAACATGCATAACAGAAGCTCAATTTCATCAACTAAAGAAGAAGGCAGGATGAATGATGCCAACCAATAAATAGAGTAAAAATATAAAATAGATCGAATTAGTTCAAGGCTTCCCGCTCTTGAAATCAATCTGTTTTCCATGCCCCTAAGCTCTTCTTAATAATGGGAAGACAATGAGCTCTCTTGAGAGATGCAAATACAAGTGGCAATCCCAACTATGAAGTTGGTAATGTACTTCCTCTTATCCGTAGTATCCGAGAGTATTCTCAGACTGAGTCAAAAGCATTTTAAAGATCAGCTTTTAAATAGACTATCTTCCCTCAAGATCTGGAATGCAGATCTTTCATGATATCGTTGACCAACAAAAATATTATGATGGATATGCCTCCCTTTAATGAATGTGCTTGGGGGAGACTGATCAGACTAGGAAGAACTTGCTGCAGTCTATTCACCAACACCTTGGATATATTTTTATATGAGAATTTTTTAATGAGAATTTTTTAATGTGACAGTTTGATGATAGAACTTGAAATAATTCATTTCAGGATAGATCGATACAAATATAATGGTAGAGATACAAAATTATGTGACTACAAATAATGCCATAAAACAAAGATAAAGAGATCAATCAACAAATATCAGCGAATTTCAACTATAAATGAAACAAAAATAAAATATAGTAGAAGTGAGTATCATCTGCAATATAATTGGGTTTCTCAGTTTCTCGTATTAACAGATGCTTCAACACATCCTGAAACCCCTTCAACATCAAAATGGACTGATAATTACTAAGAAATGCTACACTCCTTCACTTTATTATTTCATATCATCTTCAAAAAAGTAAATTTAATTAACATGCATTAAATCCCAAGACAAAATATCATCATAAATAGCAGGGCATATACACTCGTATCACAACCTCACAATAAGTAAGGGGCTAAAGAACCCTCTAATGCATGTATGTCTTTCTCCCATCAGACATATAAATCAATCTCAGTTCAGAATGTATAGATTAATAATAATTAACTTATTGTTCTAGCTTTGAGATCGTATTTGAGTCAGGAGGTAAATACCTTGTTTTCACGGTGAGTGTGAAAAAATGGCCTCGTGCTGGCGGGAGACGGGTTTGAACTGCGGCAGGTTGGGGCCACGTAGTGGCCGTGGTAGCTGATTGCAGCAGAGGGTATCACCTTGGGTTGCGGGGTCGGCGGCTAGCGCTGGCGGGGAACACGACTGTTATGTTCGCTGGAAGGGCCCCGTGGGGTTGTTGGCAGGTGGCGTACCAACAGAGAGGCGGCGGCAGTCCTACAGACAGCGGTGGACAGGCGGGGGGAGCCGACGGTGATGGCTCAAGCCGTTGCTGCCGCGGTGGCTGGTGGTTGAAGAGGAACAGATGAGGGGCGGCTGGTCGCGAGACTCGCGACGGCGAGCAAGGCCAAGCCCTGACAGTGGCGACACGACCCAGCAGCTACAGTGGGGCGTCGCTGTGGCGAGCAGGCGCCATGCCTCCGGAGGTGACTCTGCGGCTGCAATAGGGAGGCCGGCGCTTTGTCTGCCGCCTCCGGTGGTGGCCGTGGGAAACGGCTGCGGAGGGTCTGGGGTCTACGGCAGCCGCGGCGGGTAAAGGTTAGGGGAGACGGGGGATGGAGGGGACGGCTGTCAGAGAGACGCCAACGCGATGGAAGTAGAACGCACAGTGGAAGAAGCAGAAGAGAAGAGAAGAGAGGGGGTTCGGGGGGGGGGGGTTTGGCATCTCACCGGCGGAGGGCACACGACGGCGATCCTGGGATGCCAGAGAGCATGGCGATCTTGGGCGGCCAGAGGGTGATCTTGGGCGGCCAGATGGCAGGGTGATCCCGGCCGGGAGTGACGACGGAGATCCTTGGCAGCGCGAGCTAGGTGGTGGACGCGGTTGGCTTCTCTCAGGTGAGGATGCGCGCAGGGCTGAGGGATGAGGATGTGGAGGAGAGGAGGGAATTAGAGGGAGAGAAAAGCGGGAATGTGGGAGATCGACGATCGTGGGTGACACCCACGAAGTAGTCGAGGATGTTTAACAACGAATTTTGTTGTGATTTAAAATAAAAAACAATTTATTATAACAAAATGTAATGTTTCGTTATAAAATAAATTTTTATTTACAACAAAAAATTTATTTGTTATTATTTATGAGGAAGTATCAACAAAATTTTTACTTTTGTTATTAATAAGAACATCTTTTATTTATTAACAGGAACATTTAGATTTCGTTTTTATATCTCATTTATTACAACAAATTTTTTTACCTTGTAAATATTTTTGTTGTTATTAATCGAATTTCTTGCAGTTCATCTATTTAAATGTTACTGAAAATGTTATGTGATTATATCTTTTACTTTTGACATTTAATTATTGCAGGCCCGAGTGCCCCTGTAGCAACTATATAGAGCGTAGCCTCACCACCTCCTAATATAGGTATGTCTATTTAAATTGCTAACAAAATATTTATTAATTATATGTTTACTTATGACATTTAATTCTTACAGACCCGAGTGCCCCGGTACCAATTGTGCAGGGCACAGCCCCACCACCTTCCAATACATATATGTCTATTTAAGTTTCTAGCAAAATATTTATTAATTATATGTTTTACCTTGGGGATGATTTGGTGGAGTGGGTCCGCATCCCTTCTCTAAAGGGGTGTGTGCTCTCCCAAATCCTCTTCCAAGGGTTTTACTTAAAAAAATATTTTGCCTATGACATTTAATTCTTATAGGCCTGAGTGCCCTAATACCAGCTCTGCAGAGCACACACCTACCATCTCCCGGTACATGTATGTATATTTAAATTTCTAGTAAAATATTTATTAATTATATGTTTTGCCTATGACATTTAATTCTTACAAGTCCGAGTGCCCTTGTTTTTGTTTATGACATTTAATTCTTACATGTTCTAGTGTCGCTGTCGACTCCTCTACATAGCTGACAAAGGATGTCGACAGTTGTCATGAGGGCGAGGGAGGCGAAGCCCATGGTGGACGTCTGCCGTGCTGGATATCCAACTACATTTATGATTTATGAATTATATTATTCATTTATCATTCAACTATGTAATGCCAACCATTTTAACATTTGTAATAGTAGTGATAAATTAGAACTCGTCCGAGCTATCCGTTATGCAATGAGAATCGTTTGTGCCCATGTTCCTGGGCCGACAATGTCTTTCAAAGAATTTTCGATCGACATCTGGGATTTATTATTCGACATGTTCACGATATATAATTTAATCATTTAATTCACATCTTTCCCCATCTCAAATGTGCTCAGTATACTAACCCATATAACTTAATTTCTTTACAGTGGAGTTATCAGTTCACGAGTGGACAGGACGAGGCGAGAGCTCGTTCTGCCTAGGAAGCTATTATACAGACTAATTGTAGGAAGACATTGCATGAGACCTGAAAAAGGGCTCAGAAAAATGCTGGTGGGAGAGAAGACTAACAGCTCTAGAAGGAGCACTACCCTCTTTTGATGAGGAAGGAGTATTGGGATGCTATACATGACAAATGGGCCGATCCAAGGTGGATAGAAAAGTCCCATAAAGTATCCACAAATCGGGCGTCACAACCAGACGTGAATGTGCATACGAGTGGGTCTGTCTCTTTCGCAACCTAGAAATAAAATTAGTAAGTAATATTTCAATTTATCTTCTTATATTTTATTCATATATATGATATTTATTTTCTATGATTTGTAAAACAGGCGGTGGAACTCAAACATGCTCCATCGTTCCTAGAGGTGTTCTACAGAACACACAAGAAGAAGGGGACATACCAGTTCGTCAGTGAGAGAGCCCACTCAATAGTAGTAAGTTTACGTACATATGCAAGTTTTTTTTCATTTAAATATGATTGATTCATATGAAATTTATAAGCTTTTTGATTCAATTTGTAGGAAGCATATAACAGACACGTGACAGAGAAGTACAGGGAGGGGGTGCGTAGTAGCCGGATTTAGATATGGCGGCATGGGTGGCAGCAGCTGCTGTACCGAAGAAAGGCCGGCTATATGATTTTGGGCAGAGCCTGGAGAGTAGCACGGTGATATCATCGTGTGCGAGCTCAAGCGTTGTCCCGACCAGTAGGAGTGCCTTCAGTACGCTCCTACCCGGCCCCAGTACTTCTCCGAGCGACATTAGAGACATCGTTCGAGCGAAGATGTCTGAATTCCAGCGGTAGATGATGTTTGGTGTCCAGATAGAGATGTCGAGCGTCGAGACATGCATTACGCAGTCTCTCGTAGGCCTCCTCTCCCAAGCGGGGATTTTGTCTCATGGAGCACCCTCGACCACGGCATAGCCCTCTCAAGTGAGTGTTTGTTATATTTTCATTTTCACATAATTTAGAGTTATAATATGGCTATTTAATTCAAAGAAACTACCGTGAAGTATTAATATCGAACTATTCTTTCCATGTCATAAGTTGACACCCCCTTCATCTGAATATCAAACCATTATTTCCATGTTCAGCTGATCTTTGTTTGCCATATTCGGCCCCGTGACCTCTAACATTACTCTAAAATACCCAAATCCCATCCTCCATTGCCGTGTGACGGCCCTACCTGGACTGCTTGTCCATTTGGCCTGATGGCTTCACCAACGGAATGCATTCTCTTCACCCAATCAGAGGCACTCATGCAAACTAGCTCAATACAAGCCTCGTGTGTTAGTTGTCCGGAAAGCCAGATCCAAATAGAGACTAATTGATAGTTGAGGAAGACTTTAGTGGGTGGATCAGATGTAAACTATATGTACTAGAACCCAAAACAAATTTTATAATTTTTATGGGTAGATGGTCAGATTTTGGATTTAATTTGTCATCAACTTAATTTGATTTTTAAAATACTTTGATCACTAAATTATTCATCCTAAAACTCTTATAAAATCAATAAATAGACATGAATTTATATTCAAAGTAACATGACCCTCTTTGATATAGGAATAAACTAGGTTAAGATGGTTTATATGGGATAGAATGAGTTATTTTTGTTTGACCGAGGAATTCAAATCGGATATCCGGTCTGGACTCGGCGTTAGACTTACCCAATTCAGAACTAACTTATTTTTCAGAACTAACTTAGTTTAAAACAATTCAGATAACTGGGGTTTGTGGGTCCAAAATTTAAAATACTTGCGTGATCGGCGTGCCGATCATTCCAATGCGACCTAAGTGGTGAGAGTGACTTGGGAGATCTGATGGAATCTAAATCGGATACCCGATTTGGACTCAGCGTTAAAATTACTCGTTTCAGAACTAACTTAGATTTCAAAAGTAATTAACTTAGTTTAAAACAATTCAGATAACTTAGGTTCGGGAGTCCAAAATCTAAACTACTAGCCTGATCGGCTTGTCGATCATTCCAACGCGACCTGAGTGGTAAGAGTGACTTGGGAGAGCTGACGGAATCTAAATCGAATACATAGTTTGGGCTCGACGCTCAAAATAACATTTTCTAAATGCACTTAGTTTAAAATTAAAGTAGTTGGGTTCAGAGGTCTAAAATCTAAAATATCAAGCTGATCGACGTGCTGATCATTCCAACATGACCTACGTGATGAGAGTGACTTACGAGAATTGACGAAATCCGATTTGGATCCCCGGTTTGGGCTCAACGTTAAAATTACCTAATGTAGAACTAACTTAGTTTTCAAAACTAACTTAGTTTAAAATAAATCAGATAACTGGGATTCGGGAGTCCAAAATCTAAAATATCGGTCTGACCGGTGTGCTGATCATTCCAACACGACCTGGGTGATGAGAGTGACTTGTGAGAGCTGATGGAATCCGATTTGGATGCCCGGTTTGAGGTCAGCGTTAAAATTACCATTCAGAACTAACTTAGTTTTCAAAACAACTTAGTTTAAAACAAATCAGATAACTGGGATTCAGGGGTCCAAATATAAAATACCAACCTGATCGGCGAGTCGATCATTCTAATGTGACCTGAGTGGTGAGAGTGACTTGAGAGAACTAACAGAATCTAAATCGGATATCTGGTTTGCACTCGAGGCACAAATAGCATTCTCAGAATGCACTTAGTTTAAAATTAAAGAACTTGGGTTCAAGGGTCCAAAATCTAAAATACCGGTCTGATCGACTTGGCGATTGTTCCAACACGACCTGGATGGTGAGAGTGACTTGAGAGAGTTGACAAAATCTGATTTGGATACCCGGTTTGAACTCGATGTTAAAAACTATGTGATTCTGAAGCAACTTAGTTTAAAACAAATTAGATAACTGGGGTTCAGGGGTCCAAAATTTGAAATACCAACGTGATTGGCATGTCGATCATTCCAATGCGACCTAGATGGTGAGAGTGACTTGGGAGAGCTAACAGAATGTAAATTGGATATCTAGTTTGGACTCAGCACTCAAAATAGCATTACGTAAATGTATTTAGTTTAAAATTAATGAAGTTGGGTTTGAAGGTCCGAAATCTAAAATATTGGTATGATCAATGTGTTGATCATTCCAACACGACCTGGGTAGTAAGAGTGACTTATAAGAGCTAACGAAATCCGATTTGAATACTCGGTTGAGCTCGGTGTTAAATTTACCCCTATCAAAAGTAACTTAAAGAATTCATATATATATATATATATCATACCCAATTCAAATTTATACAATTAAATAAATTATTTAGTTTATCTTTTAAATAAAATTTATTTATTCACGTATATCTAATATTATTATTTTTTCATTATAAGATCCTCCAACATGTGGCAACGGAGGGGACGAGTAGGACGAGGAGGACGACGACATGGAGGACACGGAGGATATTTGTTGATTATTTTTATTGTAATAAAATTGATACTTGATGTTAAGTTTTATTTGTGATGTGTGTAGATGTTTTGTATTTTTTTTCAATATGCGTGTAAATATTATGTTTTGTATGTAAACAGATTTTTATATGAATTTTATATTTTTAAAAAATAATGAAATGGATTTCTAACTGACTTTCCGACGGTCCGTCAGAAATCTGTCGATGGAATGGAATGCATATCCGTCGGAACATTTATACAAATTTTGGATTTTTAAAAATTCAATAAAGGTAGTTATCGACGGAATTGTTGACGGACCGTCGGGAAAATTTCGACAGAACTACCGATGGATATAAATTCCGTCGATATTTTGTCGACGGATCTGCCGACGGAATACTTGACCGTCGGCAATCTTTCGATGGAATTCCCGACGTCACCGTCGGAACATGTGTCCGATAGAATTTCCGTCGAAACTTATATCTGTCGAAACATTTCGATGGATTTTCTATCCGATGAAAAGTTCGGACTATAAATATTCGACGGACGTAATACGTCGGATATCCGTCGAAAATGTCGTCGGAAATTATTTTTCCGATGAATTTACGACGGATCATAGCTGTAGGAAACTCTGCCTTTTCCCGTAGTGATAGTGGGGAGGCCGCAGCTCGACCGGTGGCGGCAGAGAGTTGCCGTTGATTGACGGAGCTCCCAAGACAACAGGCACAAAGTTCTCACCTCGAGCGGCGGAGGCGGAGCTCCGAACCATAACTCCCGGTCCTTCCACCTCTTCTCTCCTCTGGAAGACGAGGTTGAAGAAGACAATAACGACGCGAACTAATGACTGGAGGGAGGAGTGGCGAGGTGGTCGTGGAGGTCGCCGAAGGAGACGATCTTGGAAGGAAGGGCGGGGGTGTAAGGGATAAAGGTAGGTTAGTCGTTGCATCATTTAACTCACACTTCACCTCGGTTAAACAAGTAAGAGTTACGACGAAGATGTATAATCACAAATATTTAGGATACATTAGGGTGTGTGTGTGTGTGTGTGTGTGTGTGTGTGTGAAAACCCCTAAATAAAATAAAAAACAGAGTGACATACTCGCCCATGAGGCCCCGAGCAGCGAGGATCCCACCGACCTCCCCTCACACACCCTCTGAGCACACAACAATCGTGCGTGTCATGCTGGGTTAACGAGTTTCCAGCCATGCCTCGGTCGAGCACCTCGATTCTGACTCCAGAAGAGGAATGTTAGGTGTCCACTTTCCAGGTTGATGTGATTGACTCACGATTTAGGTTTTGTGAGAGCATAAACGTTAATTAGTCCAACTGATATACATGTAATAATTAGAAAATATGTGTATAAATATAAATATATATATATATATATATATTTATTGTATACCATGATTTGTAATTTGTCCTCAGTCATCTTGTAAACTCAGTTTGAACGACTTTGTAACAGTTGGAAACTTTGAATAAACTCTTTACCACTGCATATTTTAATGAGGAAATGCTGGTGAACATCAAAGATGAAGAGTCCTTGATGCTTCATGATACGTCTTTTCGATGTTTTTCTTAAACATTGAGGTTAGAAAGGCTTGCTACTTCTCTTCCACGTTCATGCACCGTGTATGCTCCATTTCGCAATTCGGTAGAAGTGACCCTGTACACGTTTCGACGTCCGCACGTCAACGAAGCAACAGATGGCATGCTTCTTTCATTAATATTTTGTTCCTTTTTATTTATATTTAATATTATTTATGGTCTTGCAGGTGTATCAGTGTGGATTATGTTGATGGCCATGATATTTTCATATTTTCATGGACAAAAAGATGCGGGTGGATTTCCAATTTGCCATGATGGAAAGACTAAGACACGACCCCCCCCAAAACAAATGATTGCGCTTTGTGGCCTTCGTATATGTTTGAAGAGGTTCGATCTCGAAGTCGGATGCACACCGTCGGATGTTGAAGGGAAAGTTGATGATACGATCACATCAAGATTTTTTTAGAGTAGGCTTATAAGAAAGACCAAAGATTGGGGGGTCTGAGATAGAGATCTCAGAAAAAAATCCTCCGATACTTAAGCCAGTAATGGGCAAGAGCTAAAGATAAGAGGAAACGAGGGGCTTGGAATACGGGATCGTTCTTCACCAAATTGTGGGTATGAGAGGGTTAATATCTGATCATCTTCTTTGGAGGGGGTCTCTGAGATTAAATAGTCACAAACTCCCTTCCTGTTCCGACAAAGAACGGCAAGAGGGGAGGTAGATTGAGAGTTAGGATATAAGGGGGGACTTGCCAAGAAGGCAGAGAACGGAGGCTAGAACCAGAGAACGGAAAACTTGAAGGCAAAGATAGGAGGGCGAGCCAATTATCTAAAATGCGATATTTATAGCCACGAACGGCCAATGAAGCCCGCCAAAACATCTCGCGCCTCCTCCAAAGTCAAAATGCCTCAGGCGGCGATGCAAACCGGCGTCGGGTCCAATACGCAAGGCGTGATCATTACTCTTGCCACTTAAATGCATCCAAATAGACACGACTGAGTCCAGTGGATGCGTCGAGACATCCGCAATGAACAAGACACGTGGCACTGGCCACCAGTTACCCGAAGATGCGCGATATAAAGGTACCTACCCTTGCTAATAACCCAAATGAACCTTACTCACCGAGCCATGAGTTAAGTTCGGGAGTAGGGGGGCAAGTGGAGAGGGGGGAAATCGTGCCCACTAATTCTTATGTTCAAAGACCCACGAGGCACATTCGGCCTGGTAGGTGACTGCCCATTAAAGCATCGAGACACATCTACAGAAAGCCCAAGTAATATGGCCCAAGAAGAGCTATCTGGCCTGGGAACGAACACCCACGCGGAGGGCTCCCCAAGCTCGGGAAATGCTTTCCCGCATGACAGTTCCTAGCGACTAGGAAGCTACCGAAGGAATCCCCTCGAAAGAGCGCTAGGATAGGAGCGATGCTTGACAACTTTGGCTCTCTATGGGGGATAATCCTTATCCAGAAAAGGACAGCCCTACGTCACGGATCTCCCTTTGGTCCCGTGGAAGACCTGTACTGGCCGAGCTCCTATCCGATATAATCGTTGGCGAACTCTCTAACGACTTAGACTTAAGGACGAGAAGGGATTAAGATAAGGGTGAAGAGTCCCACATCAGTAAGAGTCATTATTTGGGGAACACAACTCTCAATCTACCTCTCCTCTTGCTGTCGTCTGCGAGACCAGAAAGGGAGTTCATGACTATTTAATCCTAGGGACCCCTTCCAAAGAAGATCATCAAGTATTAACCCCCTCAGATTCTCAATTTGGTGAAGAGCGATCCCGTATCCTCAAGCCCCTTATTTCTTCTTAACTTCGACTCTTACCTATTACTAACTTAAGCATCGGAGGATTTTTCTTGAGATCCCCATCTCAGGCCTCCTGATCTTTAGTCTTCATTGTAGGTCTACTCTAGAAGAGCCTTGACGTGATCATATCATCAGCTTTAATTTCCCTTCAACATTCGACAGTCTGCACCCAAATACAAGATCGAACCTCTTCGATATTGATTATTTATTGCCCCTTTTCGTATATGGACTACGATTTTACTATTGGAACCATGATACATGTTCCTATGAATCATATGTGAACTATCAACACAACAAATCTGCTAACACTATCTTCAGATTGAAATAACTGATTAAAATATATGGTGCTTGGCCAAATTAAGCTATATGATGATTGGATCGGACGATCGTTATAATTTACTATCTCAGTCATTAAATATATTGGCTCAAGATCAATATAGTACGTATGTAATTAGCATCTCTAATGTCAGCCAAACGTGTCTTTTCCTCTGTTCGATCAAATAACAAGCTTTGGTGACTGAGGTGAAACATCATCTTGGACCTTTCGAGTTGTGCCAGATTGGGCTCACAAAGATCCAGACAGGCCCATGGATTAGTTTTTGCAAAATGGAAAGTTAGTACGATTCAATGCCCAATCTCAAAGTCTTTACTTTGGGCCCAATTCCGATGTTGGGTTACTGTTCACACGCTACAAAGTTTGCACAACTACGTCTTAACGCCCTTAATTTATCATTTCTGGTTTTCTGGATTTCGATCCCTCGAAAGCACATATACTAAAAAAAAATGTATTTGCATCTTAACTTACTATATATATATATATATATAAGTCCCTGAAAATTTAGTGACAGTTTCTTTTTAGTCCCCGAGGCCATTACAACATGAGAATATTATATAAAATATATTCGAACGATTATGTCAAATATTATCACGTATCACTGTAAATCTAAAAAGGCCATTTTATCCTATTCATAGCAGAAAATGGGTGACTGTTACAAACATTTAAGAAGTTTTTAAGGTATTGTTTCTACAAATTATTTTGCCTCGGTCACATGTACTATTCTATAGAGATGGCAAAATGGCATTTTCTAAATCTACAATAAAACCTAGTAGTAGTATTCAACAAAGTCTTTTGGACATATCCATAGATTATTCTCACTTTCTAAGAATCAGATAAACAAAAAACATATCACTGAGTTTGCAAGTAGTAATATATATTAAGACAAGTTACAAGGATTTTTTTTCAAATATATAAAATTTTCAGGGATCAAACATTAAAAAACTCTAGTTTTTTTTTGGATTTTTACATGTAAGGCCATACCGTCTTTCCTCGTGTCAAAGTTAACTAAATTATAGTTCACTTATACTCAATGAGAGTAAAATATTAAATTATCTTGAGTTAAGAGAGAGAGAGAGAGAGAGAGAGAGAGAGAGAGAGAGTATTGCCGCGGTGATGCATAGTGCTTCTGGAGGGGGGACGCCGGAGGGAGGGGACGGGGTGAGAGAGAAAGAGATAGTGGAGGGAGGAGAGAGGCAGGAGTCGTCTCTCCCTCCGACGGTGACAGACGAAGGGAGAGAGAGAGGGGATGGAAGAGTTCATATTATTCCATTTTTCAGGCTTCATCAGCATAGACCGCGGCGTCGCTGGTGGTCCGGGCCACACGGACAGCTTCACCAACCTAAACTACTTGCCAGACGGGCAATATATCGACGCAGGGGAGGCCAAGAACGTCGCTAAAGAGCGGCTCGCCGTGCAATACCAAAACATGTGCAGCTTTCCCACAGGGCGGCGGAACTGTTACAGGCTATGGCCCGTGCAACGCGGGGAGGGGGGTGGGGTACTTGATCAGAACCGGCTTCTAGGTACGGCAACTACGACGACACCAACAGCATCCCCGAGTTCGACCTCCACATCGGCGTCAAATTCTGGGCCACCGTCAACTTCACATCCGTGGGTGCCGCCCCTGCATTGGAGAAAATCATCACGGTCGCGTCGACGACGTCGGCGGAGGCCATATGGGTGTGCCTGGTGAACACGGGCAAGGGGACGCCCTTCATATCCATGCTCGAGCTGAGGTTGCTCCTCGATTCCATGTATGTGCGCGCGAACGCCTCCTACTCTTTGGTCCTACAGGATCGCCGGGACTACGGAGGGACCCAACAGATCTGAATCGCGACCTCGTCGCTCCCCCCTCCACCTCCGGTTCCCGTCCCCTCCCCCTTCGACCCCCCTCCGGTCCACCATCTCCCCTCCCCTTCCCGTCCCTCTCCGCCTCCCCCTTCACCTCCACCTCCGGCGGTCTCCCCCCTCCCCCCCCTCCACCTCCACCTCCACCTCCGGCGGTTATTAAATTTATAACGACTAATATATAAAAATTCCCTTTTTTTCACATCCTGCATAGTATTTTTGAGTGGCATCTGCATGATCAATTACTGTAATGTCTCGAAAAATGAGTAAAAAAATGAAACATTCCCCGACACAGATTTTTGGAAGGTGAAAAGGATCACTCTCCAACAACAGAGTAATCGGTCGATTTCTCTGATGAAGACAGTACATCACACACTAGACTTTTTAGGTGTCCTGACGGGAATAAATTGAAGAAAAGATGCTGAGAAAATAAAAAAGAATTGCCAAGCATTCACTAATGCACGAATTCCGGTATTTGCCAAGCAAGCATCCATCAATACATATAGTTAGTCCGAAAATATACCGACAGGTATTCTAATATAAAATTCTTTATTGGCTTTTGGCTACAATTTCACTAAACATACCTAAATGTTGATGCCTAATCTTACCCTGCCATTTAAACTAATAACTTAATTTAATAAATAATTACACAAATATACCTTGTTCCCATATATTTACAAAACTATATCTTTTCCTTGCCAAGCGAGTTGCCACCTCCTCATTTACCTCTTTTGTAAAATGTAAGACAATTGTGTAAACATAGTGTTATTTGTGCCAATGATAACCTATAAGTGTAAATGTGTTGTATCGCAGTCATTTTGTATAAATTACATTCTAATTGGGTATATTCTAACATAATTCGATAAATATGGTATCCTTTGTGTAACTAATAGTTTGCCTGTGTAAATGAGTTACATTGCACGTGTACATAAACATGCATTCTAATTGTATAAATTATATTACAATTGTGTAAACATGATCATATATATTTGTATAATGGACAACCTATATATGTGAATAGGATGTATTGCACATTTGTGTAACCTGTATTCTAACTGTCTAAATTGTAGCACAATTTTTTAAAGTATAATCTTATTTGTGTAATTGACAACTTATAGCTATAAATACATCGCATTATATATTTGTGCAAGCCTATACTGTAATTGTATATACTGTAGAGCACCAGCACAAATATGCTCTTATTTTTGTAACTGGCAACTTATATGTGTAAAAAGTATAACATGGCACGTGAGGAGATGGCAAGATGGCTCACTGGGCATGAAAGAGACATAGTTCAATAAATATGCTGAAATCAGACATTTGGATAGCTATTTATTAAAATAATATTACTTAAAGATCTCTAAAATAAATGCACAAAATATAATTAAGGTATATTTAATTTTCCAACAATATTTGCCTCGATTGGTCATTGTTGGTAGCCTCAACTATTAAGAAACTCTTTTGAACTTGACAATGTGAGGTTTGATTAGCTCCATTTCCTAACTAACAGCCCCCATTATTAAATAAGGTTTTTTACATAAAAAATCAATGTAGATGAGAATTTATAAAAAAAAATTATTTCTAGAAATACATTAGCCGATAATAAATTAAATAGTGTGTAAATATCATCGTTGTAACCATATGTTATCACCGGTCAATTTAACTATAGTTAAAATTAACTACACCTGTTAAAAGCTCAAATTACCCTCAGTTTAAAAAATAAAAAAAATATATTATTCTCTCCCCCTCCACCTGGCCGCCGGACCGTCTCCCTCTCCCTTGGTTGTTGGGCGCTGGCACTGAGGTGGGGGAGTAGGGGCCTCCCTCCCCCCTAGCCGGATCCCCCTCCACCTTCCACCTCCGACGAAAGTGCGCACCCCCTACTCCTTTGCCCCCCCACCCCCTCCCAACTCCGTCAAACCCCCCACCCCTACTCCCCACCTCCGATGAAGTGCCCTCTTCTCATTGCTACTACACCCCCACCCTCGTCTTCTCCTTACCCCTACTTGTTGCCGATGCTCTCCCCTCCCACCGTTGACGTGGTGACACGGATGAGAGGAAGGGGGAGACTGTAGTAGCAGCATCATCTCTCTAGCAACAGTAGCAGCACTCGCAAGGGTGACGACGACCAGAGGCAATGGCAATGGCAACCGTAGCAACTTCGGCTATGGCATGTCCAAGGCAATGGCGATAGCGACTGCATTGGCGAGGGCATAAATGGAAAAGAATCCACCTCTCGCATCCAAAAGTGGCCCTCGGTTGGCTTCTCTGGAATATGGGAGACGACGTGAGTTGTGAGCATAGTTTAAAAAGACTTGAGACGGTTGTGAGGCACTTTCTGTAAATCTCATAATATGTAAGTCTTAAAGCACAATGAGACGTAAGCCTCAATAGACTAAGAAAATAATCTTAAAATCGTCAAAATAACTAAAAAAATATGGATTTTCGTGTATTAATACTATATCAACTTAAAGATAGATTCATATTATTTCAAAAATACTGAATTGTGTATCAATTATCTAGTGCAGTTGATTCAACACATTTCCTTATATGGGGGAGGTCCCAAGTTTTAACCTGGCTATCCCCTCCTTGTAAAAAAAAAAAGTACCTATCGAGAAAAAAAGTGTTGAATTATATTTTAAGGACAATAAAAGAAACATACGTCTAGAGTTTATCCTACATCACCGTCTCTAGTGATGCACATATCTTAAGTAAATACATTAAGGCGGTAAAGGCGTTGAGGCGTATCACTTCAATCAAAATAAAGTGTAAACCTCGAGTAAAAGGCATGAGGCACATGTCTCAAGGTATTTTTCTAGTGACTCACCTTGAGACTTAAGTCGAGTCTTGAGGTACCGCCTTTTTTAAACAATAATTGTGAGTGATTTCTTTCCCCTCTGTGAATCCCTCCCACATGCAAGTCGGGCCGGGCGACTAGATCTCATTTAGTCGGGGGGGGGGGGGGGGGGGGGGGGGGGGGTTCCTCCTATGTGTTACCAAACACGCCCTAAAGAAGCAAATAGTTTTGGGACCTAACCCGTTTACCATTTTCCCCCAATAATTTTTGGGAGTCTATTAGGCCTTCTTTGGAACGTGGGTAGGATACCGCATTGAACCTGAGAGGATAGAACGCGTAACTCGGGATCGGGTAAATGTTATGTGCGTGAGAGGAGGGTGTGGGCTCCACCCGATTCTCTCTCATCGGATTTGATATCCGCCTCCCCTATTCCGATAACAAAGCCTCCCTTATGGATCTGGATATACCCCTTTGGGTCCAGACCCATCCGGAGTAGCACGATTTACAGTCTTAATTAGTACGACAAAAAATATGGCAAAAATAGTCTATTTTATTACAAAATTTCTGTTTGACACAATTAACTGAAATGCAATAAAGTTGTGAGGATGGAGTGAACCAGATAATCATGTTACTTGAGGAGAAAACTACAACTAAAAGAATTAGTCGGTGTCCTCTACGACATCTTGACCCCAGGTACACAAGTTTCTTGCCAGACTAATTTTGTAGCACCATGGTTGAAAGGACTCGATCCATACTGTAGGGTAGCAGACTTTTGTGATTGTCAAACAAATATTTCTGATCATTAATCCGAACCGTCCCGGGAAAACGCAAAACCAGGAGCGGATTCCCACGGAGGGCGCTGGCTACGCACCCTGTGACAGCTAAAGCCACCCTGCGCTTTACATTTGCACGTCGTAAGTCACTGCCCTACGGGAATGCGTCCTATGACAAAAATGCCCCCAGATGAGGTAGCGTGTCGCGAAGTGAACTGTACGCGTGGTGACTCGGTGACTTATAATTGGAAACGCAAAGAGCTCATGCAACCTGCCTGTTCACTGGCACTGCCACGAAAGGATCATAAGGCGGGGTAGTTTAGTCAAGTGAGTACACTCTGGACCCGACGTGCAAACGTGGCGCGAGGTTACTGGAGGGCGCGCAGGGGGAGACGCAAGTACATCACACCGCCACGCGAGTCCCGTTCACCATCCACGTTCTGGGCCCCACATGGCGCCACGATCCCAAGCAAGGGGTATTATTGTCAAACGGGAGTCCAAATTGATATGGCTTGGGGTTTGATATTTGCGCACTGGGTTGGTTACGTGGCCCAGGGTGAACCCATCTCCCCATCACAAGAGCACATCAAGCACTCCCGTCCACCGCGGCAACTCGCAGTCGGTGTACTTCTATGCGCATCGAAGCGGCGTACACCGCACAAATCACCGACTCTAAGCAGGGTCAAGGTCTGTGACTCGGGATCGGATCCCCTCTAACGTAGTACCAGTCAAATTGACTTAGGTCAGATTTATATCGACTCGGTTTTGAGATTTTTTATTATTTATATAAAATTACAAATTTTATAATAATTTAGATAACTTAAATTATAAAATTATTATTTTATCAATTTAAAATATATTACTTAGTTTACTTTTTACCCTTTACTAATTTATAAATATTATCTCATTATTAAATAATCAATTAATAAATAAATTTGACAATAAATTACACATCAATGAAATTTCAGATTTATAATACTTATTATATCATTATATAGTTATTATATTTTTTGAAAAAATAAATTAATTTTTGTATATTATAATATTATTTAAATAATTTGGAGTGACTCGTCCTATCTTTAACGGATCGGATTCATCAAAACATGATCTGAGTCACTTTTAATCAAAGTTCTGAAACCATAGTTTTGATAAGACAATCTCTCTGATGTACTTAACCCCGCGATGCGCATTAGCGAGCAAGATGATGAGGAGCAGCACACGTGTCGACGAAGCACAGCGGAACACGTAGACCGTGACGCGTATCACAGCACACTTCACTTCTCTCTCTCTCTCTCTCTCTCTCACTGAGCCTTCTCTCTCCATGTTTGCAAACCCGCTCCCTCTCTAAAAAAGGCCCTCTCGCGCTAGTCTACCCTCATTCTCTATCTAACAAACCCCGCCGGTGGGTCATATAAAAGGCTTTAAAGAGGAGCCATCACACGCCTCCCCCCGACCCCAAACGGGACCCTGCTGCAGAACGACCAGACCCTCCCAAATAACTCCCTCCTTGGCCTCGTCTTCTCTCTCTCTCTCTCTGCGTTTCCGCCGACCATCTCGCCGCCGGCCCGATAGGTTCCCGGAGGTACCCCTGTCCCACCGGATCTGACGCCATGCTCTTACCCGCCGACGCCCCGAGGGCCGTTGAGGTCATGACGGCGGCCGCCGCCACCGCCTCGTCCTCCTCCCCGTCCCCGCCGGCGCACCGCCCGCTGGTGCTGCGGGGCAAGCCCCGTTCCCGTCACCCGATCTACCCCCTCAGGGCCGCCTGGTCCCACCAGCGCCTCCTCCGCTGCGTCCGTGTCGACGGCGACGGTGGAGCCGACGTGGCCGTGCGGGCGCCGTCCCCGCCGGAGCCGTCGTCGGAGCGGGAGTTTGCCGGGGCTGGTGACGACGGGTTCGAGCGGATCAGGGCAAAGCTGATGGACCATCTGCGGGAGGCCGTGGGGCGGATCGAGCTCCCGGCCGTGCCGCCTGGGGAGGCGAGGAGGAGCCAGCCGGCGGTGGCGCGGGTTGAGGATGTGGATGACCGGGACGGCCAGGGAATGTCTCCAGCTCCCTCCTCTTTCTCCGTGCCTGTGGCGGCCGTCCCCGGAGCTTCGTCTTCTGCCGCTGTGGCGGGCGTACCCGGAGCTTCGTTTTCTGCCGCTCCAGCCCCAGCAGCCGCCGCCGTTGAGGAGTTACCATGGAACTTGCGAACGAGGAAGTCGACGGCGTCCTGCAACGGCCGTCAGCCCAACCAACGTCCGCACCCAAGCGCCAGCTCCCTGACCCCGTCGCCGGCACCATCTCCCCCGGCGAAGCTGGTCCCCCGCCTGAGGTCCGGCGCGCCGGAGAGGAGAGAGTCTGCCCTCCGCCGGCGGCGGCCGAGGTTCTCGGTGCCGCTGACGAAGGAGGAGATCGACGAGGACCTCTACGCCTTCACCGGCCGCCGCGCCTCCCGCCGCCCGAAGAAGCGGCCCCGTGTCGTACAAAAGCAACTAGATGTACGTCTCAAACAACCCCCCCACCCCCACCCAAACTCCCCCCACACCACCAAGCAAGAACACCTCACCTTCCTCCTCCATGTTCTGATTTCCTCCTATACTTTTGTTCGGTGCAGATGCTGTTCCCAGGGCTGTGGCTGTCGGAGGTGACGGTGGACGTATACCAGGTCGCCGACCCGCCGCCGCCGCCTCTGTCCTGATCCCGGAAGAGGTACGTCGGAGGACCCTCCCTCCCCCTTCTCCTTCCGTCTTCTCTCTGCAACCTGCCTCTGTGATCCTTCTCCATGGCGTGGGTGAGTGGTTAGAGAAGAAGAAGAAGTTCCTTCCCCCCTCCTCACGGTGAAAAACCTGGCGGCGCCTCTGCTCCATTGATCCCCTTGGGCTGCTAAAGAGTTTACCTAAAAATTCCTGTTCCGGGTATAATATGACATATAAATATAATCCCTCCTGTGCCGTCAAAGGTTAAGAAAGGAAGGAAGAGTATTTTCTTTATTAATTAACATCAGAGCCTTGGTTTCATATGTACACGGTTGCGGGGTTGGAATAGTAAAAAGTTAAGGATTCAGTGTGGACCGCTCGTTAAAATTGTTGAGCACCCATTCATGTATATTTCCTTTATCTTCCTGGTTCCTGCCCTTTTCTCTGTCAGTTCCTATGTTTGAAGGTACAATTTTAATTTTTTTTTTGACTTGATGTGTTTGCAAGTTATTTGGCCGGAACTTGTTGGGTTTTGGTTTCATTTTTTGGGTTGGAACTACTAACCTTAGATTACAACTTTTTTATAATCGTGTTTAAATCTAACCCTTTGCGGGTTCCGAACCTTTCTTTGATCACCTGGTGTACATGGAGAGCCTTAATTAACTGAGCCACTCCTTAATTTCGGGTTTTGGTTCCATTAATATGGGGGGGAGGGCGGGGGAGGAGGTAAGTTGTTTTCTCAATTTATCGTATTAACTGTTCCGGTTGATGTTGCCGTTGGGCTAAAAGGTTGCGGATGATAAAATAAGAACACCGACGTTTGAAGACTGAAATGGCTCGTAGGCCAATGCATCGCAGGTTGTGGGGGCACTGGGAATTAGAGAATCTGACTTAGTTTGTCGCCCTTGCTTCCCCACCGGCTTCCGCACGGATATCACAATATAGAAACTTGAGGGTCTTTGTCATATACGTGGCTGTTAAGGGTTTTATGCCGAAAAAGCCTAACCAGGCACCGGCCGCAGCTTGACCTCTCGTCTCTGGCCCTTCACTTGACGGGGTCAAAACCCAGTCCCGTCTATAAGACGTCGTTATTTGTTTCCTTCATAAATATATAAAATTTTATTTTAAAATATCTTTTATGACATTTTTTTTAGTAATTTCATATGATACATCAAACTAGCGCTTCTTGAAAATGACTTGTTTGTTTCTTCCAACCTCTAAGCGTATGCTATTATCAAAATTCTTCCTTGGCAAATATTGGGAGTATTGAATATGGAAATATATTTTTGGAAACAAATTATTGATTAATCATAAAAACTTTATATCCCTTAAATATATCTAGGGTAATTATGATGGTCCATCCGGCCCGATTCTGGGCTTCTTGCCCGCTTTACCCGTCATTTGAGCCAGAAATTTTCTGAATGCCCGGCCCGAAAAAGTACGACCAACGCGGCCGTTGGCAGCCTCACTTTTGCGCCTTTTTTTTCTGTCTCTCACAGTCACAGTCTTTGTCTCGTCACAGAGAACTCTTTCTATGGGCTTTGTTTCAGCGTACATGACTGCAAGTTATTGTTAGACCTAAAGTTACGAGTACCTTGAGAAGAAATCTACTTGCATGGTTGCCCTGTCTCCTGTCTAAGCTCTGTTACGATTACCTTGAGGTCGGATCTCATGGCTGAATTATTTCTCGTGAGAAAAGAATTCCTAGGGACTGAATCTCTTTCCCCATTGTTGGAATCTTCACCTTCCACATTCCATTCTTTATTATTATTATTATTATTTTCTTTTATCTTGAAAAGGAGAAAGAAAAATAGGAAAAGTTAATCATGCTGTCAAATGTTCAAATTATAGTACCAACTAATTGATTAAGAGATCATCGGGAGATTGGATTGCTCATGTGGGCCATGACCGGGCTATACGTCCTACGGCCCTTTTGTTCTTCTTTCAGCTCTTTGTCATCCTCGATATCTCAAAGGGAAAATAATAAATAAATAAAGCATGGCAGTAACAATTAACATAAAAAAATTTACAAGAAAAAAATAAAATAAAAAATGATCAATTATGGACGTTGTGGGTTGGGAGGGGAAGTGTAGCGTTGATGCTACACTACCATCACAAGATCTAAAAATTCTCGTGGGTGAAGGGGTCCCCCTAAATGTAGGGCGCAATGTGATACAAGAGAAGTAAAATAAATGAAATGAGATAGGATGATGATAAAGAGAACAAAATAAAACGCAGCAAAGCTGCGTGGTATCCTCCTTTCATGTTTGAAAGGCCTTAAAGAATTAGATAGATGGATGTTGAGAGGAGGATGGACCTCTTTCCCGCATAATCTTCAGCGGTGGGGGCTTGAACGATGAGAAGGAGAGGAATAGGCGGACTGTTGGGGTTGCTGATGGCTCTTGGACGTGGATGCTTTGAAGGGAAGAGGGACTCCTACCCTTTGGAGAGTGAGGGGCTGCCTTAGGTTTGGGTCGTCCCCTTCCTCCCCCCCCTCCCCCCCGCCCTCCTCCTCCTCCTCCTCTTTCCTCCAAGGTGATAAAAGTTACCTCCTCCATTAACAAAGGTGTCAATCCATAAAATTACCAGTTTTGAAGACATGACAGTGACTAAGCCTTATGGCTGTAATGCAAGACATATAATTAGTACTTTTTTCATCTTCCAGCGTAATCCTGCGGATTTTTCTCGTGTCGCCAGTCCCCTGGAGCCATCGTATTGTTTACTAGGTAGTGACACAGTTTATATTCTGAATCTGAAACAGTCAGTCAAAAGCAGTCGATGGTCATTTTGGGTGTAGAATGGTTCCCAGTGACCGTCGTACAGGCATATAGTATGTAGAAAACAATGGCCTACGGTCCTTTTAGTCTAAGATGCCCTTTTTTGTTCCCGGATTCTTGATTGGAAATCTCTCCTATGAATATTTGTTTGGGAATTTTACATATATATCCTCATAAAGTGTGATTTTGTCAAATATTATATCTCTCATAAGCATATTATCATGAATATCTCTGAAATATGAGTAATATCACGATTATGTCCCCACCGTAATTCCCGTGTGTTTAACTCGAGTTAAGTGTGAGTTAAAGAGTAAGATTTTTGTATATATACTCTTGTAAAGTTTGATTTTGTCAAATATACCCTACATCCAACGACCGTAGATGATATATTTCACGGAATATTTTCCTCCCGTTGATAGCAGTAAACTAAAGGATATAACTGCAACATTTCTGTCTAAACAAAGGATATTCATGATAATATGTTCAGATAAGGAGTATATTTGACAAAATCAAACTTTATGGGGGTATATATGTAAAATCTCTATTTATTTCCGTAATTTACATGTGTAACAAATAAATGAGATTTTTATTTTCAACCCTATAATTTATCATATTTAGGCATTATCCCCTCTAAGTCCGGTACTTATTTATAATTCCCCACAATTTTTTATTTGTTTGATAAATATCTTTTTTAGGGTTCTTTCCCTAAAAATTTGAAGGGCTTATTCCTAATTCTCAGGAGTCTTTTATTAAGTAGTTTGACATTTTGAGGGGTTTATAAATAAACACCAAGTTGTAGAGATTAACTAATTCCTAGATATAATAGATGATAGAGATTGGAAAGTAAAAATCTCTTATAAAAATTCATTCAAATTGGTTGGAGTTCAGGAGGTAAGAGTGCAGAAGTAATTTGGTGATTAGATTTTGTAAAACTTGATCCGTTACAATTCTTATAAACATCGTGTGTGTGAAGTTCCTTGAGATTTTAAGATCAATTTGTTGCCCATGTTTAAGATATCAAACTTTGACCCATCCTCACTCAGAAGTAATGCACCCGATACGTGAGTGCCATACGTCCATTTATTATTCATCCCCTTTGAAATTTTGGACGAACGAGGGAATTTTATAAGATTTTTTACATATATATCCCTATAAAGATCGATTTTGCCAAATAAATCTTTCATTTAGACCTATTGTCAACAACACCCTTTTAGTCTAAGGGCGCATTTGGTTCGGATGTGTACAGTGATTTTCTGTGAAAAATCTTGTACCATATAATTATTGAGTTGTCATGAATTTTTGAGAGAAAAAATCTCTATTCTCTCTCTCCCTCCTGCCATCACTTCGAGAATGATAAATTATAATAAATATTAAAATGATTAAAGCTGATAGTGGGATTAAATGGGCTAAAATGTTGATAGGGGGTTTAAATGGGCAAGTTTAAATGATTGATGGGCATTTCATTGTTAAATGTCATCAAAATCCACCTAGAAACTCCTCTCCATGGAATTATTGAGATTTTGAGATGTCATGGTTTATGTGTCTATCTCTTTCTAACTTTGAAATCTATGGAGCATGAAAGTCATAGTGTTATTTTCACATTTGATTGGGATGATAGGGATCTCAAGGATTCCAATGATTAGAATGTCAAAATCCCTCCCTAACATCCCAACCAAATTCACCCTAAAATTCATTTTTTTCTTTTGAGATTCTTGATTGGAAAGCTCTCCTACGAATATTTGTTTCACTAAGTTCGATATGAAATAACTAAATGAGATTTTTGATTTTCAACCCTATAATTTATCATATTTAGGCATTATCCCTCTAAGTCTGATACTTATTTATAATCGCGCACAATTCTTTATTTGTTTGATAAATATCTTTTTAGGGGTTTTTCCCTAAAAATTTGAAGGGCTTATTCCTAATTCTCTGGAGTCTTTTATTAAGTAATTTGACATTGTGAGGGGTTTATAAATAAACACCAAGTTACGGAGATTAACTAATTCCTAGGCGTAATAGATGTTAGAGATTGGAAAGTAAAAATATCTTATAAAAATCATTCAAATTGTCTGGAGTTCAGGAGGTAGAGTGCAAAAGTAATTTGATGATTAGTTTTTGGAAAATTTGATCCATTACATTTCTTATAAACTTCGTGAAATATGTGAAGATCCTTAAGATTTTAAGATCAATTTGTTATCTGTGTTTAAGATGTCAAACTTTGACCCATTCTCACTCGAGGTAATGCAACAGTACGCGAGTGTCATATGTCCATTTATTATTTCATCCCCTTCAAAATTTTGTACACACTATGGAATTATATAAGATTTTTTACATATATACCCCTATAAAGATCGATTTTGACAAATAATTCTTTCATTTAGATCTATTGTCAACAACACCTTTGTAATCTAAGGGCGCATTTAGTTCGGATGTGTATGGTGAGTTTATGTGAAAAATTTATGTACATATAATTATTGAGTTGCCATGAATTTTTGAGAGGAACAATCTCTCTCCTCTCTCTCCCTCTTGTCATCACTTTGGAAATGATAAATTATAATAAATACTAAGATGATTAAAAGTGTTAGTGAGATTTAATTGGGCTAAAATGGTGGATGGAGGGTTTAAATGGGTAGGTTTAAATGGTTGATAGGCATTTTATTGCTAAATGTCATTAAAATCCACCCATAAACTCCTAAGAGAGTTATTGAGATTTTGAGATGTCATACTTTATGTGTCTATCTCTTTCTAACTTCGAAATCTGTGGAGCATGGAAGCCAGAGTGTTATTTTCACATTTGGTTGGGATGATAGGGATGTCAGGGATTCCAATGATTGAATCTCAAAATCTCTCCCCAACATCCTATCATTGGAATCCTAAAATCCCTCCCCAACATCCTAACTAAATGCGCCCTAAAATGCCCTTTTTTGTTCTGAGATTCTTGATTGGAAAGCTCTCGTATGACTATTTATTTCTCTAATTTAGATATGAAATAAATAAATGAATTTTTTTGAAATCATCCATATAATTTATCATATTTAGGCATTATCCCCTCTAAGTCTGATACTTATTTATAATCCCCCACAATTCTTTATTTGTTTGATAAATACCCTTTTAGAGGTCTTTCCCTAAAAATTTGATGGGCTTATTCCTAATTCTCAGGAGCCTTTTATTAAGTAGTTTGGCATTGTGAGGGGTTTATAAATAAACACCAAGTTGTAGAGATTAACTAATTCCTAGATATAATAGATGATAGAGATTGGAAAGTAAAAATCTCTTATAAAAATTCATTCAAATTGGCTGGAGTTCAGGAGGTAAGAGTGCAGAAGTTATTTGGTCATTAGATTTTGTAAAACTTGATCCATTACAATTCTTATAAACATCGTGTGTGTGAAGATCCTTAAGATTTTAAGATTAATTTGTTGCCCATGTTTAAGATGTCAAACTTTGACCCATCCTAACTCGAAGTAATGCACCCGGTACGTGAGTGCCATACATCCATTTATTATTCATCCCCTTTGAAATTTTGGACAAACTAGGGAATTTTATAAGATTTTTTACATATATACCCCTATAAAGATCGATTTTGCCAAATAAATCTTTCATTTAGACCTATTGTCAACAACACCCTTTTAGTCTAAGGGCGCATTTGGTTCGGATGTGTACAGTGATTTTCTGTGAAAAATCTATATACCATATAATTATTGAGTTGTCATGAATTTTTGAGAGAAAAAATCTCTCTTCTCTCTCTCCCTCCTGCCATCACTTTGAGAATGATAAATTACAATAAGTATTAAAATGATTAAAGCTGATAGTGGGATTTAAATGGGCTAAAATGGTGGATAGGGGGTTTAAATGGGCAAGTTTAATTGATTGATGGGCATTTCATTGTTAAATGTCATCAAAATCCACCTAGAAACTCCTCTCCATAGAATTATTGAGATTTTGAGATGTCATGGTTTATGGGTCTATCTCTTTCTAACTTTGAAATCTATGGAGCATGAAAGTCATAGTGTTATTTTCACATTTGATTGGGATGATCGGGATCTCAGGGATTCCAATGATTATAATGTCAAAAATCCCTCCCTAACATCCCAACCAAATTCACCCTAAAATTCACTTTTTTCTTTTGAGATTCTTGATTGGAAAGCTCTCCTACGAATATTTGTTTCTCTAAGTTTGATATGAAATAACTAAATGAGATTTTTGATTTTCAACCCTATAATTTATCATATTTAGGCATTATCCCTCTAAGTCTGATACTTATTTATAATCCCGCACAATTCTTTATTTGTTTGATAAATATCTTTTTAGGGGGTTTTCCCTAAAAATTTGAAGGGCTTATTCCTAATTCTCTGGAGTCTTTTATTAAGTAATTTGACATTGTGAGGGGTTTATAAATAAACACCAAGTTACGGAGATTAACTAATTCCTAGGCGTAATAGATGTTAGAGATTGGAAAGTAAAAATATCTTATAAAAATCATTCAAATTGTCTGGAGTTCAGGAGGTAGAGTGCAAAAGTAATTTGATGATTAGTTTTGGAAAATTTGATCCATTACATTTCTTATAAACTTCGTGAAACATGTGAGGATCCTTAAGATTTTAAGATCAATTTGTTACCTGTGTTTAAGATGTCAAACTTTGACCCATTCTCACTCGAGGTAATGCAACAGTACGCGAGTGTCATATGTCCATTTATTATTTCATCCCCTTCAAAATTTTGGACACACTTTGGAATTATATAAGATTTTTTACATATATACCCCTATAAAGATCGATTTTGCCAAATAAATCTTTCATTTAGATCTATTGTCAACAACACCCTTGTAGTCTAAGGGCGCATTTAGTTCGGATGTGTATGGTGAGTTTGTGTGAAAAATTTATGTACATATAATTATTGAGTTGTCATGAATTTCTGAGAGGAAAAATCTCTCTCCTCTCTCTCCCTCTTGTCATCACTTTGGAAATGATAAATTATAATAAATACTAAGATTATTAAAAGTGTTAGTGGGGTTTAATTGGGCTAAAATGGTGGATGGAGGGTTTAAATGGGTAGGTTTAAATGGTTGATAGGCATTTCATTGCTAAATGTCATTAAAATCCACCCATAAACTCCTCAGATAGTTATTGAGATTTTGAGATGCCATACTTTATGTGTCTATCTCTTTCTAACTTCGAAATCTGTGGAGCATGGAAGTCAGAGTGTTATTTTCATATTTGGTTGGAATGATAGGGATGTCAGTGATTCCAATGATTGAATCCTAAAATCTCTCCCCAACATCCTATCATTGGAATCCTCAAATCTCTCCCCAACATCCTAACTAAATGTGCCCTAAAATGCCCTTTTTTGTTATGAGATTCTTGATTGGAAAGCTCTCATATGAATATTTATTTCTCTAATTTAGATATGAAATAAATAAATGAATTTATTGATATCAACCATATAATTTATCATATTTAGGCATTATCCCCTCTAAGTCTGATACTTATTTATAATCCCCCACAATTCTTTATTTGTTTGATAAATACCCTTTTAGCGCTGCCCGCCAGTTGATCTCTCAAGTATGTGGTTTTCCTCCTCTGATCCCTTCTTCGACATCTTCTGTCCATCCATCTACCCTCTCTCGCTTCCTCCTCCTCCTTCCCCCTCCTCTCCATCTTGTTGCGTGCTCTCCACCCCTTTTGTCAGCTCTTCAGTCGGAAAGAAATGTTCAAGAAAATATGGAACCCGCTAAACTTGGATCGGAGATTGTTGCAGGGTTGGGCTTTTCACTAGAAGATTCGGAAAGAAATCATCTGCCCCTGGAACTCTCGCTGCATCAGTGGTGTTTGGTGGCACTCTGCTCTGCTCCTCCTGCTCCTCTGTCGACTGTCCCTGTTGCGAACGAGTCCGTCTTTCCCTAAAAATTTGAAGGGCTTATTCCTAATTCTCTGGAGTCTTTTATTAAGTAGTTTGACATTGTGAGGGGTTTATAAATAAACACCAGATTAACTAATTCCTAGATGTAATATATGATAGATATTGGAAAGTAAAAATCTCTTATAAAAATTCATTCAAATTGGCTAGAGTTCAGCCGGTAGAGCGCAGGAGTAATTTGGTGATTAGTTTTTGTGAAACTTGATCCATTACATTTTTTCTAATCATCGTTAAATATATGAAGATCTTTAAGATTTTAAGATCAATTTGTTGCCCGTGTTTAAGATGTCGAACTTTGACCCCCTCACTTGAAGTAATGCACTCGGTACGTGAGGGCCATACGTCCATGAATTATTTCATCTCATTTGAAAATTTGGACAAACTAACGACTTATATAGAGTTTTTTACATTTATAACCCTATAAAGATCGGTTTTGCCAAATAAATATTTCATTTAGACTTACTGTCAACATTACCCTTTTAGTCTAAGGGCGCATTTGGTTCAGATGTGTGTGGTGGGTTTCTGTGAATCTATGTACCATACAATTATTGAGTTGTCAGAGATTTTTGAGAGGAAAAATCTCTCTCCTCTCTCTCTCCTGCCATTACTTTGGGAATGATAAATTACAATAACTACTAAGATGATTAAAAGTGTTAGTGGGGCTTAAATAGGCTAAAATGGTGGATGGGGGGTTTAAATGGGCAAGTTTAAATAGTTGATGGGCATTTCATTGTTAAATGTCATCGAAATCCACCCACAAACTCCTCCCCATAGAATTATTGAGATTTTGAGATGCCATGGTTTATGTGTCTATCTCTTTCTAACATTAATCTATGGAGTATAGAAGTCAAAGTGTTATTTTTATATTTGGTTGGGATGATAGGGATGTTAGAGATTCTAATAATTAGAATCTCAAAATCCTTCCCCAACATCTCAACCACATACGTCCTAAAATGCCCTTTTTTGTTCTGAGATTCTTGATTGGAAAGCTCTCTTATGAATATTTGTTTCTCTAATTTAGATATGAAATAAATAAATGGGATTTTTTATTTTCAATCCTATAATTTATCATATTTAGGCATTATCCCCTCTAAGTCCGATACTTATTTATAATCCCCCATAATTCTTTATTTGTTTGATAAATATCTTTTTTAGGGGTCTTTCCCTAAAAATTTGAAGGGCTTTTTCCTAATTCTCTGGAGTCTTTTTTAAGTAGTTTGACATTGTGAGGGGTTTATAAATAAACACCAAGTTGTAGAGATTAAATAATTCCTAGATATAATAGATGATAGATATTGGAAAGTAAAAATCTTTTATAAAAATTCATTCAAATTGGCTGTAGTTTGGGAGGTAGAGTGCAGAAGTAAATTAGTGATTAGTTTTTGTAAAACTTGATCCATTACATTTCTTATAAATATTGTGAAACATGTGAGGATGCTTAAGATTTTAAGATCATTTTGTTGCCCGTTTTTAAGATGTCAAACTTTGATACATCCTCACTCGAAGTAATGCACCTAGTACGTGAGTGCCATACGTCCATTTATTATTTCATCCCCTGTGAAATTGAATTATATAGGATATTTTTTTACATATATACCTATATAAAGATTGATTTTGTCAAATAAACCTTTCATTTAGACCTACTGTCAACAACACCCTTCATATAGCTCGAATGCTTGTTGTTTTACCCCTACAGTTCTCGATCGTCAACACGACGTGAATATTTTGTGGAATATGCCACTACAACTATTAAGATATGTAAACTACCGCGAGAGAGAGAGCGAGAGAGAGAGAGAGAGAGAGAGAGAGAGAGAGAGAGAGAGAGAGAGAGAGAGAGAGAGAGACCCACCCCCTATGGCCCCTCTCCCCCAGCTCCCCTTCTCCCCCACCCCCGATGGCCTGCTGGCCGCCCATCCCCGTCTAGGTGACCCCTGCCCCTTGGCACCCAAAGCCACGCTCCTCACCACAGTGGCGACGACCTCCCTCTTGAGAGAGTCATTCTCTCCTAGACGCACCTCCACCCCCAACCCAACCTCCTCCGCCACCCTGGCATTGATGAACTGGTAGTCGAAGATGGTCAATAGCATGAGTAGGAGGCTGATTTGTGCCACCTTGATGATGGAGCTCTAGCTGGCGTGGGTTAGGAAGCTACCGATGGAGTGGTGAGCGAGCAACTGGATCTGCGGAATGCACCCCAAGATGATGAGGCCCCGACCGCTCGTGCACTTTTCGAAGTGGTCGGGCAGGGGACTTATGGTGGTTGGTAAGCCGGCGGGCAGCCGATAGGCCCAGGGCTAGTGGACAATGCCGAGGGGATCAGGGGAGTCGTCGTATGTTCTTTGGGGTGCAGAGGAAGAGATCCGGTGGGCCTCTCCCCCTGCTCATAGAGCCCTCCCAGCCCCCCATCCCTACCTCAGTGCACCTCTCCCCCAATCCCCCTGCTCGCAGACCCAGTGCACCCCTCACTCCCTCCCCCCCTCACTCCCTCCCCCAACTCGCAGACCCCGCCCACCCACCCCGACGCCCCCTCTCCCTGCTCGCAAATACCCCCTCGTTTGCCCCGCTCGACCAACCCCTACACTATGTGTGACCGCCAAAAGTTCCCTCCTCTTTCCCTCCATCCCTCCTCTCTCGCTGACCTAGATCACCTCTTTGGTGGTGACAACATGGATGAAACGAACGTTGTCGATCTCTCCTCTGGAGAGGGAGAGAGAGAGAGGGGATGACTAACTAAGGATACCTTAGTCATTTTCTACCTTAATCCACATTTTATTTTAGTTAAGTAGTCGGGGGTTATGGCAAAGATATAACCATAATATTTCTAGTTAGGGTTTTTTACTTATAAACTATTATTACATACAAATTTGCAAATATATAATTCTTGGAAACGCTTTAGCATACATATCTGATGAGAATCAACTCCGAGCATGTACATTTTATTTTTATATTTATGTCATTTTATTTGTATTTATACCCTTGGCTAATTGGGTTTACAAATTGTAAGGCATTATAAGCCAAAGGGTTAATCTTTAAAGTCTTTGGGTTTCTATGTAATATACGAGTGGGTCCAGCATGGTCCCCCACCCTTTTTCCCATTGATCCACCTAAGTCCTAGGGCCCATGTGGGACTGGTTCAAAGTTCAAGATTAGACTTGGACCATGGGGGGATAAAAAAATAAAAATTCAAATTTGGGTACCCCATAGTCAAGGGGGCACCCCCCATTTAGTATATTATATTACATGTTGTATTTTTATTTAATGTGGCCATTTGGCCACATGGGGGAAGAAAATGTTATCCCTTATTTACCCCTCCCCAACCCTAGATCTAGGGGTAGTTAAGGTCATTTGTACATTTCTATATATCCCTTATATTTTCCATTTGGTAGAATTAATGAAGAAAAAAATCAAGAGTTTGTTCTTGGCCCAAGGGCGCCCCTCTCTCCCTCTCTCCCCCTTGCAGATGGATTTATGTAATTTCTATGGTGTGAAGCCATAAACTTGGTGGATTCCAAGTTCTATCACCTCCGTTGGATGCGACTTCCAGCCGTCGCCTCCGTTCGTGCCGCCGATGAGCCGCCACCACCACCTCTTTACCATGCTGTCCATAACTCCGAGTTCCAGAACATCAAGTTAAAGACCAGGTCGGTTCTCCCAACTCCCACCTCGAGCTGAGATTTTGAGCGGTTGTTCCTCTTTCAGTTAGCTTTCCAGCAATATAGGTTTTGCCCCATTCAGATCCCGTTTGATATTTTTCCAGTAATTTTAGTTCCACCCCTAACAGTCTGCCAGTTTGTAGATCTGCAGGATAGGAGTCTCTTCTTCTATTTTTCCCACCCCCTTATACATCTCCATAAATCCCAAAAAAAATCATACGTGTTCCTCACTTACCCCCCTTCCAACCATAATTTTTCTGGAGTCTAGATCTATTGTTTTCCTGTCAGTCAAAATTCAATTTCAGACTGATTTTGTTCTGCCCTGTGTGTCTGTAATTCTGAGTCAGAAGCAACAGTAAACCACAGTCATTTTCTTTTTCAATCCATTCACTTGATGGGTCTGAAAAAATTATATGGTGTAGCCCTCTAAGTCCTCTATCCATCGGTACAACTTTTGCGTCGATCCGACATCGAATTTGGCCGCAGAAAATCTTTTCGTGAAGGCATGCAGAGCAGATCCAAGGACATGCCAGCAACTCAGTCCGAGAATTAATTCCTTGGAAAATACGCCAGCTCACCTTCGGCGACCGCCGCTCCTGGAGATCGATCGACAATCCATCAGAAGCGTCCCAGCCAGTCGCCGCAGCAAGGAGTTGACCGGAAGTCGCTGTCCCAGTTGCTGAGCTCCCTTATTGTACCGAGTTGGAACAGTACCGAGTCGGACCAGCAGCCCGTCTCTGGCCCAAATTGCTGCCCGTCAACCCGAGTTTGCTACTCCCGAGCCCCACTTGTAGCCCTTTACCTCCCTACGTGGAGTGGACGATAAATTCATTTCTGTAATTATTGTAATATTTGTACACCGGGAGTACGAGCTTCGGCCGGGATCATCTTCCCCACGCTCGGAACGTGGAGGTAAACTTGCCTCCCTCTTTATCGCATTTTCTTATCTCGTATACTTTTGAATGCCACTGCTAGAGTGATAGGATTATTAGCTTGATATTATTTTTATCACCGCAGCGAGAGTGAGTGAGTGAACCCGTCCCGTGACTCAATCCGAGTACACGCGGAAGAGCCGAGTACCCTTGACTCATTGCCAGTTTCTCAACCGCGCACGATCCCGCGTTTCCCTCGCTTAGGGACGTCCGCGAGCTAGAGTCCCAGGTTCACTGTCCGTCCCGCATCAAATTGGTATCAGAGCGGAAGGTTGAGTCTAGGGTAGAGTCATGTTCCATTCCTATACCCGGTATACCAAAAGGTGGTTCCGGAATGATAGGTTACGCCTATCGGGAAGGTAGCACACTTGTGTGAGGGGATCTTCGGGTCCCGTAACTCCGCCAAGTACCGAATATGGGTTGAGTATAGGTTTGTATTCGAGTCCGCATTTTTACCCTCTTTTCACCACTTGAGTCGTGTCTAGGTGTTTGCATTAGTTTGCATAAACTTTTGCATATAACAAAAAAAAATTCCATTGCATGCCCATTCCTAGGGGATCCAACCCCATCTTTTGCCACTATGGCCAACCCGAGTAGACCCGTCCAAGGCAACAAGTCCGTGTTGGAGTACATTCGGGAGTATGATAAGTATCGGTTGGAATATGGAGTTGGAGAGGAGAGCACCACGACCGCCTTTCAGTTCCGGAGAGGTTTACGGCTTCACTTCCAGTTTGAATGTCTTTGCCGCGACGCGTTCACTCTGGCGCAGTCTTATCTGGTCACTCTAGAGGTTGAGCCTTTCGAGGTAAGGTTTGATGCCGCCGTTCGGCGAGCATCTACCTCTCAGCCGAGTCCTGATCCGGTCGGACAGCCTACTCCACGGCCTCCCCTACCCCATTCAGGGAACCCCTCCCCCAGAGTTCCATTGCCATCTACGTCTGATCTTTATTCGGAGTCACCTCATTTGGAGTTACCACAGCCCGAGCCACCCATATTTCTAACGGGAAAGCTATTCATCGCCGAGCCACTACTTAGTTGGCTCAAGATCGACTTGGTCCCTAGTCCACCTTCCTATCCATCCATGGACCCTACACTACCATTAGTGCCGGTCAACTCATTCCATACCACATGCCGATCTAGTCACCATGTTGATACATTGGATGACTTTACTAAGGGTTTAGACTGGCAATGGAAGTTGACGCACTTATTGACCCGAGACTTCGACCAACCCAATAGTCGTAGCTTCACCCATCCGCCCTTAGGGTCCATTACCTCCGTGTGCACCGTGGGTCATGTCACCACGGAGGTTCTTTTATTCCTCCCCATGTCGACCGAGCCAAACTTCATTCCCTTTACCCCGAGGGAGGAACCATACCTTCTATATGAGATCACCGTCCCGTATACCCTAGTACATGAAGGTGACCACCTATACCTTCAAGACTTCCAAACATGGGACCGTGACCTATGGGAACCCATATCGAGGGGTCACACATTTTTTGATCCCTTCGACCCCTTCCTTAGTGAGCCTCGTGACCCACCCCCCCACCATTCCACCTTGTTAGGGAAGTCCCCTATCACACCCCTATCCCACGGGCCAGTCCACCTACACTCAGTAAGGAGCCCATTCATTGGAGTATGGAAGAAAGAAAATTCAACTCTCCAAACCCACCCAAACATTCCACTCCTAGTCCACCCAAACCTCCCAAATCCAAAAGGTTGTCTGTGCATGAGTGGTGCACTTTGGGATATCTAGGAGTCCATGATTCTACCGACATTTGGTTGCGTCTAGTGTATGCATGGCACACATTCGGATGTCCTGGTCCGCCATTGCATGTGTATGGGTCGGACTAACAGTAGGTTTGTTTAGGGTCATGTGTGGGTCTTTGTTTCGTACAGTTTGTCTGTCGAGTGCATATGCATACATCGAGTTGAGTCGGTCTTTTGTATGCTTGCATTGTCAGTCCCTTTCGAGTGCGAGGCAAGTCGGATCTAATGCGTACGTTGTAGGCTTGCCGAAATTTGGGATCGGCTCTCCCAGTCTATGTCTCGGATCTAGTCACATAAAGGGACACAGCGGTGATTCCTAGTGAGTCTTCGAGCCGCCTCCTCCCCTTGAGAGTGACCCCACCCTAGAGTGTCCACCATTAGCCTCATTCCCACAGTAGCATGCGCATATCGAATATATACGGGATGAGCAGGTGACGATTACTTGGAGTGGAGCGTACTCCGCGCTACCAAGTCGGTGATGGATCCGCCGGAGTCACACGAGTAGCCGCACCCCTTACTCGACGGGGTCGAGTTCCTCCCACCCGGGGAGAATTGATAAGAATCAACTTTGGGCACGTACATTTTATTTTTGTATTTATGTCCTTTTGTTTGTATTTATACCCTTGGCTAATTGAGTTTACAAATTGTAAGGCATTATAAGCAAAATGGTTAGTCTTTAAAGTCTTTGGGTTTCTATGTAATATGCGAGTGGGTCCAGCATGGTCCCCCACCCTTTTTCCCATTGGTCCACCTAGATCCTAGGGCTCATGTGGGACTGGTTCAAAGTTCAAGATTGGACTTGGACCATGGGGGGATAAAAAAATAAAAATTCAAATTTGGGTACCCTATAGTCAAGGGGGCACCCCCCATTTAGTATATTATATTACATGTTGTATTTTTATTTAATGTGGCCATTTGGCCACATGGGGGAAGAAAATGCTATCCCTTATTTACCCCTCCCTAACCCTAGATCTAGGGGTAGTTAAGGTCATTTGTATATTTCTATATATCCCTTATATTTTCCATTTGGTAGAATTAATGAAGAAAAAAATCAAGAGTTTGTTCTTGGCCCAAGGGCGCCCCTCTCTCCCTCTCTCCCCCTTGCAGATGGATTTATGTAATTTCTATGGTGTGAAGTCATAAACTTGGTGGATTCCAAGTTCTATCACCTCCGCTGGATGCGACTTCCAGCCGCCGTCGCCGCCGCCTCCGTTCATGTGGCCGACGAGCCGCCACCACCACCTCTTTACCCTACTGTCCATAACTCCCCAGAACATCAAGTTAAAGACCAGGTCGGTTCTCCCAACTCCCACCTCTAATCGAGTTGAGATTTTGAGCGGTTGTTCCTCTTTCAGTTAGCTTTCCATAAATATAGATTTTGCTCCATTCAGATCATGTTTGGTATTTTTTCCGTAATTTTAGTTCCACCCCTGACAGTCTACCAGTTTACTGATCTGCAAGATAGGAGTCTGTTCTTCTATTTTTTCCACCCCCTTATACATATCCATAAATCCCAAAACAAATCATACGTTTTCCTCACTTACCCCCTTTCCACCCATAATTTTTTTGGAGTCTAGATCTATTGTTTTCCTGTCGGTCAAAATTCAATTTCAGACTGATTTTATTCTGTCTTGTGTGTCTGTAATTTTGAGTCAGAAGCAACAGCAAACCGCAGTCATGTTCATTCTCAATCCATGCACTTGATGGGTCTCAAAAAATTATATGTTATAGCCCTCTGAGTCCTCTATCCATCGGTACCATTTATACGATGATCTGACATCGGATGTGGCCGCATAAAATCTTTTCGTGAAGATGTGCAGAGTAGATCCGAGGACATGCCAGCAACTCAGTCCGAGAATTAATTCCTTGGAAAATACGCCGGCTCACCTTCGGCGACCGCCGCTCCTAGAGATCGATCGGCAACCCATCAGAAGCATCCCAGCCAGTCGTCGCAGCAAGGAGTCGACCGGAAGCCGTCGTCCCAATTGCTGAGTTCCCTTGCTGTACCGAGTTGGAACAGTACCGAGTCGGACCAACAACCCGTCTCCGACCCAAATTGTTGCCCGTCAACCTGAGTTCGCTACTTTCGGGCCCCACTTGTAGCCCTTTACCTCCCTGCGTGGAGTGGGTGATAAATTTATTTATGTAATTATTGTAATATTTGTACATCGGGAGTACGAGCTTCGGCCGGGGTCGTCTTCCCCATGCCCGGAGCGTGGAGGTAAACTCGCCTCCCTCTTTATCGCATTTGCTTATCTCGTATACTTTTGAATGCCGCTGCTAGAGTGATAGGATTATTAGCTCGATATTTATTTTTATCATCGCTGCGAGAGTGAGTGAGTGAACCCGTCCCGTGACTCAATCCGAGTACACGCGGAAGAGCCGAGTACCCTTGACTCATTACCGATTTCTCAACCGCGCACGATTCCGTGTTTCCCTCGCTTAGGGACGTCCGCGAGCTAGAGTCCCAGGTTCGCTGTCCGTCCCGCATCAATATCACTACTATTTTGAAAATTTTCAGATATGTCATTAGTTAACTTCTGTCGAAGGGATCACGAATATTCTTAAAAGATGCTAATATTCATGTTAAGTGATGGTTAAATGACTAAAATATCCCTCTCACGATCAAATGATCAAAATACCCCTCTAAGAGAGAGAGAGAGAGAGAGAGAGAGAGAGAGAGAGAGAGAGAGATGAGGAGACATCCCTATCGGTGGCGTCGTGATGCATCTCTTCACCAGAGGGGGGGAGAGATTTGTTGGAGGTGGGAGGCGGGGTGGAGGGGGGCAACAGTAGGAGAGAGAGAGGGGGGAGAGGGAGATGGAACCAACAGTGGGCACGAGGTGGGAGGCAGGGTCACCTCCGGTGGTAGAGTTGGGATGGCAGAGCAACAGGGGGAACAACAGCAGTGGGCACGAGGTGAGAGGCGAGGGGAGCAGCAAGGGGAGTAGCGGCGGCGGAGCAGCGGCGGTGGGCAACAGTAGTGGGCACGAGGTGGGATGCAGGTGTAATGTCTCGTACTCTATACCATCGAGGTATTATCTACTTTGGCTTATCGGTCTCACGGTTTTATCCCTTTCTAACAGTGATCAGCTCCAGAATGAGGGACTTCCCTTAGTACTACTCCCCATTAAGCACGCTTAATTGTCAAATTATTTACAGGAATTGAGCCGATACTTCAAAAGGCATCTCGATGATATAGAGTACAACTTAATTATATTTGAGGGTGTTACAATCTACCTCTATTATATAGGCGACGTCCTCGTTGTTGGGCACATATAACACACAATCAGGTGATATAGAGTACAACTTAGTTATATTTGAGGGTGTTACATTCTACCTCTCTTATATAAGCGACGTCCTCGTCGTTGGACACATATAGCACACAAGAAAGCCCCCAAACTGGTAGGATTTTAGAGGTGACCCTTACAGGCTCAAGAGGTAACTCCCACTATATAGTTAAAAGACATGAAATCGATTAGATTTAAGCATAAGACATTAGACCTAAAGGACACACCCTTAACCAACCAAGTTAATAAATTATATATATAATTTTAGTTATAATATATATCTTAAAGTGTCTATTTTATCTTGATACGTAATAATACGATATCATATCATATTATATGGAATTGTGATCGATAAAATCGAGTCGTTAAACCCTGTTTTGACTTTTAACTAAATTTTAGAGTTTCCACCAATATTAGAGGGGGGGGGAGTTTGGCATGGTTAAGGTGGGCCCAACCCCATCACGACTAAAAGTCACTTGCAACAACTTCCAAAGTTGATGTATGTTCACCAAGAAGAGACTAAAATAGGCGTATACGTCGCACTATCGATGCTCTATCTCAACCATTAGATGTTGTGTGTCGTTTGTCGTTGCCACATATCACACGTTCCGTACTGTGTTGCAGTATTGTTGGAGTTCAAAATTTACGAGGACAATTGACAATGATGGTAGAAAGTCTTGGGTTGTGGGGGCGGCCGAGTTCACGACTTGGCTGGTAAGTCTTGAGTCGGCTGATAAGTGAGATAACTTGAGTTACAGAAGGGTAGCCTGAGGTCTATATTATATATATATATATATATATATATATATATATATATATATATAGAGAGAGAGAGAGAGAGAGAGAGAGAGAGAGAGAGAGAGAGAGAGAAATGTTCACATGGGACGATCCCATGACTATTTGTCATGGTGTCGGGATCTGGGTCCTCCATCTCATGGAGTCGATGATCGCATGGGGCAGATTCTATACGATCAAGGGCTCAAATGTCAGCACCATGACAAATAGCCATGGAACTGGCCCCACTAGAACATCTCCCATATATATAACAAATAGCCATGGAACCGGCCCCATTAGAACATCTCCCATATATATATATATATATAATGAGAGAGTTAGCGGAGAAACTCGTCGTCGAACCCGTCTCTGAAGGGGTGAACCACTGAGTCTTGTGAGCACGTAAAACGGTCACTGACTGAGTCGGTGAAAAGTAGGGCCGTCAATAAATCAATCCGATTCAACCGAAGCACGATCGTCGAACATCCCGACCATCAAGTCTCTCCGACATCATCTTAAATGAATTGATCAAAGTATGGTTGCCTGCTAATTATAAATTAAGTCATCAATTTATTTTTAGTCCGTGAGTCCGGCCGACTTAAAATTTTAATTTGTAAAATCCCGCGGGTTAGATTCAGACTTTCAATTCAACTCACATGTCGGTCATACTTGTTCATTTTTTTTCTAATTTTTTTATGTTATTTAATAAAATATTTAAAAATATTTTTATTTTTAATTATAAAATTAAAAATATTCTTTCTAAATAAATTAATATTTAAAATTTAATTAATTTAATGATATTATACATTTTATATTCTTATATATATTATTAATTTTTATTTAATTCATCTATTTAGATCGAACAGAAGTCATAGTTTATATTTTAATAAAAAATTCAAGCTCAACATGACTTGACCTGACGCGGTTTGAACTCGGGTTGAGATTAGATTTTAAAAATAATAAATAAATTTAAATTGAACTTAAACTTTAAAAATAATAAGTCGGACTGTTCCACTGTCAAGTCAGAGATGAAACGGGAGAGTATCATACTTACAGTTGAGCGGCTGCCTTTACGAGGAGTCTCCCCCTGGGGGGAAAGAACGCTTTGGAACTCAGAGGACCCCTCTACGATTTGGGTTCAAGGCCGTGTTCAATTAGTAGGCCGGCCCAGCTTGGTGGCCCATTAGACGAATGGGCCGGCTGATCAGCCTATATGGCCTCATTAGCCGGGTTTTGGGCGGTGAATGATCGGTGCTCCCCCTGACCTGTATACCCTCTTAGGTGGACTGTGTGCAGCCATTAAGTTACTCTTTCAAAATAATAATAATAATATCAACCGTGAAATAATATAAATTTTCACATTGTTCATAATCTGGATCTAAATCGGGCTTTAGTTTTCACAATAAGGATCGGGCCAAGTCGGGCTCATCAACTATCGCACTGTTAATTTTATAAAACGAATGTAAGGTAAATGTACTGTTTTGTAAGGTTTTACAAATCCATTTATTACGAGATGAATCATCCGTATCGGATCGTATTAACCAATACGACCGATCTATAGTACGTAATCGATACGCTCTCATATATATTAAATATTATTTATTTTATTTTATATCAAAGATATTTTGTAGATTGGTTGGTTAGAGATCTTATATTTTGGTGGGGGCTCACCGATGATATTTTTAGACTGGTTGGTTAGAGATCTTATATTTAGGAGGGGGCTCATCTGTTCGAAACGCACTGGATGCGTCATATAAGAAGAAGAAATCACCTGACCACTGAGTTAAGAATTTTTTTGAATTATTTTACATATATTATATATATATAACCTCATTTTCTATCTCGGTACGCAATGAGATCAAACTGTACTGTATCGGTAAACGATCGGTACGACCGATACAAACGTTTCATCAAACCTTGTTATTTTGGAACCAATCGTGATCTTAAACATGCCTTTTTTTTCTCGATATAATTTTGACATACGAATCATGATTTAATGAAAATATTTATTTTTTAAAAATTTAAATGTTTACGATTTAATCACATAATTTCAAAAAAATAATATTTTATTTTTAACGAATTATTATACATTAAATTTCATTTTTTTTTATCTTTTGTAGTGTTTTCAAAAAAAATTTCCTGACCACATCTTTTCTTTGGACGATTTTTTTTTTATGGAGTCCCGAATTGATGGAATTGCCCAAAATCACCGCAACATTAATTGGACACCGTTGAATTAGTTGTTTGTTTACACTGAAGGGTTTTTTTGTCGAAATTCTCAAATGTTCTCCTCCAAATAGGAGACCTTGTACAATTGCCGCGACTATATCACTTCATTCAAACAAATATTGCAAGCCCAAATTTTTTATTGCAGGAAATATTTTTCTTCCCTCCTAGACTCACCACTCTTATTCAGAATAAGATTCACTCTTGCACATACTGGATGTGCAGTGTTTTTAATTTTTTTAATTTTTTTAAATTATTTGAAATGAGTCTCAAGCTATCTTAAATTAGGGCGTAAAAATCAGATTAAATAAATAATGTTAGATTCATATTTTTAAAAATCGACCCATTTTATTTTTATTTTTTTAGATAATTAGATGGTAACGTGGATTGTACCTAAAATTAGAATATCTTCGGAGTCATTTTAACTTTTTAAAATATAAAAAATTTAAAAATATTACACAGCCATAGTGTGCAGCACACGTGGGTGTACACTAAGTCAAACTTCTCTGATTCAGCATATGCTTGCACACAAAAAGTACAGTCCATTCGCTTTTAACGAATCAAAAGTAGTCGGCCCACGATCGATCTTCATTCTTTTAAAAGTTATTCTGCTGTACTGAGATCAGACTATAAGAACATGTAATGTAGGTCAGCCCCGACCTGCAAAAACAAATGGAACTTCTTTTTTTTCACCAATTGCACCACCTGGTTGTGCATCAAACTATAGGTGGTGCATCACTTATTACTCTTTTTCCTATCATTCAAAATATTTCAGGGTTTCAGACAAAGGCAGTCCCCCAAACCTTGAATGTTATCTCTTTCTTGTGTGTTGGTTTTATATATATATATATATATATATATATATATATATATATATATATATATAGAGAGAGAGAGAGAGAGAGAGAGAGAGAGAGAGAGATCCAATTTTATTTGTCATATTAATTATAGAAATAACTCTCTTACATGCAGGATTGTAATTACCTCTCTCGTTTTAATATTATTTTCGGATACTTATATTATATTATATTATTTATCATAGCGATTAATATCCATTCAAGATGCATATTTTACTTCTATTAATAAATTTTGATTTTTGGATGAGAATATGTTTATAAGACAGTTATTTTGAGTGGATTTTAGAGGTGACCCTTACAGGCTCAAGAGGTAACTCTCACTATATAGTTAAAAGACATGAAATCGATTAGATTTAAGCATAAGACATTAGACCTAAAGGACACACCCTTAACCAACCAAGTTAATAAAGTATATATATAATTTTAGTTATAATATATATCTTAAAGTGTCTATTTTATCTTGATACGTAATAATACGATATCATATCATATTATATGGAATTGTGATCGATAAGATCGAGCCGTTAAACCCTGTTTTGACTTTTAACTAAATTTTAGACTTTCCACCAATATTAGAGGGGGGGGGGGAAAGTTTGGCATGGTTAAGGTGGGCCCAACCCCATCACGACTAAAAGTCACTTGCAACAACTTCCAAAGTTGATGTATGTTCACCAAGAAGAGACTAAAATAGGCGTATACGTCGCACTATCGATGCTCTATCTCAACCATTAGATGTCGTTTGTCGTTGCCACATATCACACGTTCCGTACTGTGTTGCAGTATTGTTGGAGTTCAAAATTTACGAGGACAATTGACAATGATGGTAGAAAATCTTGGGTTGTGGGGGCGGCCGAGTTCACGACTTGGCTGGTAAGCCTTGAGTCGGCTGATAAGTGAGATAACTTGAGTTACAGAAGGGTAGCCTGAGGTCTATAATATATATATATATATATATATATATAGAGAGAGAGAGAGAGAGAGAAATGTTCACATGGGACGATCCCATGACTATTTGTCATGGTGTCGGGATCTGGGCCCTCCATCTCATGGAGTCGATGATCGCATGGGACAGATTCTATACGATCAAGGGCTCAAATGTCAGCACCATGACAAATAGCCATGGAACTGGCCCCACTAGAACATCTCCCATATATATAACAAATAGTCATGGAATCGGCCCCATTAGAACATCTACATATATATATATATATAACGAGAGAGTTAGCGGAGAAACTCGTCGTCGAACCCGTCTCTGAAGGGGTGAACCACTGAGTCTTGTGAGCACGTAAAACGGTCACTGACTGAGTCGGTGAAAAGTAGGGCCGTCAATAAATCAATCCGATTCAACCGAAGCACGATCGTCGAACATCCCGACCATCAAGTCTCTCCGACATCATCTTAAATGAATTGATCAAAGTATGGTTACCTGCTAATTATAAATTAAGGCATCAATTTATTTTTAGTCCGTGAGTCCGGCCGACTTAAAATTTTAATTTGTAAAATCCCGCGGGTTAGATTCAGACTTTTAATTAAACTCACATGTCGGTCATACTTGTTCATTTTTTTCTAATTTTTTATGTTATTTAATAAAATATTTAAAAATATTTTTATTTTTAATTATAAAATTAAAAATATTCTTTCTAAATAAATTAATATTTAAAATTTAATTAATTTAATGATATTATACATTTTATATTCTTATATATATTATTAATTTTTATTTAATTCATCTATTTAGATCGAACAGAAGTCATAGTTTATATTTTAATAAAAAATTCAAGCTCAACATGACTTGACCTGACGCGGTTTGAACTCGGGTTGAGATTAGATTTTAAAAATAATAAATAAATTTAAATTGAACTTAAACTTTAAAAATAATAAGTCGGACTCTTCCACTGTCAAGTCAGAGATGAAACGGGAGAGTATCATACTTACAGTTGAGCGGCTGCCTTTACGAGGAGTCTCCCCCTGGGGGGAAAGAACGCTTTGGAACTCAGAGGACCCCTCCATGGTTGGGTTCAAGGCCGTGTTCAATTAGTAGGCCGGCCCAGCTTGGTGGCCCATTAGATGAATGGGCCTGGCTGATCAGCCTATATGGCCTCATTAGCCGGGTTTTGGGCGGTGAATGATCGGCGCACCCCCCTGACCTGTTTACCCTCTAAGGTGGACTGTGTGTGCAGCCATTGAGTTACTCTTTCAAAATAATAATAATAATAATAATAATAATAACAATAATAATATCAACCGTGAAATAATATAAATTTTCACATTGTTCATAACCTGGATCTTAATCGGGCTTTAGTTTTCACAATAAGGACCGGGCCAAGTCGGGCTCATCAACTATCGCACTGTTAATTTTATAGAACTACGTACTGTAATGTAAATGTACTATTTTGTAAGGTTTTACAAATCGATTCGGTACGGGGTGAATCATCCGTATCGGATCGTACTAACCGATACGACCGATCAGTGATACGCAATCGGTACACTCTCATATATGTTAAATATTATTTATTTTATTTTATATCAAAGATATTTTGTAGATTGGTTGGTTAGAGATCTTAAGTTTAAGAGGGGATTTACCGGTACAAAATGCACTTGCCACATGAGTTTTTTTTGTTTCTTTTTAACATTTTCAGTTAAAAATATAGACCGGTATGATCGATCTGTGGTACGCAATCGATATACTCTCGTATATTTTAAATATTATTTATTCTATTTTATATCAAAGATATTTTGTAGATTGGTTGGCTCGAGATCTTATATTTTGGTGAGGGCTCACCGATGATATTTTTTAGACTGGTTGGTTAGAGATCTTATGTTTAGGAGGGGGCTCACCTGTTCGAAACGCATGTCATATAAGAAGAAGAAATCAGCTGACCCACTGAGTTAAGAATTTTTTAATTATTATATATCTATTATATATATATAACCTCATTTTCTATCTCGGTACGCAATGATATCAAACTGTACTGTATCGGTAAACGATCGGTACGACCGATACAAACGTTTAATCAAACCTTGCTATTTTAGAACCAATCGTGATCTTAAACATGCCTTTTTTTTCTCGATATAATTTTGACATACGAATCATGATTTAATGAAAATATTTATTTTTTAAAAATTTAAATGTTTACGATTTAATCACATAATTTCAAAAAAATAATATTTTATTTTTTAACGAATTATTATACATTAAATTTCATTTTTTTTATCTTTTGTAGTGTTTTCAAAAAAAATTTCCTGACCACATCTTTTCTTTGGACGATTTTTTTTTTATGGAGTCCCGAATTGATGGAATTGCCCAAAATCACCGCAACATTAATTGGACACCGTTGAATTAGTTGTTTGTTTACACTGAAGGGTTTTTTTGTCGAAATTCTCAAATGTTCTCCTCCAAATAGGAGACCTTGTACAATTGCCGCGACTATATCACTTCATTCAAACAAATATTGCAAGCCCAAATTTTTTATTGCAGGAAATATTTTTCTTCCCTCCTAGACTCACCACTCTTATTCAGAATAAGATTCACTCTTGCACATACTGGATGTGCAGTGTTTTTAATTTTTTTAATTTTTTTAAATTATTTGAAATGAGTCTCAAGCTATCTTAAATTAGGGCGTAAAAATCAGATTAAATAAATAATGTTAGATTCATATTTTTAAAAATCGACCCATTTTATTTTTATTTTTTTAGATAATTAGATGGTAACGTGGATTGTACCTAAAATTAGAATATCTTCAGAGTCATTTTAACTTTTTAAAATATAAAATTTTTAAAAATATTACACAGCCAGAGTGTGCAGCACACGTGGGTGTACAATCAGCCAAACTTCTCTGATTCAGCATATGCTTGCACACAAAAAGTACAGTCCATTCGCTTTTAACGAATTTCAAAAGTAGTCGGCCCACGATCGATCTTCATTCTTTTAAAAGTTATTCTGCTGTACTGAGATCAGACTATAAGAACATGTAATGTAGGTCAGCCCCGACCTGCAAAAACAAATGGACCTTCTTTTTTTTCACCAATTGCACCACCTGGTTGTGCATCAAACTATAGGTGGTGCATCACTTATTACTCTTTTTCCTATCATTCAAAATATTTCAGGGTTTCAGACAAAGGCAGTCCCCCAAACCTTGAATGTTATCTCCTTTCTTGTATATATATATATATATATATATATATATATATATATATAGAGAGAGAGAGAGAGAGAGAGAGAGAGATCCAATTTTATTTGTCATATTAATTATAGAAATAACTCTCTTACATGCAGGATTGTAATTATCTCTCTCATTTTAATACTTTTTTTGGATAATTATATTATATTATATTATTTATCATAGCGATTAATCTCCATTCAAGATGCAAAGAATATTTTACTTCTATTAATAAATTTTAATTTTTGGATGAGAATATGTTTATAAGACAAAGTTATTTTGAGTGGCCTATTGTGCAAAAGAGAGGGAGAGGTAAAGAGTGTAGAGAGAGAGAGAGAGAGAGAATTTAGGAAAGGTCAGGGGGTATTTGAGTTCGTTTCCAAGCTTAATCAAAAGCTGAGCAAGGTTAAATATGAAATGTTAATGGGATATTAACTAAAAAAGGACAAAGATATTTATTCAATTATTGTAATGGTGTGAGGTTAATCAAATAATATTAAAATATAAAAGACAGTCACATAATTATGTATATACGAGAATTGTTTTTGTAAGTCGTTTACGCACACGTGTCCCAAAATCAGACACGTGTGTGTTCCAGTGTGTGTTACGGCTCCTTCGGTACCTAGCTTTTGGATTCTAGGTATAGATGATAGATTCAAGGACTCAATCCAGCTGAACTACCCCCAACATCTTTTTAACTCTGAACCCACTCCTGACGTCACCTGGATGGAGGCTTTTATTAATAACAGAGATAGGAATATGCAGGTGTCGTAGCAAAAGATCAATTGTAGGTTTTGACGTCGTGGACGCACTTTTTATCGCTTATTATCTTCTCGTTGGTTTATTCGTTTATTAAGTGCGTGGACGTATCAGTCACCGAAGTGACAATTTGTTCGGGCTTCGAAGAGCCCATGGTGCGCTCGATCTAACTTCGTCAGACGATTATGTAGTTCGTGTCGGGACCGAATCCCGTCGCAGAGCCCATGGTGCGCTCGATCTAACTTCGTCAGACGATTATGTAGTTCGTGTCGGGACCGAATCCCGTCGCGCCATAAAGGTCACGACGTCATTTACATCCCCCATACGAGGGAACACCCTTGATTAATTGCCGAAATTAGGGGCCCCGCGGCCGAAAAGAGTAATACTAACTGCGTAAGAGAGAGATAGGGATAGATCACACTGAAGGTTGTATTAGGGCCATAAACTGTCGGCCATGTCGGTCACTCGTGGACCTTTTCATATTTGGCCCCGGGTCCGTGACGGGGACACGACGAGAAAACTGGGATAGATCCCTTCAAATGTCTGCCGAGCATGCGGCAATTTCAATGAGGATTCGGAAGGTATCCGGAACGAGAACCAAATCCGGTCCGATTAAGATGTCGGCCCGAGGTTAGATCAAAGCCCGGCCATATCGGGGTAATTCCCGAGACTCGGGCTCGACCTGAAAGGGCGGCGTTGTTGTTCCTTTTACCCCGGGTCACGGGGAGAGATGGGGGCTACAGTGTGGGCCCTAACGTCTTTTATTTGGGGTTTTCTTGGTTATATGTTCTGATCTCTGATTTGATGTTTGTTGTTTATTTATGCCTTCGAATCATTATTAACGTTGCACCTTCGGAGTCCTTCAATTAGCGTAATTTCTGTTAATTTATTTGATAGTGTTGGTGCCCTTATCGGGCCATATATATGCGCATATATATAGTGTGCCGGCGAAGGAAACATGGTGTACCGCTGAGGGCAAGAGTGTGCCGCTGGGCGCTAAAGGGGCGTACCGCTGGGGACTGGAAAGGGGTGTACCGCTGGAGGCTACTTGGGGTGTGCCGCTGAAGGCTGCAATGGTGAGGGTGTACCGCTGGAGACTAGAGGGAGTGTGCCGCTGGAGGCAATAGGGGTGGTATAAAGTCTGTACGTTCCCCGGGCTCGAAGTCTATACGTTGGCTGCTCAAAGTCTATACATTGGATGGCTCAAAGTCTGTACATTGTCCAAGTCTATACACTGGCCAACCCAAGTCTGCACGTTGCTGTTCAAAGTCTATACGGTGCCAAGCCCAAAGTCTATACGTTGTAACATAGAGTCTGTACATTGGCTGGCCCAAAATCTATACATTGGCCAAGTCTATACACTGGCCAACCCCAAGTCTATACATTGGCCAAGTCTGTACATTGGCCACCATGAAGTCTATACGTTGGCTGGCCCAAGTCTATACACTGGCCAAGTCTATACACTGGCCAACCCCAAGCCTATACATTGGCCAAGTCTGTACATTGGCCAGCCCCAAGTCTATACACTGGCCACCATGAAGTCTATAGGTTGGCTGGCCCAAGTCTATACACTGGCCATCATGAAGTCTATACGTTGGCTGGCCCCAAAGTCTATACATTGGCCAAGTCCAAAGTCTGTACATTGGCCAAGACATGAAGTCTGTACATTGCCCCTTTGGCCGCAGCTTGAAGTCTATACGTTGCCAAACCCAAGGTCTGTACGTTGGACAAGTCTATACATTGCGACGTGAAGTCTATATGTTGGCTGGCCCAAGTCTATACACTGGCCATCACGAAGTCTACACGTTGGCTGGCCCAAGTCTATACACTGGGGCACGAAGTCTATACATTGGAGCACGAAGTCTATATATTGGATCACGAAGTCTATACATTGGATCCCGTTGAGACGGTGGCTGAGGGTGTACCGGCGAAGGGAGGGAGTGTGCCGCTGAAAGGGCCAAGGGGAGTGTGCCGTTGAAGGTTGGAAGGAGCCTGCCGTTGGAGGCTGGAAGGAGTGTGCCGTTGAAGGGCTACTCTTTTGTTATTTGCTTTAAGGCTTTTCTTTTCTTCTCGTCTTAATTCTTATGTAGTTTCACATAAACTTCTCCCCTTGCCTTGTTCCGTTCAGCCTTTTCCTGCGGGTCGGCCATTCAGGCTACCGGGTAGTCGATTAATACGGTTCTTGTCATCGTGCCGACAGTGGCTTGATTAGTTGGAAGGTTCATTGATTATTCTATTCGTTTATTGTTTCCCTTTGCCTCTCTTCCTGTTTTGTTATTTTCTCATAAAAATTCGGCAGCATCTCCCCTTGACCCGGGGCGTAAGGGAGATAAAGGGAACGCGCCCACATGGAGTGGCGGAACCCGACAACTGGAGGTGGGCCCCCGGGGGAGCAACACCTTTATAGAACCTCGAAAAACGTGAAGGAAAGGGGCTCGGGGTGAGGCCAAGAAGTGGGCTACTGAGGGACTGAAGGGTGTGCCGTTGAAGGCCATAGGGGTGTGCCGCTGAGGGCAAATGAGATGTACTGCTGGGGCCAAAACTAGTGTGCCGGCCAAAGCTCAGAGAGGTGTGTTGGAGGATTGAAAGGGCTAAGTGTATGGGCTGGGAGGTTTTATAGGCTATTCACGGGAGGAGGGAGGAGATTCAAGGCCGGGGTAGGCCACTTGATTACGGTGTATTCGGAGAGAGGGTAAGGGTCTCCCTCTCCCTTAAGCCAGTGGACACAGCAAATGGCCGTGGAGGGGATTGAAGGGCTTGTGAGACCCAGGGCTCATGGGGGAGTACTCATGTCGACATGGAGGCCTCAAGAACACCGGAGAAGTGGGGAGACGGAAGGAGGAACGGATGACCCGTTGGAAATTTCAAAGACTAGCATAAGCCATGAAATCAAAGAGAAACCCGTAGAGGGTGGTTTTCATTCATGGGAATCAAAAGGGCGAGGCCCTACATACACATTACAAAGTAGAAATGCCCAGGATGAGGCCGTGGACAAGGGGAGGAAGAAAACCAAAGAAAGACAAAGCGTGATGGGGGGGAAACCGGATACAAGAGGGTAGGAAGTGTTGGGGACTTGAGCGTCGGCCACTGCCCCCAACTCTCTTCCCTATTACATCAAGCTCTCTCTCCCTTACACTTGCTTCTTCCCGGTGGTCGTCGGAGGGAGCTCACGCCGGAACGCTTCCTCCTCTCTTCTCTCTTCTTCTCTTTTCCTCTCTGTGCGTCTCCGTCTGTCCTCTTCTTTTTCCTCCCCCTTTTTTGTCGAGAGCAGAGGCTCTTTTATACCCCGGGCCGCCGGAGCCTTTGGAAGATGACCGTCGAAGGCGGGAAGTGGCTTGTGATCATGGGGTTTGACCTCCCCGTCCTGGGTGTCAGTGGGGTAGGCTACGTGGCCCAACGATCAGCTGCCACTTCAGACGGCTCCACTGTGCGCCAAGGATGCGTAGGGCATGGGCTTCACGTCGCCTTGACGTTGGAAAGCTTCACGCTGTGCCGCTGGCGGGCTGAACAAGCGTGCCGTGGGGGAGCCAAAAGGGCGTGCCGCTGAACACAAAACAGCCGTGCCGCTGGAGCCCCTGATGGGCGTGCCGCTGAAGAACCCCTGGGGGTGTACCGCTGAAGCCCCAAAGGGGGTGTGCTGTTGAACACCCAAAGGGGTGTGCCGGTGAAGCCACCCCCAGGGGGTGTACCGCTGAAGGCCCCCAGGGGTGTGCTGCTGGACCCCAAGGGGGTGTGCCGCTAGGGCTTGAACCGGCCGTGCCGCTGGGGCTGCCCAAAGGGCGTGCCGCCGAAGGCCACCTCAAGGGCGTGCCGCTGGAGACTCCCCCAAGGGGAGTGTGCCGTTGAACACTCCCTGGGGTGTGCCGCTGAAGAGCCCTGAGGGGCGTGCCGCTGAACAGCCCTGAGGGCGTGCCGCTGAACACCCAAAGGGGTGTGCCGCTGAACCCCAAAGGGGGTGTGCCATTGAAGGCCAAATTGGGCGTGTTTCTGAGCCCGTTCTGAGCCCATTATGGACACGAGTCATGGCCTATTTGGCTTTCTCCGAGGCTCACAGATTGTGGGGGGCTTCTTGTGCTCGGTTCCTCTTTGCTGTCGTGACTCCTGGAGGCGGCTTCGCGACAGTTCTCCCGGGGTTTATTTGCTCGGGCCATCATTGACACTGGGCCGAGCGGGGTATCATGGGTGTGCAATTTTTGGTGTCCACAAATGCCACCCGCCCAAGGGTAGCGCGACGAAGGATGAGCCGGGCGGTGCCCGTGGGTGTACTTGTCCCTTTTCTCTTCGTCGGTGCCGACGGGGTGTCGAGAGCCGACCTGGTTTGTTGATCTCTTCATCCGTGCCGACGGAATGCCGGGAACTGAGGTAGTATGTTGGTCTCTTCATCAGCGCCGACGTGGTGTCGGGCACTGAAGCAGCATGTTGGTCTCTTCGTCTCTTCATCAGTGCCGACGAGGTGCCGGAAACTGACCTGGTCTCTTGGTCTCTTTGTCTCTTGGTCTCTTCGTCAGTGCCGATAGGATGCCGGGCGTTGACATGGTTTGTTGTCTCTTAATCTCTTGGTCTCTTCGTCAGTGCCGACAGGATGCCGGGCGCTGGCATGGTTTGTTGTCTCTTTGCTCTTTTCTTTCTCTCTTTTTTTTTGAACCACATTACCGGTACAAGCGCCCTTTCGGGTTTTCGCCGGTACCGGCCCCCCTCTTACTTTTGCCCACGCGCCCTTTCGGATTTTCACGTGGCGGGGTACCCGATTTTGCCCGTAGCGCCCTTTCGCGTTTTCGCCACGGCCGGGTTATTGCCATTTTTTACCCTTGTCCCCGTGTAGGGACGAGTCCGGCGGGGTATCTCTATTTTTAACCCCATTTTATTTTTTTCTTCTCTTTTTTTTTGACGAGTGAGTGATATGCGTGTGTAGGCTAGGGCACGTAGCCTTGCGCCGGAAGATAAGGTTCACTCGTTGGCAAGAATAGAATGCCAGCGCAACGGGAGAATGTAGGTCTCTTCATCAGTGCCGACGGGGTGTCGGGGACTGAAGCAGCATGTTGTCTCTTTGTCTCTTCATCAGTGCCGACGGGGTGTCGGGGACTGAAGTAATTTGTTGTCACTTCATCAGTGCCGACGGGGTGCCGGGGACTGAAGTAATTTGTTGTCTCTTCATCAGTGCCGACGGGATGCCGGGAACTGAAGCAGTTTGTTGGTCTCTTCATCAGTGCCGACGGGGTGCCGGGGACTGAAGCAGTTTGTTGTCTTTTTGTCTCTTCATCAGCACCGACGGGGTGTCGGGGACTGAAGCAATTCGTTGGTTTCTTCATCAGTGCCGACGAGGTGTTGGGAACTGAAGCAATTTGTTGTCTTTTGTCTCTTCATCAGCGCCGACGGGGTGTCAGGAGCTGAAGCAGCATATGTTGTCTCTTCATCAGTGCCGACGGGTGTCGGGGACTGAAGCAATTTGTTCCTTTTTCTTTCTCTTCTTTTTTTTGAACCACATTACCGATACAAGCGCCCTTTCGGGTTTTCGCCGGTACCGGCCCCCTCTTACTTTTGCCCACGCGCCCTTTTGGGTTTTCACGCGGCGGGATACCCAATTCTGCCTGTAGCGCCCTTTCGGATTTTCGCCACAGTCGGGTTGTTGCCATTTTTACCCTTGCCCCTGTGTAGGGGTAAGTTCGGCGGGGTATCTCTATTTTTAACCCCATTTTATTTTCTCTTTTTTTTTGAAATTGGGTGATATGCGAGTGTATGCTGGGGCACGAAGCCTTGCGCCGGAAGATAAGGTTCACTCGTTGGCAAGAATAGAATGCCAGCGCAACGGGAGAGTTTGTGCCGATTCGGGCGTAAGGTCCGTAATGGCCATATTGTGCGGAGTGGGTGGCTGGGGCACGGGGCCTTGCGTCGGAAAGGGACTTATTCGTTGGCAAGAGATTAATGCCAACGCAAGGATAGATGTTCTGCCGATCCAGACGTAAGGCCCGTGATGGCGATATTGTATGGAGTGGGTGGTGGCTGGGGCCCGAGGCGATGTGCCAGGGACGCGCTTGTTTCGGTGGTAGGGTAGTGGTGCCATGACCAAGATAGGGTTGCGGGGGTAAAGTTGTTTTTTGCTTGTGTGGACGTCCACATGACCCGAGTTATGGGGAAGGCATATTCCCCGGGAGGCATCTATTATTGTGCATTGTTGACCCGCATACCCACATATGTGGGTAGATGTGCATGTGGGTATATGCACGTATATATACATAGATATATATATATATATATATATATATATATATATATATATATATATATATATATATTCATTTGTATATTTAATACTATGTATATATGTATATATATGTAATTTGTTTCTCCTTTTGTTTTCTCCCTTTATTCCCCCCTTTTTTGCTCCTTCATTTTTATTCCCTCACTTTTTTCTTTTCATTCGTTCTTCCCCTCCTTTTCTCCCTCCTCCCCTTTTATTATATTTTTTTTTCTTTTCTTCTTCTTTTTTTTATCCCTCTTTTTTTTTCTTTCCCTTTTTATCTTCCCCCCTTTTTTTATTTTTCTTTTCTTTCTTCTTTTCTCCCTTTCTTTCTTTTCCTATAAATAGGGGGCGGGGCGTTTCGAACGGTCACCCCGTTCGAATCCCCCTCCCCTTTCTTCCCTCTTCCTCTCTCTTCGGTGATCGAGCGGACGGAGCCCCCCCCGTTCTTCTCTTCCCCTTCCTCTTCGACGCCGGGCGCCACCATCGACGCTGCCACCGTCGCCGTCGTGGTGAGGAGAGGGTCACGACGGACCCCCCTTTCTCCCCTCTCTCTTCCTCCCCCTCGTTCTTCCTTCTTTATCCTCGGGTAATAGTGAGGTCGGGGGGAGCCCTAGGCTCCCCACCGTCTTCTTCCTCTCCCCATCCCCCTCGTTCCCCTTGCTCTTCTTCTTTCTTCTTCTTCTCGGCGTGGAACGGTGGCACCGGGTGTCGTTGGTACCGCCGTGGTAGAAGCCGCCGGAGTGTGTCGGTGAAGGGGGCTCCAGGCGTGCCGGCGATGGCGGTCGTGAGCGTGCCGGTGAAGGCTCACTCGAGCGCGCCGGGGAAGCCTGTCAAGGGTGTGCCGGGGAGAGCTCCATGGGGGCGTGCCGGTCAAGGCACCTAGAAGTGTGCCGGGGGAGACCCTTTAGGGTGCGCCGGGGAGGGTTCCATGGGTATACCGGCGAAAGCCTGCGTGGGCGTGCCGGGGAGCGGTCAGAGGGGTGTGCCGGGGAAGCTCTCCCCGGGTCGTGCCGGTGAAGGTCCGCATGGGTGTACCGGCGAGGGGGAGTTCCGGGTGTGCCGGGGAGGGCACCATGGGCTGTACCGGTGAGGCAGCTGTAGGAGCGTGCCGAGGGAGCTCCCGAGGGCTGTGCCGGCGAAGGCTGGCTTGGGCGAGCGTGCCGGTGAAGCCTCTGCTGGGTGCACCGGGGAAGCTTCTCAGCCGAGCGTGCCGGTGAAGGGGGGCGCCAGGGGTGTGTGCCGGCGAGGGGCCCGTCTGGGTGTGCCGGCGAGGCCCGCTCGAAGCGTGCCGGCGAGGGCAACTTCAAGGCGTGCCGGGGAAGGCACTAGTCAGTGAGCCAGCAAAGAGGCCTTAAGCCCGGGGAAGAAGACTTTTGATCGGCGGACTTCTGGTGTTGCCTCTCGGGGCCCACCATGACTTTGTTGGGGCCGTCACTCCTTGTGGACGCGCACCCGTGTTTTCCCCTATGCCTGTGGCCTAGGAGAAACTCTGCCGAAATTTCGTCAGAAATTGGCAATATCTTACTCATTTGACTTGTAGTGAAGCCCCTTTACAGCCTTTCATTTCCTTGTGCATGTGGCTTATTCTGATCTTCCATTCGTGTATCTTTGCAGATAAATGGCTGCCCCAAGTGGTTCTTCTGCCCCTGCTGCTACTGTCGGTGCTGACCTCATTCTGCGGGGTCCCGTGCCAGCGGTCACATGGCTTAATGTAGAGGACCTAGACCGAGAGCACGCAGAGATTGCCGCCTTGGCTGAGTCATCGGGGTCCGACCGTGAAAGCATGGACGTCCGCAGACTCGTCAGGGTCGAAAGTGGCTTCACATTCGATCGGGCCACCGAAGAATACAGGAAGGATTTCCCGAAGGATAGGCACCTCGTTCGATTTCTGCAGCATTTGCACTCTTGAGAGGGGCGAGATTATCGCGTTATAAAGGTGGCCGAGCGGGCGATCCTGCATGCCCGGGACAGTCTGCTATACAGCGTCCCCAAGAGCATTCCAATGTACCTGGTGGGAGAGGCCCGGAAGTGGAAGCCGGTCTTGGGTATTGAGGGAGTTCTGTCGGCTGAAGATAAACTGGTGCGAGCTCCTCAATTCACGCCAGCAAGGTGGGACATGTCTGCGGGGAAGGTGCATGGCGAGTCGCCCCGATTTGGCTTATTCTTGGCTCCCCTAAAATGGGGTTATAGGGAGGAGCCGTTCATATTGGACTGTTTGGCCATCAGGTTCAAATATGAACTATCACTGGGCTGGTTTGGGGAGCTGAAGCTTCAAGACGCCCACAGCTTCCGAGAAGGGGCGGTGGAGTTCACTGAATATGTACTGTTCAACTATGCCCCATTGCTGGTCCGGGTTGGCATCTACCACAGCGTGTATGCCTCCCGGTATGGTTATCCCATCTCCAAGGGTCTCTGTTGCGGCATGATAGAGGTATTCAGCGCGGAGACCAATACCTTCTACACGCCAGAGGGAGAGACTTCACTTGATCTGTGGAGCCTAAGCCAGCTGAGCGGCTTGCCCATTGACGGGGAGCCTTATGAAGAAGTATGCCTCCCGGACTTGATCAAGGACGAGACTAACGGGGACGGCAATTATTCTCTGGGGTATTCATACCGGTACCTGATGAAGGCGTACCGGGAGCTGTACCAGTTGTCGCACAAGGGGAAGCAGCCCGCCCGTGGGGACAGAAAACGGGTGCGTATGGCAGTATGACTGGAATATTTCTATGATGGGCTGAAGCAGTATGAAGATTTTCCCTGCGTTGGCACCGCCGTTGCTCGCAAGAAGCGTGCGAAGCCCAAGCATGATGTGAAGATTCCCTCCAGGGGACGTCGGAGCGGGGCCAATCCGATGGGGGTCGACCCACAGACTCACTGTGCCGCCTATCTGACGTACTGGCTGTGCTCATTTGCCATGCCGTACGGGGACGAGACAGTGATCCGGCCAGATGCCATCTACCCGGCATGTCAGATGGCATGGGGTATCAAGCTGTCACTGTGCCCGGCAACCCTTTGCTTGATCTGCAAGGCGCTGGGAGATATCAGCACCCACCAGTTCTCGAGGCAGGCCCGGTACGTGTGCCCACTGTATTTCTTCAACGCGTGGGTCTGTTCGCTATTCCTGGAGTTTGCCCCGCGAGTCCTTCAGGACTGGGGGCTAATGCCGAGGATGTTGGAGTTTGCCAGTGCAGAACCGGCTTCCACCTCCATGCGGATGTATGATATTCGGGGCCGGTTGACCACGGTTCCCCGGGATGCAGCCGGTACTATTCATTTCTGGACGCTGGCCGCACATTCAAGCCCCCTCGTGAATAATAAGAGGGAATGCAAGGATGACCAGGTGGAGAGGTATGTCCACCCTATCAGCCAGGAAAACGTGGTGCGCCCGTTGCTGGAGCCCGAGCTGAGGGATTGGGCGCTGTCCATTCGCCCCAGCGTGTTGGTGTTCCGGAATGGAGATAATGTGCTGCTAGAGCCGTACCACCCCTTCCGATTTGGCCACAACTTTGGGTATGATCAGCATATCCCTGCTTATCATGCGCAATTCGGCTTGCCTTCGCGGAACGTCCGGGGAAGTTCGGTTGCCGAGCACGCTAAAAGCTGGTGGGACTTCTTCCACCGGGCGGACTCTGCCTCCTTCAGGGTGCCAGCCCCGGGTTGCGTGCCCCGAGTGACCGAAGACTATATAAAGTGGTGGAACGCCCGGACGTCCTTCTATCGGTTGCACAAGACCGACTGCTGGGACGGTGCCGAAAGGAGGTTCCTCAGCCGGCAACCAGTGCCGGTACTTGATATCGAGCCGGAGCATCTTCTCCAGCTCAAGAACAGGCAGGAGAGAGAGGTAGGGGCATATATGGCAGCTCGTCGGGAAGCCCGGGATAAGAGGTCGACGCCGAAAGTGGAGCTGCCTCCGGTGGCGAAGGACGACTATCAGAAGACACTGAGGGACCTATGCCGGGTAGGGAGCGACCGCTTGGACCTCATCAATTATCCATTCCCCATAGAGGAAGAGGGGACTTCCGCTAAGAGCTGGCGTCCGGAGAGGGATACGCTCTGCCCATACCGCACATTCATGAGGCGGGAGGAGAGGAAGCCCGAGAACTATAAGGACACCACATGGCTATATGTCCTTCTCCGGGTGAACGGCCTGACGATCGAAGATCAGAGGGCCTCCATCCTGGGCAAGCGCATGCACATCCCGTACTATTATGCTGACGGGTAAGGCATAGACCACTTCAGCCTCTTCTGTCACCTTTCCATGAAGAAGCACGTGGATCTGGACAGTCTTACGGATCGGTGCCAGAAGATCGAGGATGTGTGCTGGCTCGTTCGAGAGGCGGCACGTCGGGACAAAGAGACATCCCTGAGCTACTGGCCGATTACACTGCGACTATATACTGGTGATGCGGGACGGGACCACGGACACGACAAGCTCGCGATCGTCCCTTAACGAGGGAAGCGTCGGATGTGCGCGGTTGAGAAACCGGCTGGGAGCTAGGGTGGTCGGCTCTCACTTGTGCCCGGATCGGGTCACGGGACGGCTTCGCTCTCTCTCGCAGCAGTGATATTATAAATTGAAAGCGGGCTAGGTATCCCTACACATGCTCTCTAGCAGCGGCATATAAAGCATATAAAGAATTGAGCTAATGCCAAGTGTAAGGGTGAAGGCGATACCTCCACGCTCTCGGCGTGGCGAAGATGGACCCGGCCGAAGCTCGTACCCCTGGGAACTTAGTACATTATGGTTACAGTAATGCAACTAAGCCCACTCCACGCAGGGAGGTAAAGGGCGACACAAGTGGGCCCGGGAGGACCAGTTCGGGTTGACGGGCGGTTCCGTGTGATGCTTCGGCTTCACGCGTACTCGTGCTAGTGGGGGCCCACGTATTGACCGGAGGGGTCGTGTGGGGCCTGATGACTCCTCTGTTGTGGAGACACTTGGGAAGCGTTCCCCTGGGATGGCGAGATGCTGGAACGACCACCGGACGCCGGGCGGCCCTCGGACGACGCTCGCGGGGAACTCGGCCACAAACCTGAACTTCTGTTTGCAGGCGCGCGACTCGGAGAAAACTGCTGCTGCGATCAGCCCCGTCGTCGGAATGCGACGAGGTTAGCGCCGTTGGAAAGCTGACTCAGAATACCTTGACGTAGGGGTCTTCAAAAAAAATAATCAGATCTGTATTTCTGATCATGCATTTTACAAGCTTGCTGGAATCTGGCCAGAACTGCAGGGGCAGGTTCTGACTTCTCTGAAGATCAACATTGACCAGGGAAAAGACCTCCGAATCTGAAAATAATCTCTTCAGCAAAGTTGAAGGTCTCTGAGAGAGGAATCCGGGACTATTTTTGGTTTTCTGATTGGAGACGAAATGGATTTTATGGGATTTCTTTACTAGACCTGGGTCGGATCTGGGAAACTGTGGGCAGAATGTTCTTGGGAACTTGGACGAAATTTGAAAACTACTTGGAGGGTGAAACAAAAATTAATAAAATTCCTGGTGGTAGAGGGATGTGGACAGAGATCCCAGTAAATTTGGGTGACCCAAAAGAAATCAAAAGGTGGTTCGAATGGGGTAAACTCAGAGCTGATGAACAGTAAACAGAACCAGGACAGATCTGGAACTTGGACTTGGACGAAAATCAAAAAATAGCTAAAGGATGAATTTTGACGTGATTTTTTTTGTGGGGATAAGGGTTCTAGAGGGGAACCAACCCTGAAATTTTGAGCTTCAGAAGACGAAGGGAGTGATAGCAGGAATTCGGAGAAGAAGGTTCTATCTTTGAGTAGACAGAACACCGAAACCGTTGGCAACGACGCGTCGGCGGCGAGTCGATGGCGGCGGCGATCACCGGAGTTGCTTCAGATGCTGGAGGGGATCAAGGGGGAAGGGATTACACTCTAGAAAGGGGGCTGGAGGTGGAGGAACCAGGGAGAGAGAGGGGAGGGGCGCAAATCTCACTTGGGGCAAATGCCTATTTTCTCTTCATTAATTCCTTCAATATGAAAAATACAAGCTTATATAGGATGCCAACCAAATTCAATCTCAACCCTTGGATCTAGGGGTTTGGATTGAAGGGCTGGGATGAGGTATGACCAACCACAAGAAATACAATATTTAAAAAGAGACCAATTCCTAATTCTACCACATGTGGTCAAATAAAGGGAGGAAAGAAAGAAAATTAAACAACCTAGCCTAATGGAGCCAAAAGAGGGGGCGCCCCCCTTCATGGGCCAAGGGCCTTTCATGGGCCATGAGCCATCCACAAGCCCATGCTAGACTTGGACCCTTCCCATTTAGTTGGCCCATGAGGGAGTGTAAACCAATTTGGGCCTTAAGTGCATTAATGACCCATTAGAAACCTAATGACCCAATATGGCATAAGCTCCTTAATGGACTCTACTAATGGCTACCTAGCCATGGACTCTACATTAGAAATGGCCCATTGGCTTGATATAAGCCTTACAAGAAGCCCAAATGAAAGAAATTACACAATTACAATCTCATACAAGCCATAACACACAAATACACTCTACCCGTGTAATGAAATCGCCTTTGATGCCCCATCAATTCTCCCCGGGTGGGAGGAACTCGACCCCGTCGAGTAGGGGTATGGCTGCTCTGATACTCCGGCGGATCCGTCACCGTGTTAAGTAGCGCGGGTATGCTCCACTCCAAGTGATCGGCACCTGCTCATTCCATATATACTCGATATTTGCACTGCGATGGCTAAAGGTGGTCACTCCGAAGGGGCACTCTCAAAAGGAAGGAAACAGCTCGAAGACTCACTAGGAATCACCGCTGAGTCCCTATAGGTGACTGATCCGGGTATAGATGTAGAACTGATCCCATACTCATCAAGTGAGTCGACTCGCTTCACACTCATAAGAGAACGACACGAGCTTGCACAAGACACATGCAGACTCACCATGCACAGACACACGAATGCAAACCACGCAAACAAACCACACAAAGAAAACACACCGACTCAACTATGACCCTAGACACACCTAATGTTAGTCCGACCCGTACATGGGTGATGGCGGACCAGGACACCCGAATGTGTGCCATGCATGCATGTTATGTAACCGGAGATGGGTGGCATGAGGTACACCTAAATGTCCAAGTATGACCCAATCATGCATGGACGGCCCTTTGGATTTGGGAGACTTGAGAGGGCTAGGAAAGCCGGGTGTGGAAGAGCTGGGTGTAGGTGTATCGTGGACGGGCTTGGTGGGTATGGAGGACCCGGCCCGTAGGAAAGGGGTATGAAAGTGGACTTCCCCGATAAGGTATGAGGAAAGTGATGGGTCACGGGGCCCACTAGAGTAGGGGTCAAATGGGTCAAAGAAAGTGTGACCCCTTGTGGTGGGTTCCCACAAGTCACGGTCCCACGTGTAGAAGTTTTGAAGGTGTGGATAATCACCTTCTTGAATTGTGATGGGTGGGACGGGGACCGTAGGCAAGAAGTATGATTCCTCCCTCGGACAAAAGGGTATGAATTCAGGCTCGTCCGGTAAGGGAAGGAGTAAGAGGACCTCCGTGGTGATACAACCCACGGTGCACTCGGAGGTAATAGACCCTAAGGCCGGATGAGTGAGGCTAAGACTAGTGGGTTGGTCAAAGCCTCGGGCCAAAAGGTGCGTCAACTCCCATTGTGAATCCAATCCCATGACAAGATCGTCCAATGTGTCAACATGGTGACGAGATCGAAAGGTGGTATGGAATGAGTTGACTGGCACTAAAGGTAAGGTGGGGTCCATGGACGGGAAGGGATGTGGGACCAAGCCATCCTTGAGCCATCTAAGAAGTGGCTCGGCTATGTAAAGTGTTCCCGTAAGAAACACGGGTGGCTCGGGCTTTGGTAGTTCCCACTTTGATGGTTTCGAATGAAGACCGGAGGTAGATAACAATGGAGCATCCATGGGTGGTGGAGTAGCTTGTGTCCTTTCCCACCAATCCGAAATCATTTTCTTTATTTCCTCTAAGGAGCGGGTTGGAGGAGGGACCTTGGGGTGGACTAGCTCCTTAACTCTCGGCTCGGGTGTGGGCCTCGGCTCGGTTATAAGCGGGACTTCCACTCGGTTGGAGGTGCTTGAGTGGGTTGGGATGGGAGTGCCAAGGGGAGGTTGGTTGGTGGTGCATGGGCGGGCCACTAGATTGGGGTCACTTTGGTGGGCTTGGACGGCGGTGAAGGGGTGGGATTGGGTAGAGGTGTGGCCCACTTGATTGTGGGTGAGTTGGTGGGGTTGGTGAGTGGAATGACCTCCGTGGTTGGAGGTAGGTGGGCGGGGAACGTAGGCCCTCCTAAGCACTCTCTTCATTTCCCACCATGACTCGATGGGCCTTAGATTCCTATCCTCCCTCCAATATTTGATGTCCCTCCAAGTTGCAGCGGCTTCACCAAAAAGTCGCCTTTTGGCAACATCGACTTGCATGGGCCCGTACATGATGTACACCTCGAAGTAATCATCCATAATGGCTTCCCATTCTAGATAGACACTCGGGTCATCGGACCCGTAGAAATCCCGGGTTTCGGGTCTCGTGGGGTGGTTCGGGTGGTCCTTCCATTTGAGATAGTATCGCCACCATCCGGGAGTTTGGGACTCCATGGGACACGGGAAACTAGTGGATGGCCATGCCGACACTCGGACCAAAACACTAGACACGACACTAAGTAATGCAAAGTTGGAATGCACTAACTAATGCACACTAAGGACCCTAGACGTAAACCAAGACTCAGTACAGGGCGGAGACAATCGACCCGAAGGTCACTCGCACAAGTGTGCGGCCTTCCCGATAGGCGTAACCTAACGGTCGGACAACACCTTTTTATATACCGAGTAAAGGGATGTATGCGACCCAAAAATGACTCTTTTTGTTGTTTTAAAAATATGATGATCCTAAACACGACTTAGACCGACTAATGACGACATGACACTCTTTTTTTTTTTTTGCAAACACCCTAGACTCAACTTGCTCTGATACCAAATTGATGCGGGACGGGACCACGGACACGACAAGCTCGCGATCGTCCCTTAACGAGGGAAGCGTCGGATGTGCGCGGTTGAGAAACCGGCTGGGAGCTAGGGTGGTCGGCTCTCACTTGTGCCCGGATCGGGTCACGGGACGGCTTCGCTCTCTCTCGCAGCAGTGATATTATAAATTGAAGGCGAGCTAGGTATCCCTACACATGCTCTCTAGCAGCGGCATATAAAGCATATAAAGAATTAAGCTAATGCCAAGTGTAAGGGTGAAGGCGATACCTCCACGCTCTCGGCGTGGCGAAGACGGCACCCGGCCGAAGCTCGTACTCCCGGGAACTTAGTACATTATGTTTACAGCAATGCAACTAAGCCCACTCCACGCAGGGAGGTAAAGGGCGACACAAGTGGGCCCGGGAGGACCAAGTTCGGGTTGACGGGCGGTTTCGGGCAATGCTTCGGCTTCACGCGTACTCGTGCTAGTGGGGGCCCACGTATTGACCGGAGGGGTCGTGTGGGGCCTGATGACTCCTCTGTTGTGGAGACACTTGGGAAGCGTTCCCCTGGGATGGCGAGCTGCTGGAACTACCACCGGACGCCGGGCGGCCCTCGGACGACGCTCGCGGGAACTCGGCCACGAATCTGAAATTCTGTTTGCAGGCGCGCGACTCGGAGAAAACTGCTGCTGCGATCAGCCCCGTCGTCGGAATGCGACGAGGTTAGCTCCGTTGGAAAGCTGACTCAGAATACCTTGACGTAGGGGTCTTCAAAAAAAATAATCAGATCTGTATTTCTGATCATGCATTTTACAAGCTTGCTGGAATCTGGCCAGAACTGCAGGGGCAGGTTCTGACTTCTCTGAAGATCGACATTGACCGGGGAGAAGACCTCCGAATCTGGCAATAATCTCTTCAGCAAAGTTGAAGGTCTCTGAGAGAGGAATCCGGGACTATTTTTGGTTTTCTGATTGGAGAAGAAATGGATTTTATAGGATTTCTTTACTAGACCTGGGTCGGATCTGGGAAACTGTGGGCAGAATGTTCTTGGGAACTTGGACGAAATTTGAAAAATACTTGGAGGGTGAAACAAAAATTAATAAAATTCCTGGTGGTAGAGGGATGTGGACAGAGATCCCAGTAAATTTGGGTGACCCAAAAGAAATCAAAAGATGGTTCGAATGGGGTAAACTCAGAGCTGATGAACAGTAAACAGAACCAGGACAGATCTGGAACTTGGACTTGGACGAAAATCAAAAAATAGCTAAAGGATGAATTTTGACGTGATTTTTTTTGTGGGGATAAGGGTTCTAGAGGGGAACCAACCCTGAAATTTTGAGCTTCAGAAGACGAAGGGAGTGATAGCAGGAATTCGGAGAAGAAGGGTCTGTCCTGAGTGGACAGAACACCGAAACCGTTGGCGACGACGCGTCGGCGGCGAGACGATGGCGGCGGCGATCACCGGAGTTGCTTCAGATGCTGGAGGGGATCAAGGGGGAAGGGATTACACTCTAGAAAGGGGGCTGGAGGTGGAGGAACTAGGGAGAGAGAGGGGAGGGGCGCAAATCTCACTTGGGGCAAATGCCTATTTTCTCTTCATTAATTCCTTCAATATGAAAAATACAACCTTATATAGGATGCCAACCAAATTCAATCTCAACCCTTGAATCTAGGGGTTTGGATTGAAGGGCTGGGATGAGGTATGACCAACCACAAGAAATACAATATTTAAAAGAGACCAATTCCTAATTCTACCACATGTGGTCAAATAAAGGGAGGAAAGAAAGAAAATTAAACAACCTAGCCTAATGGAGCCAAAAGAGGGGGCGCCCCCCTTCATGGGCCCAGGGCCTTTCATGGGCCATGAGCCATCCACAAGCCCATGCTAGACTTGGACCCTTCCCATTTAGTTGGCCCATGAGGGAGTGTAAACCAATTTGGGCCTTAAGTGCATTAATGACCCATTAGAAACCTAATGACCCAATATGGCATAAGCTTCTTAATGGACTCTACTAATGGCTACCTAGCCATGGACTCTACATTAGAAATGGCCCATTGGCTTGATATAAGCCTTACAAGAAGCCCAAATGAAAGAAATTACACAATTACAATCTCATACAAGCCATAACACACAAATACACTCTACCCGTGTAATGAAATCGCCTTTGATGCCCCATCAACTGGCCCCCACGGTACTTGATCTCTTTTTCTTCTCTTGTCTTCGTCTCTTATCATTGCGGCCTTTGCCGATAGTTGGATGCTAATCATGAGTGCGTGTCTGTCCTTTCTCTTTTCCTTTCTGACAGACCACCCCGATAGCACGCAAGTGGCCACGTACCGGAATCTCCTTCGGCTTGTGCAGAAGCCTACATATTTTGAAGCCGCGCCACTAGCCCCGACTGCGGCTCCTCTACCCAAGGCAGCGAAGAGGCCCCGGGCAAAATCTCCGGTGAAGAAAGCAGTGGACGCCGCTAAGGTGGCCAAGCAGCGGGACACGAAGCGGAGAAAAACAGAGGCGGCCAAGGCCCCGACCGTCGTTCCTTCGGTGCCACGGGTCCCCTCTTTTGAGGAATTCGAGGCTGCCCGACCCGAGCCCAGCCAACCCGCCGGTCAGTACCTTCGACTATCGCTGTGTCTTTTAAGCCTCCCCTTTTTTTATTTTCATCCTGGAGCAGATCCCTGACACTTGAATATTTCTTTTGTCTCAGCCCCTGTGGAAAAGCCCGTGCTCACACCTGTTCCTCACGCGGGGAAGCCTGTTCCTGTGCCCGCGCCTGACGTCGGTAAAGCCGCGGCCCTAGTAATGTCGCCTGTTAAGGAGGCGTTGGCTGCTGCCAAGGTGGCCGGGCCACAAGCGGCAAAGCGGAGGCGGGCTGAGGAATTCCCGGCTCCGACGGTAGCCCCTCCGGTGGCCCCTATCCTGTCTTTTGAGGAATTTGAGGCTACCCAGACCGGGCCGAGTTACGAAGCGGGTGAGGTTCATCGGCCGCCTGCGTCGTCCGTGATCGATTTGCCTCCTGGGTTGGCCTCGCACTCGCGTATGGCGACGATGCGTTTCTTCTCTGCGGGCGGCGCAAAGGAACCGGCGCCCGTGTCGGTCCCGGGCCAGGGCAGGGCTGCAACTCCCGAGAAGGCTCTGCCCGTCGAGAAAGCCCGCGGGTCATCCTGGGCTGTAGGGGCCGAAGAGGGTATTTGTCTTTAGTCGGCCTGGACGACTTATTTGTTCTTGGAGAGCTGACTGGATTTGATGTAATCCACCCTTTTCTTCTTCGTGACAGGCACAGCAGAGGCAGTCGTTGGACTACTCGGGCCCCGCGTGCAACTCCCGACGACACTTCTATATGTGAGGAGGAGGCCGAAGTCCGGCGTACCGGTCTCATCTAGCCCGAGGGAGGGTGCGCCAACCATTGACCTCGAGGTGGAGGCCCCTTTGCCGGCAAGGGGAGAGCCTGCGGCGGTCGGGTCATCGTCGGACGAGGAGGTAGACTACAATTATTCCTCCGATGAAGCGGTTCCTGACGAGGACGTGCCCGGGGCATCGGGGCCGCCCGAGCCGATCTTTGGGGCCCCCTTACTTGCTGGCTCCCCGAGCTTTGTGGGGAAGACCGCTGTAAGTGTGAGCTTGCTTGGGCCGGCTCCTTCCTCTCCTTCCTGGTTACCTGATGACCTTTTCTTGTCAATTCCGGGTTTCAGGGGCTTGACTTGCCGGAGACTGTGGAAGAGGGTACCCCAGTTGCGCCGATCGATCGTCAGGTAGGGGTCGATGTGGGCTCGGGCAAACTAGCCCTTCTATTCGAGGCTCTTGATCAAGAGTCGGCCGCAGGGGCTTCAAGTGTTTCCGAGGCGGCGGCCGAGCCTCTGGAGGAAGGAGAGATCGCGCCCGCTGACCGCGTCCTCACGGTGGCCAAGGTAAGCAGGGTTTTATGGCTCTTCCCACTTCTCGTCCTTGCGTAATTTATTCCCGGCGACAGGCGGCTAACCGTATTTCATGTTGGCAGGCGGTGTCGATGACCGGGAAGATGTCTGGCCGCTCTCGCAAGGCAATCGCCAAGCGGAGGCCGATCACCGGTCAGCGACCAGCGGGGGGACCGATTCCGGCATCCGTTCCGGAGGTGGAAACTCTTGCTGTGCTCGTGCAGGCAGGAAGCGTTCCCCACCTACTAGTCCCACTTCCACCTCTTTCGAAGCTGCCGGCCCAGATGGAGGACCCGTTCCTGAGACAAATATTCGCGGGGCTCCCTGCACATCTGGAAGGATCCCAGCCGCGACGGAGAAGTTCATGGGTGGCTACTTCGAGCCCAGCCTTACTTGAAGCTCCTCCTCTAGCCGAAGCAGCGACACCCGCACCCCTACCCCTTGGAGTGGCCGAAGCGAGTCAGGCGGAGGCAGAGGAGGCGGGGGAGCTCCAAATAACGGGAGTGCCGGAGGCTTCGGCAATGGTCTTGTCCACTCCCCGGGCAGTGGTTGGCCAAGGGTCTCTGGTTGAGCTACACCGACCAGGCGGTTTGACCCTTGCCTTTCCTTCCTCTTCAGCGGCAGTGGACGCTGACCTGTGGGCAGAAGTGGACAGCACCGTGAAATTCACTGCTCCGGTCGTGCCCTCAGTCAGCCATATGTCATCAGAAGCGCCAGTCCGTCAAATGCTGATCACCCTACGGACCATGCTCCTCGCCGACCCTTCTCTGTCATATAGGGAGGTGCATACTATAGTGGTGCAGTTGACCGGGGCGTTGCAAGTGCTCAACTGCCCGCTGGGGGAATGGTCGCGGCGGGTTCTGCTGTTGCTGAAGTATGTCAAGCACCGCGAGTTCCTGGAGACCCAGGCTCCTGACGAACGTGCCGCCCTTGATGCTCAGGCAGACGAGTATCTGCAGACCTTAGAGGCCCGACGCCATAATAGAGAGTGCCACGGAAAGGCCTTAGAGGAAGGCGAAGGCAGCGTTCGTTCCTTCTAGAACCGCATCGAGAAGCTGGAGGGCTACCTCGCTACGGCTAAACTTGGCCTTGCCGAGGCGGAAAGGAGGGTGGCAGAGGAGAGGGAAGCTCTTGCCGTCGCCGACGTTGAGATGGTGTCCGTCGAAGCGGAGCTCGCCCGTATTGAGGAATTGAGGGGCCGACTGCGCGATATGATGAACTTCCCTTGCGTCGAGATCCTCCCTCTCGAGGACATCTTCAGGGACATCGACTAAGCATTGCATCCCTTAATTCCTTTTTCTTTTCTTTTGAATGTAACATAGGGGTATGCCCCGCAGCACATGTAGTATGGTCCCCTTTCTGAATAGAGCAGAGCATTTATGATTTCACGCGTTCTTTGTGTGTGCATTCGTCCCAGAGGGAGCTTTCTTACCCTTCTTTCTCTTCTGTGTATATTGTTTCCTTCTTCCTCCTCCCTTGCTCTTGCATCTTCTCCCCCTTTTTGTGTTGAGACCCATTGGCAGGGTATGAGTCTTTGCGGGGATTCGCTTCGGGAGGACCAGGCAGGGACCCATGTCAGGATACAGGAGAGTGCTCGCCTTCCCAGGGGGAGGACGAGGGGACCACTCCACCATACCGAACGGGCGACTCCCTGGTTTCGCCGCAATATTGGAAGCACGTGCTGGCCTCAAGCGGGGGGCCTCGGTCAGAGACCGGACTTCTCGTCGGCCAGAGGGGACGGAGAGAAGAGTTTGTTTAGTCAATGATCCGGACGGGAGGTCCGAGCCAAAGGGGTACTCACCGCCCGGGGAGGACGGAGAGAAGAGTTTGTTTAGTCAGTGACCCGGACAGGAGGTCCGAGCCAAAGGGGTACTCACCGCCCGGGGAGGACGGAGAGAGGAGTTTGTCTAGTCAATGACCCGGACGGGAGGTCCGAGCCAAAGGGGTACTCACCGCCCGGGGAGGACGGAGAGAAGAGTTTGTCTAGTCAATGACCCGGACGGGAGGTCCGAGCCAAAGGGGTACTCACCGCCCGGGGAGGACGGAGAGAGGAGTTCGTCTAGTCAATGATCCGGACGGGAGGTCCGAGCCAAAGGGGTACTCACCGCCCGGGGAGGACGGAGAGAAGAGTTTGTCTAGTCAATGACCCGGACGGGAGGTCCGAGCCAAAGGGGGTACTCACCGCCCGGGAAGGACGGAGAGAAGAGTTTGTTTAGTCAATTTTTGGTACCTCCGCTGATGCAGGGCGGTGGCTGGAAATGGGGGGTGTTCCCCTTTTCTGGTTCTTTTTCTTCTTTTTTTCTTTCTTTCTTCTTTTTCTCTTTTTTTTTCCTTCCTTCCTTTTTCTTTTCCTTTCTTTTTATTTTTTTTCCTTTCTTCTCTTTCTATTTTTTTTCTTTCTATTTTTTTTTGCTTCTTTCCTCTTTCTCTTTCTATTCTTTATTTTGCTTCTTCTTTTTTGTCCTTTTTTTCTTTTCTTTTCTCTCTTCTCTTCCTATTATTCTTTTTCCCTTTTTTTTTGGAACCCGACTGGTGGTCACATCATTTGGACATTAATCACTCAAATCTGCCCCAAAATGGGGCGGAGAGTAATATTATTACCTGAATGGGGGCGCCGGAGCGTGGTACAGTCTCAAGTGCCTTCCATTAAGAGGCGGGAACTGAACTTCCCCGCGATGGTTGACAATTACATAGGCCCCAGCCTCGTAGACTTTTTGGACTACGTAGGGTCCGAGCCAGTTCTCGTTCAGCTTACCCTTGGGGTTGGCAGCCATGAGATCTCTTCTCTTGACCATGACAAGGTCACCTTTCTTGAATTCGCACTCCTTGACTAGCTTGTCAAAGGCGCGCGTAATTCGGGCCCGGTAGACCTGAATATTCTGTTGGGCTTGAAGCCGCTTCCCTTCCAGACTCGAGAGTTCTTCGAGCCTTCGCTCAGCGTTGGTCTGCCCTTCGGGGACAAGCCCATGCTGAATGGCGACCCTGAGGGACGGTATCTCCAGTTCGACGGGGACGATTGCTTCCGAGCCGTACACGAGAGAGAAGGGCGAGCAGCCCGTTGGGGTCTTGTATACGGTTCGGTACGCCCAAAGCGCTTCATACATTCTTTCTTCCCAGTCCCTTTTGTTGGAACTAACAGTTTTGGCCAGGAGAGTGCAAAGTGTCTTATTGAAAGCTTCGGCCAGCCCATTGGCTTGTGGATTGTAAGGAGTCGATGTCCTCCAGTCAATTTTGTGTTTTTCTGCTAGCCGGTAGACTTTCTGGTTACGGAAGTGACTGCCGTTGTCTGACACAATCCGGTCAGGCACGCCAAACCGGAATATAATGTTGCGGCGGATAAACCTGACCACGATTTCTCCGGTGACCTCCCGTAAGGTAACAGCCTCTGCCCAGCGGGAGAAGTAGTCGGTCGCCGCCAGAATGTATTTGCAGCCTGTGGAAGATGCATGTAAGGGGCCCACAACATCTGTTCCCCATTGGGCAAACGGCCAACTGGGCACGGTTGGGTGCAGTTGCACGGGAGGCCTCCTGGGTATAGTGGCATGCTCCTGGCATCTCTGACACGACTTAGCGTACTCGCAACAGTCGTTGAACATTGCAGGCCAATAGTAGCCAAGTTTCTTGATTTCAATTTTCATCTTCGGCCCCGCCTGGTGTGCGCCAGCTGTGCCGGCATGGACCTCCTTCATAACCCTCCAAGCTTCTTCAGTGGACAAGCATCGGAGGAGTAGCTTCTGTTTGGCATCCGCCACAATTTGGAACAATATTCCGTTCTGGAGCTCATAGGAGTCTTTGGTTCTGACTAGCTTGATCCTTTCTTCTTTTCGGTCAGGTAATTGCTGGTGTTTGAACCACTGCATCAGGGAGGCTCTCCAGTCAGGGAGGCTGACGGCTTCTGCTGTAGCGACCTCTAGGTCTTCTTCTTCTGGCTCTTCTTCTATCATGCTGGGCATCTGGCGCTGGTTTATTACCTGGATATGGAGAGATCCATCTGGAGGCACTGCCAGTGAGCTTGCCAATTTTGCCAATGCGTCGGCTTGTGCGTTCTCCCCTCTGGCGACATGGCCTATCTCGAGGAGGTAGAACCGCTCCATGAGCCCTTTTGCTTTAGTGTGATAAGGGAGCAGCTCAGGTTTTCGGACATCAAACTGTCCCTGGATTTGTTTGACGACCAGTAGCGAGTCGCCGAACACTTGGAGCATTTTGATCTCCATTTGGAGGGCGACCTGGAGGCTGATGATCAGAGCTTCATATTCTACTTCATTATTGGGGCAGGGTTTGCTAATGCAGCAGGAAGTGTGCATCACTTCTCCGTCTGGCGACTTGAGGACGATGCCTGCTCCGGCTCGTACCTTGGCGCGCCCGGACGGGGTCGCTTCTATCCTCGAGGCTCCATCAAAGTAAAGCTGCCAGACGGCTTGTTGTATTTGGTCTACCCCCAGTGTTTCATCCTCGGGCAGCTCTGTGGCCAACGGGGAGTCTTCGGGCACATGGTGTTGTGCGAAGAAATCCGCGACGGCTTGCCCCTTAACGGCCTTCTGGGGTACGTAAGTGATGTCAAATTCCATGAGTAGCACGGCCCACTTGCCAAGGCGCCCCTTTGGGACTGGCTGGAGGAGAATGTGCTTGATGGGGTCAACTCTAGATATTAAGCTCACTTCATGGGACAGCATGTAGTGCCTCATCTTCTTGACTGCGAAGACCAGAGCAAGGCAGACTTTCTCTATCGGGGTGTATTTGGCCTCCGCACCCACTAGTCTCCGGCTGAGGTAGTAGAGAGCCTGCTCTTTTCCCTCATCATTGTTCTGGGCAAGCATTGCCCCCAGTGAATATTCGGTAGCCGCTATGTAGAGAATGAGCGGTCTGCCTTTGACAGGTGCCCCCAGGACAGGCGGGGTCTTCAGGTATTCCTTTAGCTGGTCGAACGCGTGCTGGCATTCATGGCCCCAGCTGAAGGGTGCATTCTTCATCATTAGTCTGTGGAAGGGTTGGCAACGCCCCGACAGGTTGGAGATGAACCTGCGGATGTAAGCTAACCGGCCCTGTAGGGACCTCAGCTCTCCCAGACTCTTCGGAGGGGGCAACTCCTGGATGGCCTTTATCTTGAAGGGGTCGATCTCGATCCCTCTGTGCCGGACAATGAAGCCGAGGAACTTTCCACTGGACACGCCAAAGGCGCACTTCATGGGGTTCATTTTTAGCCCGTATAGCCGGAGCCTTTGGAAGACGACCCTGAGGTCATTTAAATGTTCATCTCTCTTCTTAGTCTTGACGACCAGATCGTCGATGTAGCATTCGACCTTGTTGTATAGCAGCTCATCGAAGATCTTGGTCATCGCCCGCTGATATGTGGCACCAGCGTTCTTGAGGCCGAAGGGCATCCTCTTGTAGTGGAATATCCCCTTGGGCGATCTGAAGGCTGTGTGAATCCGGTCGTGGTCGGCTATCCAAATCTGGTTATAGCCGGACGACCCATCCATAAAGGACAAGGCCTCGTGGCCAGTAGTTGCATCAATCATCACTTCGGTGATAGGCATCGGGAAGTCATCTTTCGGGCAGGCTTTATTCAGGTCGCGGAAATCCACGCAAATCCTGATCTGTCCATTCTTCTTTTTCACTGGTACAATGTTGGCCAACCATGTGGTGTATTGGTTTTCCGCCACGAAGCCGACATCTATGAGCTTGTCGACCTCCTTGCAGATCTGGCTGGTCAATTCCGGCCTCATGCGCCGGGGAGACTGTTTCACTGGCTCCACCTTGGGATCGATGGACAAGATGTGCTGAGTCACCTCGGGGCTGAGTCCGGGCATTTCTGTGTAGTTCCAGGCAAAATAATCCCGAAACTCTTGCAGCAGCTTTATGTATTGTTCTCTCTCCCGAGGGGGTATGAGAGCACTCAGAAAGGTCGGCCTGGGGTCACCTTTTGTGCCGAGGTTGATCTCAATCAATTCGTCGACTGTGGCCTGGCCGCTATTTTCAATTTCCGGCGGGGCTGGCGACAAATCGACGAAATCTTGGTCTTCATTGTCTTCGGGCTCGAGGATGGCATCCTCGTCTTCCTGCTCCTGCTGGCTGGGTGTGGGGGCTGGATTTGCCGTGCAGTCCTCTTGGACCGTAGCCGCCGGGTCTGTGAGGTCCGCTGGTGCAGAAAGGCACAGGGCCACCTCGGGGTCTTCTATGTACTCATCGTAGACAGCTTGGACGGGGGCCGGGGGAGCCGCATCTTCAGGGGCCTGGTAGTGGATGGACACGGTGTAGGCTCCTGCTCTGGGGCTGTCCGCTACGTGGAGGCGTTGCGGGGCTACCACATAATCCCCCATCCTGAGCTCGTCCCTGTCGATGAGGCCTTGAGCGATGTCTTTGAAGACATAACAGTCTTCGATGGCGTGGCCCAACATCTGGTGGTAGGGACAGAACAGTGGGTCCCCACTCCTTCTAGCGTCTTGCGGCCTCTTGGGCCTTGGGAGGGAGACCTTGCCGTAATAGCAAGCCCAGTCGAAGATACCCCGAGTCTTCTCCTTTGGGAAGGAATAGGGCTTCTGAAGCTTCTCCTGGAGTGTCACCTCTCGCCGGGCTGGTCGCCCAATAAAGGGGCTTGCTGCACTTCTTGCTTCTCTTCTCAACAAGGCGGAGGTGTCTGGACTGGTGCCTCGGGGCCGGGGCAGATAGCCACCCCACGGGGGAAGAGAACCCTGGATCAGGTCGGCCACTAGCGAGGTCAACTCAGCCAGCTGCGCCTTTAACATCCCGATTTCCCGCTGCTGCCTGTGGTACAAGGCGTACATGACGGGGTTGTATCGGGGGAGATTCGGGACGTGGCCCATGCTATTGCTCCTCACTTCCCCAAAAGGCCGGAGCGAGGGCGCCTCAGAGGTGTGCCCCTCCGGGGTCAGTCCCTCGGAGAAGGAGGAGGTCTTCCCCATGCCGCGGCGGATAGGGTTCCACAGGAACACTTCTTCATCTTGTGCCTCCTCAGTCGGAGAGCTGAAATATACACCTTGGTGGGCTTCCCGCGAATTTGTAGCTTCCGCGGAGTCGTCACTGGACAAGGCCGAAACTGATATCACATCAGCCTCGTAGTAATCTTCTAGTGAAAAACCCAAACCGGGATGCTTGGTGATTTGCAGCAACCGTCGATCCAGGTTTGGCGGGTTCCACATCTGTTCAAACATCTTCCTCCGGCTGGAGGGCAGGTATGGGGGAATCTTCTACTTTCTGACCATCCTGGCTGCCCGGCGAGTCAGGTGAGGAAGTCCCGCAATGGGGACGTGCGGGTCATGCAACTCCTCAAGGAATCGGCAATCATCGTCTTCCCTGACTGGCTTCTCCCCAGCAACATAAAAGATAGTGGGCGGCCCTTCGGGGTTAGGTACCTCGAAGGTCCTCAGCTGCTCGGCTACTTGGCATTATATCGCTATTATAGGCTTGACGATCCATGGCGGGACCCTGACGTCTTCTAGCAGGTCTTCGAGGCAAGGCGCCCCTGGTGTAGGGTAGATGGCGAGAGGAGCCGCCTTGAATACCCCTTCTTCTTGTGCAATAAACGGTACATGTGGAGGAGCCACATAACCCGGGGGTGGCGGGGGGAACCAGCCACCTGACTCTACTTTCTTCTTTCCCTTGTCTCGGGCAGCTTGAGGAGCTTGCTTCGCCTTTTCCAGGTACAGATTAGCATCTGACAAGTGACACTCGAACACCTCGAACGGGTGGAGGTCGGCGAAGATTCTGACTTCCTTTCCCTCGCAGGGGTACTTGATGCATTGATGCAGAGTGGAGGGTACCACCCTATTCTGGTGCAGCCAAGGCCGGCCAAGCAACGCCTTGTAGGAAGTGCTGGAGTTGATGACGTGGAACTGGACCTTGGTGGTGAAGTCATCAAAGGTCAAGTTGAACTCTGCAACCCCCATGGGCACCTCACATTTCTGGTTAAAGCCAGCAATCTTGACATTTTTAACCTCAACCAGGTGTACGTCGAAATAGTGTTTCTGGTACACCCGGTAAGGGAGTATATTCACTGCTGCCCCTGGGTCGATCAGGACCCTGTTGATGGGCTGGCCATTCAATTGCCCCTTCATGTAGAGGGGTTTGTTGTGACTGCAGGTCGGCAGGAGCATGTCATCTTCTGTGAAGGCGACGGCCACTTTAGGTGACATTTCTGCCAAACAGGCTTCAAGGTGTGCTGGCGTCTGGAGTGCTGCGATGATGGCTTGCCGTGTTTCCTCGTTCAAGGACAACATCTCCCATACGGTGAATCGGGTCGGGATCTTCTTGAGGTGTCTGACTATTCGCTCGGCCGCCCGTACCTTGAGCAATTTCATCTCTTCGGGCTTGCTGCGCCTGCCCTCATCCTGGGGTTGGGGTGTCAGGTCAGGGGACGCCAGCTTTGTGGGCTCCGTTGCAGCCTGTCGAGCCGGCGGGGCCTGCTGGGCTTCCTCTGTTTCTCGCATGAATTCGGCGAGGTTTGGGATGCCGTTGAATTCTCCTTCTGGCTGGGGAGGAGTAGCCACCGGTAGAGCTCAGGGACTGCTTGCTTTCCTGGTGGAGGGAGGCACTGGGGAGGGCGCCTGCTTGCCTGCTCGGGCTGACAGGAATTCGGCGAATGAAGGGGTTCCTTGGCTCCTGGTCCCTCCGGGGTAGAGACCCGATGGAGGAGGGATCTCGGTGCCTCGGACCTCAGGGTCGGGGATCTGGTATGGTTGTTCTCCCCTGAGCATGATGTTGAGGTTGTCCTGAGGAGGGCGCCCCCACTTCCTTCCTGACCTAGTAGCATGTTGGGAGATGGACGCCTCAGCTTGATTCACCTCTGCCGGTTCATGGGGTGGCTCTTCTTCTTTCTCTTCCAGGGAGAGAGCGATGTCGAACAACACCGAGAGGGTGTTGCAGGCGAAGACGACCTCCTTCTTCTTCTTGCCCCTGGGTCTTCTCTTCTTCTTCTTCTTGCCTGCTGCAGCGGATGGCTGCTCTTGAGGAGGTTCACCCCACAGGGGAGGCTCTTTGTCTGCATCAGCTTCTGTTCCCAGAGCCAGCTCGAGTGATTCGAACTCCTTCCAGGGGACATACTCCTTCAGCTCCACAGGCTGGATCTCGGGCTGTTCATGATCCTCGAGCCCATCAATAATAGCCTGGAGTCTTTCAACCGTCGGGCTAGTCTTCTTGTGCATCCGCAGCGGGATGGAACTCTTTTTATTATGGGTGGGCCATCTCATGACTAGCCGAGGGACTGTGTCAAGGCAAACTGGGCTTGCCTGGGGCGGTGCAGGCTGGGGCGTCGCCTTCCTCGGGTGAATTACTGGGGTAGGCCGAGGGGCACACGCCTTTTTGTTCTTTTCGGGCACGGTCTGCCACCCTTCTTGGTCTTGAACTGGGGCCATGATGAAGGTCTCAAAAGTGACGCGGGCGCAGGCCTCCGCCCACTCCTCTGGCAGCTCCTGGTACAATGAGACCATGTTGACGGAGGAGGCTATGCTAGGCAGCTCATGCGGCTGCGGGGGTTCTACTTTATGCTACCCCATGTCTAGCTCCCCGTTCTTGATTAGGGCTTCAATAACATCCTTGAAGACGTAGCAGTCTTCGATAGCATGCCCGAGCACCCGATGGTATAAGCAGAAGCGCGGATCATCTTTCTTCTTCAGGTCACCGGGCCTCTTCGGCTCTGGCAGTGTGATTTTGTTATAGCTGGTTGCCCATTCGAACAGGAGCTTGGACTTGTCTCGGGAGAAGGAATAAAGCTTGTTTTTCATCTTCTCCCTTAGTGAGGGGCCCTCCCGCCGTTCTATAGTTCTGGGCGGAGGAAGGTTGGCAGCCGCCTTGGCTTTCTCTTTTTGCTTCTCAAAAGCCTGGAAGTCTAATGTGTGCACCTCAGGGGGAGCTGGCTTCTTCTCGGCCTGTCTGGCTCTCTGGCTTGACATGGCTGGAGTGGAGGAGTATCGGGCCAAAAATGCCTCGATCTCTGCTACCACGTTGTTCAGGCGGTCGAATGTCTTGACCTCAGTGCCGATCATCCTTTCCAGGATTTCTTTCTTCAAATTTTGTTTGCAGATCTGCACCGCGTCCTCCTGGTGCGGGGGACGCCTGCACCTCATGCTGAGGTTCCTCCATCTCTTGATGTAGTCGAGGGCCGACTCATCGTTCTTCTGTCTCGTAGCATAGAGCTCTGGTACAGTGACTTCCCGTTCTGCAACATAAAATCTTTCATTGAACTTCTTTTGCATATCAGGCCAGTCAGCAACGGACCCGGGCGGCAGGCTGGAGTACCACTCGAAGGCGAGTCCGGTAAGTGTCGAGCCGAAGAACTTCAGGAGATAGGCTTCATCAGGAGCTAGATCTCCCATGATGTTCACATAGTAAGCAATGTGTTCCCTGGGGGACCCTTGCCCGTTGAATTTTTTGAACTTTGGCGGCTTGGTGATGCCGACCGGCAGCTTCCTTGCGGCATAGTGGGCCGGGTAGGGTACCCGGTAGACGTCAAACTGCGTCTGATCCCCTTCGCCCCTCTCGGCCAATTTCATGTCTATCATCTATTCCAGCATCAACCGGCTAACCGTTGCCGGGTCGACCGGGTTCGGGTAAAAGTGAGCGGGCTGCGCGCTCGGGGTGGCCACCACGGTCGCACGGGGGGCCATGGGGGACCCTTGTGAAAGCGGAGCCTGTGGCAGGGCCACTGCTGTATAATGTGTTTGTTGTGGGGGCGCGTCCCTAAGAGGGTTGAGGGTTGCTGGAAGAGCTGCCTCTGAAGACTGCCCCCTGTCCCTGGGTGCTTCGGGTATAACCTCGGTCTGCCAGGACATCGGGGGCGGTGCGTTCCGCTCACTTAGCTGCTTCTTGAGTGACTCGATTTCCTGCTGGAATCGTTGTATCATGAGCAGCATTGTAGGGTCAGCTGTGGGAAGACTAGGCATGCCCCCTGTCTCGTCGGCCGGGGCGTCCTCGGCTGATGTTGAGGGTCCGCCACTCGTGTCACCGGCAGTAACCACATTGGCCGTAAGGGCCGCAAGGGGCTCTTCAGGTAAGGTCCCTTCGGCGCCTGTGGATGTCGCGCAGCCTGCCGCTCTCCCTCTTCTAGTGAGGGGTCCCGGCCTGACGGCTATTCTGGCCAATTCTTCCGGATCGGTGGGCAAGGCCCCATATCGACCGTGAACTCCTGCCAAGCTGCAGGTGAATGTCTGCCACTTCTTGTTCTTATTTCTATTTATCGCCCTCCTGGACGATCTTCCCGGGAACACTAGTCTGCCGAAGACCGATCGTCGGGGCGGCGCTTCCTCCCGATTAGGGGACTGGCGCAGCTCCTCCGAGCGATTCCTCGATTCTGCGCTGAGTGTGAGTCGGGTTTGTGGACGCACTTTTTATCGCTTATTATTGTCTCGTTGGTTTATTCGTTTATTAAGTGCGTGGGCGTGCCAGTCACCGAAGTGACAATTTGTTCGGGCTTCGAAGAGCCCATGGTGCACTCGATCTAACTTCGTCAGACAATTATGTAGTTCATGTCGGGACCAAATCCCATCGCGCCATAAAGGTCATGACGTCATTTACATCCCCCATACGAGGGAACACCCTTGATTAATTACCGAAATTAGGGGCCCCGCGGCCGAAAAGAGTAATACTAACTGCGTAAGAGAGAGATAGGGATAGATCACACTGAAGGTTGTATTAGGGTCATAAACTGTCGGCCATGTCGGCCACTCGTGGACCTTTTCATATTTGGCCGCGGGTCCGTGACGGGGACACGACGAGAAAACTGGGATAGATCCCTTCAAATGTCTGCCGAGCATGCGGTAATTTCAATGAGGATTCGGAAGGTATCCGGAACGAGAACCAAATCCGGTCCGATTAAGATGTCGGCCCGAGGTTAGATCAAAGCCCGGCCATATCGGGGTAATTCCTGAGACTCGGGCTCGACCTGAAAGGGCGGCGTCGCTGTTCCTTTTGCCCCGGGTCCCGGGGAGAGATAGGGCTGCAGTGTGGGCCTCGACATCTTTTATCCGGGATTTTCTTAGTTATATGCTCCAATTCCTGGCCTACGGTTTATTACTTCTTTAGGTGTTTGTTCCGGATGATTCCTCTTCTTTTATATATCGTTATTATTATTATTATTACTATATATTCCCTTGGTATTATTTTTTTTATCGCCCCTCCCATCTCTTTTATTATGATTAATATTGCGCATTCGGAGTCCTTCAATTAGCGTAATTTTTACTAATTTATTTGCTATTGTTAGTGCCCTTATCAGGTTGTATCTATATATGTGTGTATATAGAGTGCCGGCGAGGGAAGTAAAGGGGCGTACCGCTGGGGAATGGGGCGTGCCGCTGGACGTCAAGAGGGGTGTACCGCTGGGGATACAAGGGTGTACCGCTGAAGGTGCAAGGGTGTGCCGCTAGGGGGCTCAAAGAGGTGTACCGCTGGGGAACTAAGGGTATGCCGCTAGGGGCTCAAAGAGGTGTACCGCTGGAATTGAGGGGGTGTACCGCTGAAGGCTGCTGAGGTGTACTGGCGAAGGGTGTAAAGGGGTGTACCGCTGGAGGCTGTTGGAGTGTACCGCTGAAGGCTGGGGGGAAGTGTGCCGGCGAAGGAACTGGATGACATGCCATTGAAAGATGACTAGAGTGCACCGTTGAAGGGCTAATCAGGGCGTGATGGTGGAGGCCCAATCAATTTTCAATTATTGGTTTTAAGGCTTTTCTTTTCTTCTTATTCCGACTCTTAAGTAGTCTTGTATAAACTTCCTCCTCCGCCTTATTCTGTTCAGTCTCTTCTCACGAGTCGGACGTTCGGGATGCCGGGTCGCCAGTCGGTTCAGTTCTCGTCATGACGCCGGCAGTGGTTTGATTAGTTGGAAGGTTTTATTAATCATCCTGTTTGTTTGTTGCTTCCCTTTTGCCTCTTTTAATCTTTTGTTAGCTTCTCACAAAATTTCGGCAGCATCTCCCCTTGACCCGGGGCGTAAGGGAGATAAAGGGAACGTGCCCACATGGAGTGGCGGAACCCGACAACTGGAGGTGGGCGCCCGAAGGCAACAACACCTTTAGAGAGCCTCGAAAAATGTGAAGGAAAGGGCTCGGGGCAGGGCCGAGAAGTAGGCTACTGAGGGTCTGAAGGGTGTGCCGCTGAAGGCCTGAAAGGGAGTGTACCGATGGGGGCTTGAATGGTGTGCCGCTGGGGGCCACAAAGGGTGTGCCGCTGAGGGCTGGGAGAGTGTGCCGCTGAGGGCCACGAAGGGGTGTGCCGCTGAGGGCCAAAACAAGTGTGTCGGCCAAGCGCCAGAAAGGTGCATCGCCGGGGGGCCCAAACAGAGTGTGTGTAAGCAAGCTGGGGGGCCTTAGAAGCCATTCAGGAAAAAGAAAGGGGGATTCGAGGCCGGGGGTAGGCCACTTGGTTACTGGGTATTCGGAGAGAGGGTAAGGGTCTCCCCCTCCCCTAGGCCAGTGAACACAGCGGAAGGCCGTGTAGGGGCTTGAAGGGTCCATGAGGCCAAAGCTCACGTGAGACACCACATGTCGACATGGAGGCCCCCCCAAGAACACCGGAGAGGTGGGGAGAAAGAGGGAGGAACCGGCAACCCGCTGGAAACCTCAAAGACTAGCATGAGCCAACAAAATCAAAGAGAAACCCAAAGAGGGTGGCTTTCATTCATGGGAATCAAAAGGGCGTGACCCTACATACACCTTACAAAGGAAAATGCCCAGGACGAGGCCGTGGACAAGGGAACAACCAAAGAAAGATAGAACATAAACAAAATGGGAAAACGGAATACAAGAAGACAGGGAGCGTTGGGGACTTGGACGCCGGCCACTGCCCCCAACTCTCTCCCCTATCACATCGAGCTCTCTCTCCTTTACTCTTGCTTCTTCCCGGTGGTCGTCGGAGGGGGCTCACGCCGGGTGGGCCTCTCCTTCTCTTTTCTCTTCTCCTCTTTCTCCTGTGTGTGTGTGTCTTCCACTGTCGGAGCCTCTCCCCCTCTCCTTCTTTTCTGTCGAAAGCAGGGGGTTTTTATACTCCGAACAGCCAGAGCCTTTTAGCACGGCCGTCGAAGGCGGGAAGTGGACTTGTGATCATGGGGTTTGACCTCCCCTGTCCTGGGTGTCAGTGGGGTAGCCTGCGTGGCCCAAGGACCGGCCGCCACCTCAGACGGCTCCACTGCGCGCCAAGGATGCGTAGGGTATGGGCTTCACGTCGTTTAGCCGTTGAAAAGGCTTCACCGCTGTGCCGCTGGCGAGTTGAAAAGGCGTGCCGCTGGAGAGCCAAAACGGCGTGCCGTTGAAGCCCCTGCAGGGCGTGCCGCTGAAGACCCCTGAAGGGCGTGCCGCTGAACGGCCTGAAGAGCGTGCCGCTGAGGCCTACTGAGGGCGTACCGCTGAAGACCCAGGGGCCGTGCCGCTGAAGCCCCCCCCAGGGGGTGTACCGCTGAGCAACCGTGAGGGCGTGCCGCTGAAGCCCCAGGGGTGTGCCGCTGAAGACCCCCCCAGGGGGTGTACCGCTGAGCAGCCGTGAGGGCGTGCCGCTGAACACCGTAGGGGGTGTGCCGCTGAGCACCCCATGGGGTGTGCCGCTGGGAGGGCTCCCCAGGGGGTGTGCCGTTGAGGCTCCCTTGGGGCTGGGCGTGCTGCTGAAGGGCTCCCCAGGGGGTGTGCCGTTGAGGCCCCCTTGGGGCTGGGCGTGCCGCTGAAGGGCTCCCCAGGGGGTGTGTGTACCCGGGGCCAATCTGAGCCCCTTGTGGGCACGAGTCATGGCCCGTTTGATTCTCTTTGAGGCCTACGGACTGTGGGGCCTTTTGTGCTTGATTTCTCCGGGGTTTCTTCACTCGGCGCCGTTGCTGACGCGAGGTCGAGCAGGATATCCAGGTATGCATTTTTTGGTGTCCACAAATGCCCCCCACCCACGGGTATCGTAGGCGAAGGATGAGCCGGGCGGTGCCCGCGGGTGTCTTCGTCTCTTCTCTCTTTGTCGATGCCGACGGGGCGTCGAGAGCCGGTCTGGTTTGTTGTTTGTTGGTCTCCTTGCCTCTTCATCAGTGCCGACGGGGTGTCGGGAACTGAAGCGGTTTACTGGTCTCTTTGTCTCTTCATCAGTGCCGACAGAGTACCGGGAACTGAAGCAGCATATTGGTCTCTTCACCAGTGCCGACGGGGTGTCGGTCACTGAAGCAGCTTGTTGGTCTCTTCATCAGTGCCGACGGGGTGTCGGGAACCGAAGCGGTTTACTGGTCTCTTTGTCTCTTCATCAGTGCCGACAGGGTACCGGGAACTGAAGTAGCATATTGGTCTCTTCATCAGTGCCGACGGGGTGTCGGTCACTGAAGCAGCTTGTTGGTCTCTTCATCAGTGCCGATGGGGTGTCGGGAACTGAAGCACTTTGTTGTCTCTTCATCAGTGCCGACGGGGTGTCGGGAACCGAAGCAGTTTACTGGTCTCTTTGTCTCTTCATCAGTGCTGACAGGGTGTCGGGAACTGAAACACTTTGTTGTCTCTTCATCAGTGCCGACGGGGTGTCGGGAACCGAAGCAGTTTACTGGTATCTTTGTCTCTTCATCAGTGCCGACGGGGTGTCGGGAACTGAAGCAGCATGTTGTCTCTTTGTCTCTTCATCAGTGTCGACGGGGTGTCGGGAACTGAAGCAGTGTGTTGGTCTCTTTGTCTCTTGGTCTCTTTGTCAGTGCCGACAGGGTGCCGGGGGCTGACCTGGTCTGTTGATCTCTTTGTCTCTTGGTCTCTTTGTCAGTGCCGACAGGATGCCGGGCGCTGACCTGGTTTGTTGTCCCTTGGTCTCTTCTGTTCTTTTCTTTCTCTTTTTTTTGAACCACATTACCGGTACAAGCGCCCTTTCGGGTTTTCGCCGGTACCGGCCCCCTCTTGCTTTTGCCCATGCGCCCTTTCGAGTTTTCACGTGGCGGGGTACCCAATTTTGCCTGTAGCGCCCTTTCGGGTTTTCGCCACAGCTGGATTGTTGCCATTTTTGCCCTTGTCCCCATATAGGGGAAAGTCCGGCGGGGTATCTCTATTTTTAACCCCATTTTCTTCTCTTCTTTTTTGACGAGGGAGTGATATGCGAGTGTCAGGCTAGGGCACGAAGCCTTGCGCCTGAAGTAAGGCTTATTCGTTGGCAAGAAGAATGCCAGCGCAACGGGAGAATTCGTGCCGATTCGGACGTAGGGTCCGTAATGGCAATATTGTGTGGAGTGGGTGGCTAGGGCACGGGGCCTTGCGCCGGAAGGGACTTATTCGTTGGCAAGAGGACTAATGCCAGCGCAAGGTAGAATTCTGCCGATTCGGACGTAAGGCCCGTGATGGCTATTTCGTATGATGGGAGGTAGCCGAGGCACGAGGCTGCGTGCCGGGGGAGACTTGCTCGCTGGCGGGGTAGTGGCGTCATTGCAGAGGTGGAGTGTGTAGTGGTAACGTCGCCTCCATTTACACGGGTGCATGTCCGCCCGAGACCTTGGGGACGGGACGTCCCCTTGGAAGGACCTTATTATTGTGCCTCATTTACGCACATCTAAATAAATATATATATATATATAAGTGGATGTATATATGTATGTGTGCATATATATATATATATATGTATATAAGTATATATGTATATTATTTATAATAATTTTTGTTTTCCCCTTTTTTGTTTCTTCTTTCAACCCCCCTTTTTCTTTTTATTCTCCTCTCTCTCTTTTTCCCCTTTTTATTCTCTATGTTCACTCCTCCTTTATTTTTTTTGAAATTTCTCCGTCTCTTTTGTCCCCTTCTTTTTTTCTTTTATTTCCTCCTTTTCCTTTTTATTCATCTTCCCCCTTTTTCTTCCCCCCCCCTTTTATTTTCCTTCTTTTCCTTTCTTTTTTTTTTGCTGTATAAAAGGGGTGGGGGCGGTTCATTTGAACCACCCCCGTTCGAACCCCCCCTTCCCTCTTCTCTCTCTTCGGCAGACGAAACCGTCCCCCCTTCTCTTCTCTTTGTCTTCTCCATCACCGGGAGCCACCGCCGCGGCCACCGTCGTCGTCGTCATTAGCGCGGTGAGGGCACCGCCGTGAGGGCCGTCCCCCCATCTCTCTTCTCTCCTCTTCTCCCTTCTCCTCCCGTTCTCTTCTCCTTTCGTTCTCTTCTCCTTCCTTCCCTTTCCCGCCGTGGGGCGACGGGGCCCTAGCCCCTTCTTTCTCTTCTTTCCCTCCTCCTTTCTTCTTCTTCTCCATTCTTCATCTCTTCTCCTTCCTTCCCTTCTAGCGTCATGGTATGGGAGGCCGTCGGGCACCTGTCATGCCGGTGAGGGAGCGTGAAGGCGTGCCGGCGAGGGGGCGTCGGAGCGTGCCGGGGGAACCGCCCTAGGGCGCGTCGGTGAAGCCATTGGCACCATGCCGGGGAGGAGCTCTCCTGGCGTGCCGGCGAGGGGGCGTCGGAGTGTGCCGGGGGAACCGCCCTAGGGCGCGTCGGTGAAGCCGTTGGCACCGTGCCGGGGAGGAGCTCTCCTGGCATGCCGGGGAGCGGCTGTTGGGAGTGTGTCGGGGAATCACCAGGGGGCTGTACCGGGCAGTGCCTACTGGAGTGTACCGGGGGAGCCAACAAGGGCGTGCCGGTGAGCAATCTTCAGAGTGTGCCGGGTAGCCCGGTGCAGGGGCGTGTCGAGGAGGCATCCGTGGGGAGTGCCAGGGGAGACACCATGGGGTGTACCGGGCAGCATGGGGCACGAGTGTGCCGGGGGGCGGTGAGCCCGAGTGTGCCGGTGAAGCGGCCAACGAGCGTGCCGGGGAAGCACCAAGGGCGTGCCGGGGAAGCCTCGAAGGGCTGTGCCGGCGAAGGGGGCACTGGGGTGTGCCGGTGAGGGCCTGTAGGGGAAGTTGTACCGGCCAAGGGGCCAAGGGGGATTTTTAGCTAAGGAAGAGGACTCCTTTGACCGGCGGACTTCTGGTATTGCCTCTCGGGGCCCACCATGCTTTGTTGGGGCCGTCACTCCTTGTGGACGCGCACCCGTGTTTTCCCTTACGCCTCTGGCCTAGGGGAAACTCTGCCGAAATTTCGTCAGAAATTGGCAATATTTTGTTCATTTGACTTGTAGCAAAGCCCCCTTTACAGTCTTTCATTTCCTCTTGCATGTGGCTTATTCTGATCTTCTATTCTGTAATCTTTGCAGATAAATGGCTGCTCCAAGTGGTTCTTCTGCCCCTGCTGCTGCTGTCGGTGCCGACCTCATTCCGCGGGTCCAGTGCCGGCAGTCACATGGCTCAATGTGGAGGACCTAGACCGAGAGCACGCGGAGATTGCCGCCTTGGCTGAGTCATCGGGGTCCGACCGTGAAAGCATGGACGTCCGCAGACTCGTCAGGGTTGAAAGCGGCTTCACATTCGATCGGGCCACCGAAGAATACAGGAAGGATTTCCCGAAGGATAGGCACCTCGTTCGATTTCTGAAGCATTTGCGCTCTCGAGAGGGGCGAGATTATCGCGTCATAAAGGCGGCCGAGCGGGCGATCCTGCATGCCCGAGACAGTCTGCTATACAGCGTCCCCAGGAGCATTCCGATGTATCTGGTGGGAGAAGCCCGGGAATGGAAGCCGGTCCTGGGGATCGAAGGGGTGCTGCCGGCTGAAGATAAATTGGTGCGAGCTCCTCAATTCACGCCAGCAAGGTGGGACATGTCTGCGGGGAAGGTGCATGGCGAGTCGCCCCGATTTGGCTTATTCTTGGCTCCCCTAAAATGGGGTTATAGGGAGGAGCCGTTCATATTGGACTGTTTGGCCATCAGGTTCAAGTACGAACTATCACTGGGCTGGTTCGGGGAGCTGAAGCTTCAAGACGCCCACAGCTTCCGAGAAGGGGCGGTGGAGTTCACTGAATATGTACTGTTCAACTACGCCCCATTGCTGGTCCGGGTTGGCATCTACCACAGCGTGTACGCCTCCCGGTATGGTTACCCCATCTCCAAGGGTCTCTGTTGCGGCATGATAGAGGTATTAGTGCGGAGACCAATACCTTCTACACGGCAGAGGGAGAGACTTCACTTGATTTGTGGAGCCTAAGCCAGCTGAGCGGCTTGCCCATTGACGGGGAGCCTTATGAAGAAGTATGCCTCCCGGACTTGATCAAGGACGAGACTAACGGGGACGGCTATTATTCTCTGGGGTATTCATACAGGTACCTGATGAAGGCGTACCGGGAGCTGTACCAGTTGTCGCACAAGGGGAAGCAGCCCGCCCGTGGGGACAGAAAACGGGTGCGTATGGCAGTATGGCTGGAATATTTCTACGATGGGCTGAAGCAGTATGAAGATTTTCCCTGCGTTGGCACCGCCGTTGCTCGCAAGAAGCGTGCGAAGCCCAAGCATGATGTGAAGATCCCCTCCAGGGGACGTCGGAGCGGGGCCAATCCGATGGGGGTCGACCCACAGACTCACTGTGCCGCCTATCTGACGTACTGGCTGTGTTCATTTGCCATACCATACGGGGACGAGACAGTGATTCGGCCAGATGCCATCTACCCGGCGTGCCAGATGGCGTGGGGTGTCAAACTTTCTCTGTGCCCGGCGGCGCTCTGTTTGATTTATAAGGCCCTGGGAGACATCAGCACGCACCAGTTCCCGAGGCAGGCCCGGTACGTGTGCCCACTGCTTTTCTTCAACGCGTGGGTTTGTTCACTGTTTCCGGAGTTTGCCCCGCGAGTCCTTCAGGATTGGGGGCTGGTACCGAGGATGCTGGAGTTCGCGAGTGCAGAGCCGGCTTCTACTTCCATGCGGATGTATGATATTCGGGGCCGGTTGACCCCGGTTCCCCGGGATGCAGCCGGTACCATTCATTTCTGGACGCTGGCCGCACATTCAAGCCCCCTTGTGAATAATAAGAGGGAGTGCAAGGATGACTAGGTGGAGAGGTATGTCCACCCTATCAGCCAGGAAAACGTGGTGCGCCCGTTGCTGGAGCCCGAGCTGAGGGATTGGGCGCTGTCCATTCACCCCAGCGTGTTGGTGTTCCGGAAGGGAGATAATGTGCTGCTGGAGCCGTACCACCCCTTCCGATTTGGCCGCAACTTTGGGTATGATCAGCATATCCCTACTTATCATGCGCAATTCGGCTTGCCTTTGCGGAACGTCCGGGGAAGTTCGGTTGCCGAGCACGCTAAAAGCTGGTGGGACTTCTTCCACCGGGCGGACTCTGCCTCCTTCAGGGTGCCAGCCCCGGGTCGCGTGCCCCGAGTGATCGAAGATTATATAAAGTGGTGGAATGCCCGGACGGCCTTCTATCGGTTGCACAAAACTGATTGTTGGGATGGCACCGAAAGGAGGTTCCTTAGCCGGCAACCAGTGCCAGTACTTGATATTGAGCCAGATCATCTTCTTCGGCTCAAGAACAGGCAGGAGAAGGAGGTGGCGGCATATATGGCAGCTCGTCGGGAAGCCCGGGATAGGAGGCCAACGCCGAAAGTGGAGCTACCTCCAGTGGCGAAGGATAACTATCAGAAGACGCTGAGGGACCTGTGCCGGGTAGGGAGCGACCGCCTGGACCTCATCAATTATCCATTCCCCATAGAGGAAGCGGGGACTCCCGCCAAGAGCTGGCGTCCGGAGAGAGATACGCTCTACCCATACCGCACATTCATGAGGCGGGAGGAGAGGAAGCCCGAGAACTATAAGGACACCACGTGGTTATATGTCCTTCTTCGGGTGAACGGACTGACGATCGAAGATCAGAGGGCCTCCATCCTGGGCAAGCGCCTGCACATCCCGTACTATTATGCCGACGGGTGGGGCATAGACCACTTCAGCCTCTTCTGCCACCTTTCCATGAAGAAGCACGCGGATCTGGCCAGTCTTACGGACCGGTGCCAGAAGATCGAGGATGTGTGCTGGCTCGTTCGAGAGGCGGCGCGTCGGGACAAAGAGCCATCCCTGAGCTACTGGCCGATTACACTGCGACTGTATACTGGCCCTCACGGTACTTGATCTCTTTTTCTTCTTTGTCTTCGTCTCTTATCATTGCGGCCTTTGCAGATAGTTGGATGCTAATCATGAGTGCGTGTCTGTCTTTCTCTTTTCCTTTCTGACAGACCACCCCGATAGCACGCAAGTGGCCACGTACCGGAATCTCCTTCGGCTTGTGCAGAAGCCTACGTATTTTGAAGCCGCGCCACTAGCCCCGACTGCGGCTCCTCTGCCCAAGGCAACGAAGAGGCCCCAGGCAAAATCTCTGGTGAAGAAAGCAGTGGATGCCGCTAAGGTGGCCAAGCAGCGGGACACGAAGCGGAGAAAAACAGAGGCGGCCAAGGCCCCGACCGTCGTTCCTTCGGTGCCACGGGTCCCCTCTTTTGAGGAATTCGAGGCTGCCCGACCCGAGCCCAGCCAACCTGCCGGTCAGTACCTTCGACTATCGCCGTGTCTTTTAAGTCTCCCCTTTTTTTATTTTCATCCTGGAGCAGATCCCTGACACTTGAATATTTCTTTTGTCTCATCCCCTGTGGAAAAGCCCGTGCTCACGCCTGTTCCTCACGCGGGGGAGCCTGTTCCTGTGCCCGCGCCTGACATGGGTGAAGCCGCGGCCATAGCAAAGTCGCCTGTTAAGGAGGCGTTGGCTGCTGCCAAGGTGGCCGGGCCACAAGCGGCAAAGCGGAGGCGGGCTGAGGAATTCCCGGCTCCGACGGTAGCCCCTCCGGTGGCCCCTATCCTGTCTTTTGAGGAATTTGAGGCTACCCAGACCGGGCCGAGTTACGAAGCTGGTGAGGTTCATCGGCCGCCTGCGTCGTCCGTGATCGATTTGCCTCCTGGGTTGGCCTCGCACTCGCGTATGGCGACGATGCGTTTCTTTTCTGCGGGCGGCGCAAAGGAACCGGCGCCCGTGTCAGTCCCGGGCGAGGGCAGGGCTACAACTCCCGAGAAGGCTCTGCCCGTCGAGGAAGCCCGCGGGTCATCCCGGGCTGTAGGGGCCGAAGAGGGTATTTGTCTTTAGTCGGCCTAAATGACTTATTTGTTCTTGGAGAGCCGACTGGATTTGATGTAATCCACCATTTTCTTCTTCGTGACAGGCACAGCAGAGGCAGTCGCTGGACTATTCGGGCCCCGCATGCAACTCCCGACGACGCTTTTATATGTGAGGAGGAGGCCGAAGTCCGGTGTACCAGCCTCATCTAGTCCGAGGGAGGGTGCGCCAGCCATTGGCCTCGAAGTGGAGGCCCCTTTGCCGGCAAGGGGAGAGCCTGCGGCGGTCGGGTCATCGTCGGGCGAAGAGGTAGACTATAATTATTCCTCCGATGAAGCGGCTCCCGACGAGGGCGTGCCCGGGGCATCGGAGCCGCCTGAGCCGGTCTTCGGGCCCCCTTACTTGCTGGCTCCCCGAGCTTTGTGGGGAAGACCGCTGTAAGTGTGAGCTTGCTTGGGCCGGCTCCTTCCTCTCCTTCCTGGTTACCTAATGACCTTTTCTTGTCAATTCCGGGTTTCAGGGGCTTGACTTGCCGGAGGCTATGGAAAAGGGTACCCCAGTTGCGCCGATCGACCGTCAGGCAGGGGTCGATGTGGGCTCGGGCAAACTAGCCCTTCTATTCGAGGCTCTTGATCAAGAGTCGGCCGCAGGGGCTTCAAGTGTTTCCGAGGCGGCGGCCGAGCCTCTGGAGGAAGGAGAGATCGCGCCCGAAGGCCGCGTCCTCACGGTGGCCGAGGTAAGCAGGGTTTTATGGCTCTTCCCACTTCTCGTCCTTGCGTAATTTATTCCGAGCGACGGGCGGCTAACCGTATTTCATGTGGGCAGGCGGTGTCGACGACCGAGAAGATGTCTGGCCTCTCTCGCAAGGCAATCGCCAAGCGGAGGCCGATTACCGGTCAGCCACCAGCGGGGGGACCGATCCCGGCATCTGTTCCGGAGGTGGAGACTCTTGCCGTGCTCGTGCAGGCAGGAAGCATTCCCCACCTATTAGTCCCCCTTCCACCTCTTCCGAAGCTGCCGGCCCAGATGGAGGACCCGTTGTTGAGACAAATATTCGCGGGGCTCCGTGCACATCTGGAGGGATCCCAGCCGCGAAGGAGAAGTTCATGGGTGACTACTTCGGGCCCAGCCTTACTTGAAGCTCCTCCTCTAGCCGAAGTAGCGACACCCACACCCCTGCCCCTTGGAGTGGCAGAAGCGAGTCAGGCGGAGGCAGAGGAGGCAGGGGAGCTCCAAATAACGGGAGTGCCGGAGGCTTCGGCAATGGTCTTGTCCACTCCCCGGGCAGTGGCTGGCCAAGGGTCTCTGGTTGAGCTACACCGACCAGGCGGTTTGACCCTTGCCCTTCCTTCCTCTTCAGCGGCAGTGGACGCTGACCTGTGGGCAGAAGTGGACAGCACCGTGGAATTCACTCCTCCGGTCGTGCCCTCAGTCAGCCATATGTCATCAGAAGCGCCAGTCCGCCAAATGCTGATCACTCTACGGACCATGCTCCTCGCCGACCCTTCTCTGTCATATAGGGAGGTGCATACTATAGTGGTGCAGTTGACGGGGCGTTGCAAGTGCTCAGCTGCCCGCTGGAGGAATGGTCGCGGCGGGTTCTGCTGTTGCTGAAGTATGTCAAGCGCCGCGAGTTCCTGGAGACCCAGGCTCCTGACGAACGTGCCGCCCTTGATGCTCAGGCAGACGAGTATCTGCAGACCTAGAGGCCCGACGCCATAATAGAGAACGCCACGGAAAGGCCTTAGAGGAAGGCGAAGGCAGCGTTCGTTCCTTCAAGAGCCGGATCGAGAAGCTGGAGGGCTACCTCGCTGCGGCTAAACTTGGCCTTGCCGAGGCGGAAAGGAGGGTGGCAGAGGAGAGGGAAGCTCTTGCCGTCGCCGACGTTGAAATGGTGTCCGTCGAAGCGGAGCTCGCCCGTCTTGAGGAATTGAGGGGCCGACTGCGCGATATGACGAACTTCCCTTGCGTCGGGATCCTCCCTCTCGAGGACATCTTCAGGGACATCGACTAAGCGTTGCATCCCTTAATTCCTTTTTCTTTTCTTTCGAATGTAACACAGGGGTATGCCCCGCAGCACATGTAGTCTGGTCCCTTTCTGAATAGAGCAGAGCATTTATGATTCCACGCGTTCTTTGTGTATGCATTCGTCCCAGAGGGAGCTTTCTTACCCTTCTTTCTCTTCTGTGCATATTGTTTCCTTCTTCCTCTTCCCTTGCTCTTGTATCTTTCCCCCTTTTTGTGTTGAGACCCATTGGCAGGGTATGAGTCTTTGCGAGGATTCGCTTCGGAAGGACCAGGCAGGGACCCATGTCAGGGTACAGGAGAGTGCTCGCCTTCCCAGGGGGAGGACGAGGGGACCACTCCACCATACCGAACGGGCAACTCCCTGGTTTTGCCGCAATATTAGAAGCGCGTGCTGGCCTTAAGCGGGGGCCTCGGTCAGAGGCCGGACTTCTCGTCGTCCAGAGGGGACGGAGAGAAGAGTTTGTTTAGTCAATGACCCGGACGGGGGGTCCGAGCCAAAGGGGTACTCACCGCCCGAGAAGGACGGAGAGAAGAGTTTGTTTAGTCAATGACCCGGACGGGAGGTCCGAGCCAAAGGGGTACTCACCGCCCGCGCAGGACGGAGAGAAGAGTTTGTTTAGTCAATGACCCGGACGGGAGGTCCGAGCCAAAGGGGTACTCACTGCCCGGGTAGGACAGAGAGAAGAGTTTGTTTAGTCAATGACCCGGACGGGAGGTCCGAGCCAAAGGGGTACTCACCGCCGGGGCAGGACGGAGAGAAGAGTTTGTTTAGTCAATGACCCGGACGGGAGGTCCGAGCCATAGGGGTACTCACCGCCCGGGAAGGACGGAGAGAAGAGTTTGTTTTTTTTTGTGTGTTTTTTTTAGTAAATTTTTTTAGTACCTCCGCTGATGCGGGGCAGTGACTGGAAATGGGGGGCGTTCCCCTTTTCTGGTTCTTTTTCTTCTCTTTTTTTTTCTTTCTTTTTTTTCTCTTTTTTTTCTTCCTTTTTTTTCTCTTTTTTTTCTTTTCTTTCTTCTCTTTCTATATTTTTTTCTCTTTTTTTTTGCTTCTTCCTTCTTTCTCTTTCTATTCTTTTTTTGCTTCTTCTTTTTTTCTTTTCTTTTCTTTTCTCTCTTCTCCTCCTATTATTCTTTTCCCTTTTTTTTGGAAACCCGGCTGGTGGTCAAATCATTCGGACATTAATCATGTAAATCCGCCCCAAAAATGGGGCGAAGAGTAATATTATTACCTGAATGGGGGCGCCGGAGCGTGGTACAGTCTCAAGTGCCTTCCATTAAGAGGCGGGAACTGAACTTCCCCGCGATGGTTGACAATTACATAGGCCCCACCCTCGTAGACTTTTTGGACTACGTAGGGTCCGAGCCAGTTCTCGTTCAGCTTACCCTTGGGGTTGGCAGCCATGAGATCTCTTCTCTTGACCATGACAAGGTCACCTTTCTTGAATTCGCGCTCCTTGACTAGCTTGTCAAAGGCGCGCGCAATTCGGGCCTGGTAGACCTGAATATTCTGTTGGGCTTGAAGCCGCTTTCCTTCCAGACTGGAGAGTTCTTCGAGCCTTCGCTCGGTGTTGGTCTGCCCTTCGGGGACAAGCCCATGCTGAATGGCGACCCTGAGGGACGGTATCTCCAGTTCGACGGGGACGATTGCTTCCGAGCCGTATACGAGAGAGAAGGGCGAGCAGCCCGTTGGGGTCTTGTATACGGTTCGGTACGCCCAAAGCGCTTCATACATTCTTTCTTCCCAGTCCCTTTTGTTAGAGCTAACAGTTTTGGCCAGGAGAGTGCAAAGTGTCTTATTGAAAGCTTCGGCCAGCCCATTAGCTTGTGGATTGTAAGGAGTTGAGGTCCTCCAATCAATTTTGTATTTTTCTGCTAGCCGGTAAACCTTCTGGTTGCGGAAGTGGCTGCCGTTGTCTGACACAATCCGGTCGGGCACGCCAAACCGGAATATAATGTTGCGGCGGACAAACCTGACCATGATTTCTCCGGTGACCTCCCGTAAGGCAACGGCCTCTGCCCAGCGGGAGAAGTAGTCGGTCGCCGCCAGAATGTATTTGCAGCCTGTGGAAGATGCGGGTAAGGGGCCCACAACGTCTGTTCCCCATTGGGCGAACGGCCAACTGGGCGCGGTTGGGTGCAACTGCACGGGAGGCCTCCTGGGTATGGTGGCATGCTCCTGGCATCTCTGACACGACTTAGCGTACTCGCAGCAGTCGTTGAACATTGCAGGCCAGTAGTAGCCAAGTTTCTTGATTTCAATTTTCATCTTCGGCCCCGCCTGGTGTGCGCCAGCTGTCCCGGCATGGACCTCCTTCATAACCCTCCAAGCTTCTTCAATGGACAAGCATCGGAGGAGTAGCTTCTGTTTGGCATCGGCCACAGTCCGGAATAATATTCCGTTTCGGAGCTCATAAGAGTCCTTGGTTCTGACTAGCTTGATTTTCTCTTCCCTTTGCTTGGGTAGTTGCTGGTACTTGAACCACTGCATCAGGGGGTCTCTCCAGTCAGGTAGACTGACGGCTTCTGCTGTAGCGACCTCTAGGTCTTCTTCTTCTGGCTCTTCTTCTATCATGCTGGGCATCTGGCGCTGGTTTATTACCTGGATATGGAGAGATCCATCTGGAGGCACTGCCAGTGAGCTTGCCAATTTTGCCAATGCGTCGGCTTGTGCGTTCTCCCCTCTGGCGACATGGCCTATCTCGAGGAGGTAGAACCGCTCCATGAGCCCTTTTGCCTTAGTGTGATAAGGGAGCAGCTCAGGTTTTCGGACATCAAATTGTCCCTGAACTTGCTTGACGACCAGCAGTGAGTCGCCGAACACTTGGAGCATTTTGATCTCCATTTGGAGGGCGACCTGGAGGCCGATGATCAGAGCTTCATACTCTGCTTCATTATTGGTGCAGGGTTTGCTAATGCAGCAGGAAGTGTGCATCACTTCTCCGTCTGGCGACTTGAGGACGATGCCTGCTCCGGCTCGTACCTTGGCGCGCCCGGACGGGGTCGCTTCTGTCCTCGAGGCTCCATCAAAGTAAAGCTGCCAGATGGCTTGTTGTATTTGGTCTACCTCCAGTGTTTCATCTCAGGGCAGCTCTGTGGCCAACGGGGAGCCTTCGGGCACAGGGTGTGCAGCGAAGAAATCCGCGACGGCTTGCCCCTTAACGGCCTTCTGGGGCACGTAAGTGATGTCAAATTCCATGAGTAGCACGGCCCACTTGCCAAGGCGCCCCTTTGGGACAGGCTGGAGGAGGATGTGCTTGATAGGGTCAGCTCTGGATATTAGACTCACTTCATGGGACAGCATGTAGTGCCTCATCTTCTTGACTGCGAAGACCAAAGCGAGGCAGACTTTCTCTATCGGAGTGTATTTGGCCTCCGCACCCACCAGTCTCCGGCTGAGGTAGTAGAGGGCCTGCTCTTTTCCCTCATCATTGTTCTGGGCAAGCATTGCCCCCAGTGAGTATTCGGTAGCCGCTATGTAGAGAATGAGCGGTCTGCCTTTGACAGGTGCCCCCAGGACAGGCGGGGTCTTCAGGTATTCCTTTAGCTGGTCGAACGCTTGCTGGCATTCGCGGCCCCAGCTGAAGGGTGCATTTTTCATCATCAGTCTGTGGAAGGGTTGGCAACGCCCCGACAGGTTGGAGATGAACCTGCGGATGTAAGCTAACCGGCCCTGTAGGGACCTCAGCTCTCCCAGACTCTTCGGAGGGGGCAACTCCTGGATGGCCTTTATCTTGAAGGGGTCGATCTCGATCCCTCTGTGCCGGACAATGAAGCCGAGGAACTTTCCACTGGACACGCCAAAGGCGCACTTCATGGGGTTCATTTTTAGCCCGTATAGCCGGAGCCTTTGGAAGACAACCCTGAGGTCATTCAGATGTTCATCTCTCTTCTTAGTCTTGACGACCAGATCATCAATGTAGCATTCGACCTTGCTGTACAGCAGCTCGTCGAAGATCTTAGTCATTGCCCGCTGATATGTAGCACCGGCATTCTTGAGGCCGAAGGGCATCCTCTTGTAGTGAAATATCCCCTTGGGCGACCTGAAGGCGGTGTGAATCCGGTCGTGGTCGGCTATCCAGATTTGGTTATAGCCGGACGACCCATCCATAAAGGACAAGGCCTCGTGGCCAGTAGTTGCATCAATCATCACTTCGGTGATAGGCACCGGGAAGTCATCTTTCGGGCAGGCTTTATTCAGGTCGCGGAAATCCACGCAAATCCTGATCTGTCCGTTCTTCTTTTTCACTGGTACAATGTTGGCCAACCATGTGGTGCATTGGTTTTCCGCCACGAAGCTGACATCGATGAGCTTGTCGACCTCCTTGCAGATCTGGCTGGTCAATTCCGGCCTCATGCGCCGGAGAGACTGTTTCACTGGCTCCACCTTGGGATCAATGGACAGATGTGCTGAGTCACCTCGGGGCTGAGTCCGGGCATTTCTTTATAGTTCCAGGCAAAGCAATCCCGGAACTCTTGTAGCAGCTTCATGTATTGTTCTCTCTCACGAGGGGGGATGAGAGCACTTAGAAAGGTCGGCCTGGGGTCGCCTTCTGTGCCGAGGTTGATCTCAATCAATTCGTCGACTGTGGCCTGGCCGCCATTTTCAATTTCCGGCGGGGCTGGCGACAAATCGACGAAGTCTTGGCCTTCATTGTCTTCGGGCTCGAGGATGGCATCCTCGTCTTCTTGCTCCTCCTGGCTGGGTGTGGGGGCTGGATTTGCCGTGCAGTCCTCTTGGACCGTAGCCGCCGGGTCTGTGAGGTCCGCTGGTGCAGAAAGGCACAGGGCCACCTCGGGGTCTTCTATGTACTCATCGTAGACAGCTTGGACGGGGGCCGGGGCAGCCGCGTCTTCAGGGGCCTGGTAGTGGATGGACACGGTGTAGGCTCCTGCTCTGGGGCTGTCCGCCACGTGGGGGCGTGGCGGGGCTACCACATAATCCCCCATCCTGAGCTCGTCCCTGTCAATGAGGCCTTGAGCAATGTCTTTGAAGACATAACAGTCTTCGATGGCGTGACCCAGCATCTGGTGGTAAGGGCAAAACAGTGGGTCCCCGCTTCTTCGGGTGTCTTGTGGCCTCTTGGACCGTGGGAGGGAGACCTTGCCGTAATGGCAGGCCCAGTCGAAGATGCCCCGGGTCTTCTCTCTCGGGAAGGAGTAGGGCTTCTGCAGCTTCTCTTGGAGTGTTAGGCCTTGCCTGGTTGGCCGCCCGATCAACAGGCTTGCCGTGTCTCTCAATTCCCTTCTTGACCAGACGGGGGTGTCAGGACTGGCATCTCGGGGCCGAGGCATGCGGCCACCCCGCGGGGGGAGAGAACCCTGGATCAGGTCGGCGACTAGCGAGGTCAACTCAGCCAGTCGTACTTTTAGCGTCTCGATCTCCCGTTGCTGCCTATGGTACAAGGCGTACATGACGGGGTCGTATCGAGGGGATTTCGGAGCCTGGCCCATGCTTCTGCTCCTTGTTTCGCCGGCCGGCCGGGGTGGAGGTGCCTCGCTGGTGTGCCCTCTCGAGGTCGACACTTCGGAGAAGGAGGGGGTCTTCTCCATGCAGCGGCGGCGGGGAGGTTTCCAAAGGAAGACCTCTTCGTCTTGTGCCTCCTGAACCGGGGGCCCAGGATATGCATCTTGACAGGCTTCCCGCGAATCTGTAGCTTCTGCGGGGTCGTCGCCAGACCATGTCGAGACTGATATGACGTCAGTCTCGTAATATTCCTCTAGTGAAAAGCCCAGACCGGGGTGCTTGGTGATTTTCAGCAACCGTCGATCCAGGTTTGGTGGGTTCCACATTCTTTCAAACATTTCCTTCCGGCTGGAGGGCTGGTAGGGAGGAATCTTCTGCTTTCTGACCATTCTGGCTGCTTGGTCAGTCATGTGGGGAAGTCCCGCAATGGGGACGTGCGGGTCATGCAGCTCATCAGGGAATCGGCAATCATCGTCTTCCCTGACTGGCTTCTCCCCAGCAACATAAAAGATAGTGGGCGGCCCTTCGGGGTTAGGTACCTCGAAGGTCCTCAGCTGCTCGGCTGCTTGGCATTCTATCTCTATTACAGGCTTGACGATCCCTGGCGGGACCCTGACGTCTTCTAGCAGGTCTTCGAGGCAAGGCGCCCCTGGTGTAGGGTAGATGGCGAGAGGAGCCGCCTTGAATACCCCTTCTTCTTGTGCAATAAACGGTACATGTGGAGGAGCCACATAACCCGGGGGTGGCGGAGGGAACCAGCCACCTGACTCTGCTTTCTTCTTTCCCTTGTCTCGGGCAGCTTGAGGAGCTTGCTTCGCCTTTTCCAAGTACAGATTAGCATCTGACAAGTGACACTCGAACACCTCGAACGGGTGGAGGTCGGCGAAGATTCTGACTTCCTTTCCCTCGCAGGGGTACTTGATGCATTGATGCAGAGTGGAGGGTACCACCCTATTCTGGTGTAGCCAAGGCCGGCCAAGCAACGCCTTGTAGGAAGTGCTGGAGTTGATGACGTGGAACTGGACCTTGGTGGTGAAGTCATCAAAGGTCAAGTTGAACTCTGCAACCCCCATGGGCACCTCACATTTCTGGTTAAAGCCAGCAATCTTGACATTTTTAACCTCAACCAGGTGTACGTCGAAATAGTGTTTCTGGTACACCCGGTAAGGGAGTATATTCACTGCTGCCCCTGGGTCGATCAGGACCCTGTTGATGGGCTGGCCATTCAATTGCCCCTTCATGTAGAGGGGTCTGTTGTGACTGCAGGTCGGCAGGAGCATGTCATCTTCTGTGAAGGCCACGGCCACTTCAGGTGACATCTCTGCCAGGCAAGCTTCAAGATGTGCTGGCGTCTGGAGGGCGGCTATGATGGCTTGCCGTGTTTCCTCGTTCAAGGACAACATCTCCCATACGGTGAACCGGGTCGGGATCTTCTTGAGGTGTCTGACTATCCGTTCGGCGGCCCGCACCTTGAGTAATTTCATCTCTTCGGGTTTGGCACGCCTGCCCCCATCCTGAAGTTGGGGTGCCTGATCGGGGGATGCCTGCTCTGTGGGTTCTGTCGCAGCCTGCCGAGCCGGCGGGGCCTGCTGGGCTTCCTCTGTTTCTCGCATGAATTCGGCGAGGTTTGGGATGCCGTTGAATTCTCTTCTGGCTGAGGAGGAGTAGCCGCCGGTAGAGCTCGGGGACTGCTTGCTTTCCTGGTGGAGGGAGGCACTGGGGAGCGCGCCTGCTTGCCTGCTCGGGCTGACAGGAATTCGGCGAATGAAGGGGTTCCTTGGCTCCTGGCCCCTCCGGGATAGAGACCCGATGGAGGAGGGATCTCGGTGCCTCGGACCTCAGGGTCGGGGATCTGGTACTGTTGTTCTCCCCTGAGCATGATGTTGAGGTTGTCCTGAGGAGGGCGCCCCCACTTCCTTCCTGACCTGGTAGCATGTTGGGAGGTGGACGCCTCAGCTTGATTCACCTCTGCCGGTTCATGGGGTGGCTCTTCTTCTTTCTCTTCCAGGGAGAGAGCGGTGTCGAACAACGCCGAGAGGGTGTTGCAGGCGAAGACGACCTCCTTCTTCTTCTTGCCCCTGGGTCTTCTCTTCTTCTACTTCTTGCCTGCTGCAGCGGATGGCTGCTCTTGAGGAGGTTCACCCCACAGGGGAGGCTCTTTGTCTGCATCAGCTTCTGTTCCCGGAGCCAGCTCGAGTGATTCGAACTCCTTCCAGGGGACATACTCCTTCAGCTCCACAGGCTGGATCTCGGGCTGTTCATAATCTTCGAGCCCATCAATAATAGCCTGGAGTCTTTCAACCGCCGGGCTAGTCTTCTTGTGCATCCGCAGCGGGACGAACTCTTTTTATTATGGGTGGGCCGTCTCATGACTAGCCGAGGGGCTGTGTCAAGGCAAACTGGGCTTGCCGGGGGCGGTGCAGGCTGGGGCGTCGCCTTCCTCGGGTGAATTGCTGGGGTAGGCCGAGGGGCACGCGCCTTTCTGTTCTTTCCGGGCACGGTCTGCCAACCTTCTTGGTCTTGAGCTGGGGCCATAATGAAAGTTTCATAAGTGGCGCGGGCACAGGCCTCCGTCCACTCTTCAGGTAGCTCCTGGTATAGTGAGACCATGTTGACGGAGGAGGTTATGCTGGGCAGCTCATGCGGCTGCGGGGGGTCTACTTTATGCTCCCCCATGTCCAGCTCCCCGGTCCTGATTAGGGACTCAATAACATCCTTGAAGACGTAGCAGTCTTCAATGGTATGCCCGAGCATCCGGTGGTATAAGCAGAAGCGCGGGTCATCCTTCTTCTTCAGGTCGCCGGGCCTTTTCGGCTCTGGCAATGTCATTTTGTTGTAGCTGGTTGCCCATTCGAACAGGAGCTTGGACTTGTCCCGGGAGAAGGAATATAGCTTGTTTCTCATCTTCTCTCTTAAGGAAGGGCCCTCCCGCCGTTCTGTGGTCCTGGGCGGAGGGAGGTTGGCAGCCCCCTTGGCCTTCTCTTTCTGCTTTTCAAAAGCCTGGAAGTCTAGTGTGTGCACCTCGGGGGGAGCTGGTTTCTTCTCGGCCTGCCTGGCCCTCTGGCTTGACATGGCTGGAGTGGAGGAGTATCGGGCCAAAAATGCCTCGATCTCTGCTACCACGTTGTTCAGGCGGTCAAATGTTTTGACCTCGGTGCCGATCATTCTTTCTAGGATTTCTTTCTTCAAATTTTGTTTGCAGATCTGCACCTCGTCCTCCTGGTGCGGGGGACGCCTGCACCTCATGCTGAGGTTCCTCCATCTCTTGATGTAGTCGAGGGCCGACTCATCGTTCTTCTGTCTCGTAGCATAGAGCTCTGCTACAGTGACTTCCCGCTCCGCAACATAAAATATCTCCTTGAACTTCTTTTGCATGTCAGGCCAGTCAGCAACGGACCCGGGTGGCAGGCTGGAGTACCACTCGAAGGCGAGTCCGGTAAGTGTCGAGCCGAAGAACTTCAAGAGATAGGCTTCATCAGCAGCTAGATCTCCCATGATGTTCACATAGTAAGCAATGTGTTCCCTGGGGGACCCTTGCCCGTTGAATTTTTCAAACTTCGGCGGCTTGGTGATGCCGACCGGCAGCTTCCTTGCAGCATAGTGGGCCGGGTAGGGTACCCGGTAGACGTCAAACGGCGTCTGATCCCCTTCGCCCCTCTCGGCCAGCTTCATATCTATCATCTGTTCGAGCATCAACCGGCTGACTGCCGCCGGGTCGACTGGGCTCGGGTAGAAATGAGCGGGCTGCGCGCTCGGGGTGGCTACCACGGTCGCTCGGGGGGCCATGGGGGACCCTTGTGAAGGCGGAGCCTGTGGCAGGGCCACTGCTGTGTAATGTGTTTGCTGTGGGGGCGCGTCCCCGAGAGGGTTGAGGGTTGCTGGAAGAGCTGCCTCTGAAGACTGCCCCCTGTCCCTGGGTACTTCGGGTATAACCTCGGTCTGCCAGGACATCGGGGGCGGTGCGTTCCGCTCACTTAGCTGCTTCTTGAGTGACTCGATTTCCTGCTGGAATCGTTGTATCATGAGCAGCATTGTAGGGTCAGCTGTGGGGAGACTGGGCACGCCCCCTGTCTCTTCGGCCGGGGCGTCCTCGGATGATGTCGAGGGTCCGCCACTCGTGTCGCCGGTGGTGACCACATTGGCCGTGAGGGCCGCAAGGGGCTCTTCAGGGTAGGTCCCTTCGGCGCCTGTGGGTGTCGCGCCGCCTGCCGCTCTCCCTCTTCTAGTAAGGGGTCCCGGCCTGACGGCTATTCTGGCCAATTCTTTCGGATCGGTGGGCAAGGCCCCATACCGACCGTGAATTTCTGCCATGCTGCAGGTGAATGTCTGCCACTTCTTGTTCTTGTTTCTTTTTGTCGCCCTCCTGGACGATCTTCCTGGGAACACCAGTCTGTCGAAGACCGATCGTCGGGGCGGCGCTTCCTCCCGTACAGGGGACTGGCGCGGCTCCTCCGGCGGGTCCTCGACTCACGCTAGGTGCGGGTCGGGCTCCCTTCTCTTGAAAGCGGAAGCCATTGCCCCCAGCAGTCTCTGGCGGCCGGCGGGGGTGCTTCCCGGGCCTCGGAGGTAGTTCCTCATAGCCTGCTCGATCCCTTCCCACTCCTGGTCAGGGAGAGCGGCCTGGGGTTGCATGTCGATGACGCGGCAGGAGGGGAGTAGGCCGTGAGAGCCGGTGGGTGGCATTGTGCCGGCACCCTCGGCGACGGCAGCGGACATTCTCGCACGGCACCGGAATGACAGGCGCCGGCCGGAGAGTTGGGGTCATCATCTCGACCCTGTCATCTTGTTGGACCCTCCTTGGGCGGAGAGTGCTGGGCCCTGCTTGGACGGGTGCAGTGGGCTGGGTCTCCTTGGGTACCCAGACTTTCTTCAGTTTAGCCGGCCTATGAGCCGACGCCTTCTTTGGTGCCACGACTGGGGTCGCGGGCGCTGCCCTCTCTTTTAGCTTCTCCAGTCCCTGGAAAGAGTTGCGGACTGGGACGGTCGAGACGACGCGGTCCGGTGCCGGTTGGGACCTCTGTCCGTCTAGGCGGACTCGGAGGGCTCCAACAGTCATTGACTTCCCGGAGTTGGAGGCGCGGAGCCCTGAGCCGGTGCCGGTGCTGTTCCTCCGGAGCCTCCTTCGATGGGATGTCGACCCTTGGTGGGATGGGTCGGTAGTGTGGTGCACGTGGTGCACGTTGCAGCTGAGCATCATTGTGGGGACGCTATTGTTGTCTCGGCCACAGCTCGGCCGACAGCAGCTTCAATGGCCCCTGGAACGGGAGCATTGATCTGAGATTCTTCGGGCGCCTCCACGTCGAGGATCTTAGCGAAGGCCACTCCCAAGAAGTTGGGGAAGCCCACAGTGGGAGGGAAGCTCCCGAAAGTGAGGGGCACCGCCAGGTAGCCGCCTCGGATGTGGTTCTCCACGACTTGAGGGCTGCAGACGACAGCCATTGTCAGTTCCATGATGTCGTTTTCTCTTCTCTATTTTTCTGCATTTAAGAAAGTGGCACAATTAGTATAACAAGAAGGGGGCCGCGGGGCCCCTAATTTCGGCAAAGAGATGAAGGGTGGAACCGTCCCACCGGGCGTGCCAGAGTTGTGGACGCACTTTTTGGCACTCGTTATTCTCTTGTTTCTTTATTCGGTTTATTGAGTGCGTGGGCGTGCCAGTCACCGAGGTGACGATTTATTCGGGCTCCGAAGAGCCCATGGTGCGCTCGATCTGACTTCGTCAGACGATTGTGTGGTTCGTGTCGGGACCGAATCCCGTCGCGCCATAAAGGTCATGACGTCATTTACATCCCCCATACGAGGGAATACCCTTGATTAATTGCCGAAATTAGGGGCCCCGCGGCCGAAAAGAATAATACTAATTATGCGAGAGAGCGATAGGGATAGATCACACTGAGAGCGGTGTTCAGACCACAAACCGTCGGTCATGTCGGTCACTCGTGGACCTTTTCATGTTCGGACACGAGTCCGTGATGGAAATGCGACGAGAAAACCGGGACGAATCCGTTCAAATGTCTGCCGAGCGTGCGGCATTTTTGGTGATGATTTGGAAGGGGTTCGGAACGAGAAGCAAATCCGGTCCGATTAAGATGTCGGCCCGAGGTTAGATCAATGGCTGGCCATATCGGGGTAATTCCCAAGACTCGGGCTTGACCTGAAAGGGCGGCGTTGTTGTTCCTTTTGCCCCGAGTCACGGGGAGAGATGGGGGCTGCAGTGTAGGCCCTAGCGTCTTTTATCTGGGTTTTCTTAGTTATATGTTCCGGGATTTTTGATTTGCTATTCATTACTTCTTTATGCGTTTGTTCCAGATGATTCCTCTTCTTTTATTCATTATTATTATTATTATTATTATTATTTGTTTATTATTTATTTTCTTGTTACCCCTCCCGCTTCTTTTATTACGATTAATATTGCGCATTCGAAGTCCTTTAATTAGCGTAACTTTTATTAATTTATTTGCTATTGTTAATGCCCTTATCAGGTTGTCTATATGTGTAAGTATATGGTGTGCCGGCGAAGGGAATAGGGTGCGCTGAGGAGCGGAAGAGTGTGCCGCTGAGTGCTGCAGAACGGGCGTACCGCTGAGGGCTATAAGGGCGTGCCGCTGGAGGCTGAAAGGGGTGTACCGCTGGAGGCTCAAAGGGCGTACCGCTGGGACTCAAGGGAGTGCACCGCTGGGCAATCAGGGTCTACCACTGGGGCTAAGGGATGTACCGCTGGAGGCTGGAGGGGTGTACCGCTGGGGGGGGCTGGAGGGAGTGTACCGCTGAGGGCTGGAGGGGTGTACCGCTGGAGGCTGGAGGGAGTGTGTCGGTGAAGGAGGGGGGGGGGTGATATAGAGTCTGTACGTCCCCCAGGCTCGAAGTCTATACATGGCCAAGCCCAAAGTCTATACATTGGAGCAGAGTCTGTACGTTGCAATATGAAGTCTATGCATTGACTGGCCCGGAGTCTGTACACTGGCCATCATGAAGTCTATACATTGGCTGGCCCAAGTCTATACATTGTCCAGCGTTCATCAGCTCAAAGCCCGTACATTGACCAGCATAAAGTCTACACATTACAGCCCAAAGTCTATACATTGGCCAAGTCCATACGCTGCAGCGTGAAGTCTGTACGTTGGCTGGCTCAAAGTCTGTACGCTGCCGCACAAAGTCCGTACGTTGCAGCATGAAGTCTATACATTGGCTGGCCCAAAGTCTATACGCTGCAACATGAAGTCTGTACATTGCCCCTTTGACTGCAGCTCGAAGTCTATATGTTGCCAAACCCAAAGTCTGTACGTTGTAACATGAAGTCTGTACATTGGCCGGCCCAAAGTCTATACATTGGCCAAGTCTATACATCGGCCAACCCCAAGTCTGTACGCTGCAACATGAAGTCTGTACATTGCCCCTTTGATTGCAGCTCGAAGTCTATACGTTGCCAAGCCCAAAGTCTGTACGTTGTAACATGAAGTCTGTACATTGGCTGGCCCAAAGTCTATACATTGGCCAAGTCCATACATCGGCCAACCCCAAGTCTATACGCTGCAACATGAAGTATGTACATTGCCCCTTTGACTACAGCTCGAAGTCTATACGTTGCCCAGGCCCAAAGTCTGTACGTTGTAACATGAAGTCTGTACATTGGCTGGCCCAAAGTCTATACATTAAATCCCTTGAGACGGCGACTGAGGGTGTACCGGCGAAGGGAGGGAGCGTGCCGCTGAAAGGGCCAAGGGGAGTGTGCCGCTGAGGGCCAATGGGTGTGCCGCTGAGGGCCAATAGGAGCATGCCGCTGAGGGCCAGTGGGGGGGGTGTACCGGCGAAGGAGTGGATGAGCTCGCTACTGAAAGGTGACCAGAGTGCACCGTTGAAGGGCCAATCAGGGCATAGTGTTGGAGGTTCAATTAGTTTTCAATTTCTCATTTTAAGGCTTTTCTTTTCTTCTTATTCTGACTCTTAAGTGGTTTTGTATAAACTCCCTCCTTATTTTGCTTTGTTCAGTCTCTTCTCACGAGTCGGACGTTCGGGATGCCGGGTCGCCAGTCGGTTCAGTCCTCGTCGTGATGCCAGCAGTGGTTTGATTAGTTGGAAAGTTTTATTAATCATCCTGTTCGTTTGTCGTTTCCCTTTTGCCTCTTTTAATGTTTTATTATTTTCTTACAAAAAAAATTCGGCAGCATCTCCCCTTAACCCGGGGCGTAAGGGAGATAAAAGGAATGCGCCCACATGGAGTGGCGGAACCCGACAACTGGAGGTGGGCCCCCGGGGGAGCAACACCTTTTTAGAGCCTCGAAAAACGTGAAGGAAAGGGCTCGGGGGCGAGGCCAAGAAGGGGGCTGCTGAGGGACTGAAGGGTGTGCCGCTGAAGGCCATAAGGGGGGTGTGCCGGCCAAGGGCCAATCGGGGCGTGCCGGCCAAGGCCAATCGGGTGTACCGGCCAAGGAGTGTGCCGGCCAGGGGTGACAGGGTGTGTGTGTGCCGCTGAGGGCAGGAAGGCGTGTACCGTTGAGGGCCAGAAATGTGTGTGCCGCTGAGGGCCAGAATGGATGTGCCGCCCAGGGGCCAAAAGGGTGCAACGCTGGGGGCTCAAACAGAGTGTACAAGCTGGCAGACTTGGAGGCCATTCAGGAAAAGAGGGGGATTTGAGACCAAGGTAAGGCTGCTGGAAATGAGTGAAAGGCTCACAAAGTCAGGCTTCACAGGGGAGGCATCATGTTGATGTAGTGGCTCGAAAGAAACCGGGGGAACGGAGAAAATGGGCAACACACTACATGCATTGTGAAGGCGGGAGCAAACCAACAGAAATAGCAGGAAAGGCCCAAGGAGGGCGATTGTTTTCATTCATGGGAAGCAAAAGGGCGTGGCCCTACATGCATATCACAAAAAAAAGACGCCCAAATGAGGCCATGGACAAAAGGGAAAGATCCAAGACAGAGAACGGGAGGATGGAATACAAAAAAAAAAACATTGGGGCCTAAGACATGGGCCGCCGTCCCCAACCCCCTCCCCCATTACATCAGGCTCTCTCCCTCTTACTCTTGCTTCTTCCCGGTGGTCGTCGGAGGAATCTCCCGCCGGGACGCCTCTTCTCCTCTTCTCTCTTCTCCTCTTTCTCCTGTGCGTCTCTGTGTGTCTTCTTTCTCTCTGGGGGCCCCTCCTCCTTTTTTTCTTGTCGAGCGGAAGGCTTTTTATACCACCAGCCACCTGTGACTTCGATCACGGCTGTCGAAGGCGGGAAGCTGGCTGTGATGATGGGTTTGACCTGCTCCTGTCCTGGCTGTCAGTGGGGTAGGCTACGCGGCCCAGTCATCGACTGCCACCTCAGACGGCTTCACTGCGCGCCAAGGATGCGTAGGGCATGGGCTTCACGTCATCTTGCCGTTGAAAAGCTTCACCGCTGTGCCGCTGGCGAGTTGAATGGGCGTGCCGCTGGAGAGCCAAAACGGCGTGCCGTTGAAGCCCCTAAGGGCGTGCCGCTGAATGGCTTGCAGGGCGTGCCGCTGAATGGCTTGCAGGGCGTGCGGCTGAAGACCCCCCCAGGGCGTGCCACTGAGTGGCCTGCAGGGCGTGCCGCTGAGGCCCCTGCAGGGCGTGCCGCTGAAGACCCCCCAGGGGGGTGTACTGCTGAGGACCCCCCCCAGGGGGTGTACCGTCGAAACCCCCCCCCCCCAGGGGGGTGTGCCGTTGAAACCCCCCTAAGGGGGGTGTGCCGTTGAAGGGCCTTGGGGCCGTGCCGCTGGGACCCCGAGGGGGTGTGCCGCTGGGCCTTGCCAGGGTGTGCCGTTGAGGCCCCTTGGGGCTGGGCGTGCCGCTGAAGGGCTCCCCAGGGGGTGTGTGTACCCGGGGCTGTTCTGAGCCCATTGTGGGCACGAATCATGGCCCGTTTGACTCTCTTTGAGGCCCACAGGCTGTGGGGCCTTTTATGCTTGATTTCTCCAGGGTTTCTCCACTCGGCGCCGTTGCTGACGCGAGGCCGAGCAGGCTATCCAGCTATGCATTTTTTGGTGTCCACAGTACCTTCTAGAGATAAATCCTTGACGGAATCTCCATTAAGTAACTTCTGAAAATAGCTATGCCACCTCCCTTTAATCTCAAGATCCTTAGTTAAAACCCTTTGATCTCCACCTTTAATGCACCGAACATGATCTAAATCTCTAGTTTTCCTTTCTCTTAATTTAATAAGTTTAAATATGTCCTTTTCACCCTCTCGGGTTCCTAATTTATTATATAAATCTTCAAATGCCTTTGATTTAGCTTCGCTAACTATTTTCTTAGCTCTCTTTTTAGCGATTTTATAGGCTTCTAGGGTTTGGTCATTTTTGTTAGTTTGCCAAACTTTAAAGCATTCCTTTTTTACTCTAATGGTATTTTGGATTTCCTCACTCCACCACCAAGTCTCTTTGTCTAAATTCTTTTTACCTTTAGATTCGCCTAAGAGTTGTTTTGCAACCCTCGTTATATAATTTGTAACATTATTCCACATTACATTAGTTTCTTGATCTAAATTTCAAATATTTTCCTTTAATAGATGATTTTTAAATGTTTTTAAACTTTTACCTTTTAAATTCCACCATTTAATCTTGGAATAATTATTTATAATGATCTTTCTTTTGAATTTAGGGATAGTGACATCCATTACTAACAACCTATGTTGAGGGGCTAGACTCTCACCAGGAATAACTTTACAATCTTTATATAATACTCTATCGACCTTCCTAATGAGAAAATAGTCAATTTGACTTATATGTGTTCCACTCTTGTATGTTATTAAGTGTTCGTCCCTCTTCTTAAAGAAGGTATTAGTAATTGCTAGATCATAGGCCACAGTAAAATCAAGAATAGTGTTACCCATATCATTTCTAATGCCAAAACCAAACCCTCCATGAATCCTCTCATAGCCTCTATTATCTATACCCACATGACCATTAAGATCCCCTCCAATAAAGATTCTCTCTTCACTAGGGATATTTTGGATCAAACTATCAATAGCCTCCCAAAATTACTTTTTAATGCTCTCTTCTAATCCTACTTGAGGTGCATATGTACTAATTATATTCAAAATATCCTCACCTAAGATAAGTTTAATTAACATTAGTCTATCCCCCAATCTATTTATTTCCACAACTCTGTCTTTTAAGTTTTTATCTATTATTATAGCAACACCATTTCTAGAGTTATTATTACCCGTATACCAAATTTTATATTCATCAATGTCTTTAGCTTTATGTCATTTCCACCTAGTTTCTTGTAGGCAAGATATGTTAACCCTCCTGTCCTTCATTAACTTAACTAATTCTAAACCCTTACCTGTTAAAGTTCCTACATTCCAAGTAACTAGACGGATCCTATATTTTTAGACTTGCTTCTTTACCCGTGTGCGTCCAACCCCACACGAGAACCCTTGCCTATTTGACACCGCAATCGGGTGCCATTACGGCGCGTCGCTTACGGGGAACGCCCTAGCTAGCCCTTGCTCACTTGTCATTCCATCCGGGTTCCGATGTAACGCGTCGCTTACGGGGAACGCCCTAGCCAGCCCTTGCTCACTTGTCATTCCATCCGGGTTCCGATGTAACGCGTCGCTTACGGGGAACGCCCTAGCATTAGCACATAATATATTTGGATCAGAATTCATGTTGGAGATGTGACAAAATTTTACTGCTGGCTGTCGACCTAACACAAACCCTCCTCTTTTCTCATCCGGGCTTGGGACCGGCCATGGCAGAGTTAGTATGTAACAAGCTATTAACAAATATATAACATGATATTATTCTTGGTCATGGTAAAGTAGTTTATATGTACATATATATAGCATGGTTGACTAGTTGATCTAACTCTAAACATGCATCAATTAACTTATTGAACTACTAGTTAGGTAAGAATTTGAGAACACCTACCTCTGTGAAGTGACATGAGAGGAAGAAGCAGCCCTTCCCTTCCTTTGCAACTCTTCAGAACTTGTTCCCGTATCTAGCCTTCGAACTAACCAAATAGGGAGAAAATAGAGTGTATTTTATAACCTTAGGGTCGACAGGATGGGAGACCAGATCCAAAATTATAGGGTATTTAGTGGGTTGACAGCCTACACAGGCTGGAGGGATAGAATGATCGAGATAGTTGTCGGAATGAAATGACGCCCCACAGAGGGACGTGTATTTCATAAGTTAAGATTTTCAAGTTAACTTCAAAGATTTTTATCTTTAAAAATTGAGAGAATTTGTTTGTGAAATTTAAGGGGTGAGACCCTTATATTTTTCTCTATTTTTACATATAAATCATTTTAAAAAATTCTTTTTAAATAAAAAGTGACACTATTCACGTCACTATTCACATTTAGGAAATAACGACTTAACATGTGTCATTATTTTTAACGGAGATTTTTGTATTCACTCTACACTAACTAAAATTATCTATATACCCTTTCTCACTTTGTAAATTATGTTTATCCTTTAACACTTCATCTATATACCCTTATTTCTTCAAAATAATGATATCATGTAAAAGTTGAAATATGAAATTTTCTAAATTATGAAAATATGATTTGGCATCTTGTAAAAGTGATGTTTAACCTTTAAAACACTATATATATAACCTGTTTCCTATTTCTTTGGAATAGTGTAATATTAATTTCCGAAGTGATTAAAAATATAAATTGGTATTTCTAAAAATATAATTTGGCATCTTCTAAAGCATCTATTGATAATTAAATGTTTTAAATGGTTAATCTAATAGAATTAGAATATGAGTTCAATAATAAATTTTTTTTTGTATATTTCTATTTTAAAATTTTCGGGTGTTACACCCTCCCCTACTTAAAAGAATTTGGTCCCCAAATTCAAATGTATAAGGATATTGTTGAAAGTATAAAATACTTACAGTTTAGAATAATTCTGAGTATCTTCTTTTCATAGATTCTTCGGTCTCCTAAGTTGCTTCTTGTTCCGTGCATCGATTCCATTAGATTTTCACTATAGGGATCGTCTTACTCCTTAGAACTCGGACTTCGCGGTCGAGGATCCGCATCGGCCTTTGCTCATAAGTAAGATCTCTTTGAATCACCAAATCAGCATGGTCGATGACGTGAGAAGGGTCGTGCACATATTTCTTTAGCATAGATATATAAAATACATCATGCACTTCTGAGAGTTGAGGAGGTAAAGTAATACGGTAGGCCACCTCGCCCACTCTTTTCAATACTTCGAATGGACCGATAAATCTCGGTGCAAGCTTGCCCTTAACACCAAATCTTCTAATACCTCGGCCAGGAGATACCTTGAGAAATACATGGTCACCAACTTGGAACTCCAAATCTCTTCTTCTATTGTCAGCATAAGATTTTTGTCTGCACTGAGCTACCTTGAGTCTCTCTCTGATAAGGTGTATCTACTCAGTCGAATCTCTAACCATATCTGGGCCTAGAATTTGTCTTTCACCGACTTCTTCCCAGCATATTGGAGAACGACAACTCCTGCCATAAAGCGCCTCAAAAGGTGCCATTTGAATAATAGCTTGATAGCTGTTATTATAGGCAAATTCGGCTAGGGATAAGTGGTCGTGCCAGCTTCCGCCGAAATCTATAATACATGCCCTTAACATATCTTCAACAACCTGATTTGTCCTTTCAGTCTGACCATCTGTCTGGGGATGGAAAGCAGTGATGAAATTAAGTTTCGTCCCCAGAGAGTGTTGTAGACCCTTCCAAAAATGAGAGGTGAAGCGCGGGTCTCGGTCAGATACGATCGAGACGGGAACTCCATGCAATCTAACCATCTCCTTAATATACAGGGCAGCAAGTACGTCGACTGACCATCGGCTTTTGATGGGTAAGAAATGGGCCGATTTAGTTAGTCGATCGATAATTACCCAAATTCTATCATATCCACCCCTAGACTTGGGCAAACCCATGATAAAGTCCATGCCAATGTCTTCCCACTTCCACTTAGGAATATCCAGCGGATGTAGATTTCCGGCGGGTTTTTGATGTTCCGCCTTCACTTGTTGGCATGTGAGGCAACGAGACACAAAGTCTGCTACCTCCCTTTTCATGTTAGGCCACCAGAAAGTTCTTTTCAAGTCTTGGTACATCTTAGTGGCTCCAGGGTGGATCGTGTACCTCGATCGATGAGCTTCTTCAAGAATCTACTTCTTCAATTCGGGACAGTCGGGCACACATGTCCGTTCATGAAATAGCAATCTCTCATCATGTGCCAGCTTGAAATCCAATCTGTCGTCCAGCTTACTCTTTATCTCCACTAGTGAGGGATCTTCTTCCTGTAGCTTCTTGATTTCAGGTAGCAAATCTGGATGTAGGCTCATATGAGATAGAATAATACACATGTTCTTCTCATCTGTGCTGATATCAAGCTCAGAGAATTTCTCCAATAACTTCCATTCTTGTATCATGCAGTTGGCCAATATTGTTCTCGGCTTTCGACTAAGGGCATCAGCTACGGAATTACCCTTATCAGGATGATACTGTATAGTGAAGTCAAAATCCTTGAGATACTCGAGCCAACGCCTTTGCCGCATGTTAAGCTCCTTTTGGGAGAATAAGTACTTGAGGCTTTTATGATCGGAGTACACAGTGAATTATTCTCCGTAGAGGTAGTGTCTCCAGATCTTCAAAGCGAATACTACCGCAGCCAGTTCTAATTCGTGAACCGGGTAGTTCTCTTCATGTTTCTTCAATTGTCGGGAAGAATATGCAATGACTCTTCCATTCTGCATCAATACACATCCGAGGCCAATACCCGAAGCATCGGTATATACCTCGTATTTTTCTCCTTCAATTGGTAATGATAAGACTGGGGCAGTGGTCAAGAGATCCTTCAAAGTTTGGAAACTCTTTTCACAGTCTTCATTCCACTCATGAGGCACTTCCTTGCGCGTTAACCTGGTCAGTGGAATGGCAATCTTGGAGAAGTCCTTGATAAAACGTCGGTAGTAACCAGGTAGACCCAAGAAGCTTCGAATTTCAATTGCATTTATTGGTCGTTCCCAGTTCTTCACGGCTTCGACCTTTGACGGGTCAACAGCAATTCCGTTCTTCGAAATGATATGGCCCAAGAAAGAAACTTCCTCGAGCCAGAACTCGCATTTGCTGAATTTGGCATAAAGCTTATTTTCCCGTAATATCTGCAGTGCCTTCTTGAGATGTTCTTCATGACCCTCTTCGGTCTTGGAATAGATCAAAATATCATCAATAAAGACCACAATGAATTGGTCTAAGTAGGGCCTGAATATGCTGTTCATTAACTGCATAAAAGCTACGGGGGCATTTGTTAGTCCGAAAGGCATAACAGTAAATTCACAATGCCCATACCTGCTTCGGAATGCAGTTTTATGAATGTCTTCTTCTTTGATCTTCTTAGCCGGAGATGCTTGAAGACTTGGCGAAGGTCACGCATATGGTCTTCGCGCCTTTTAGTCTTGACGATGAGGTCATCGACATAGCATTCGACGGTGTTGTGCAGCATCTCATCGAATATTTTGGTCATGGCCCTTTGGTAAGTAGCACCGGCATTTTTCAAACCAAAGGGCATGCGCTTGTAGTTAAAAATCCCCTTGGGGGATCTGAAGGCTATATGGTTATTATCTTTGAGGGACATCCGGATTTGGTTATAACCGAACGACCCATCCATGAAAGACAAGGCTTCATGGCCGGTGGTCATATTGACCATCGTTTCTGTGATCGGGACTGGAAAGTCATCCTTCGGATAAGCTTTGTTGAGGTCCTGGAAGTCAACGCAGATGCGGACTTGACCATTCTTCTTCTTGACTAGCACTATATTGGCGAGCCAGATCGGGTAGATGCACGGCTCGATGAAGTCGACCTCCGCCATTTTGTGGACTTCGGCGGTAACCTAAAACTCTAGCTCATGGCGCTTGCGCCGTTGTGGTTGCTTGACAGGAGCGATTGAGGGAGAAATGGCTAGGTCATGCTCCGCTACGGAGGGGTCTAGCCCTGGCATTTCCTTATATGTCCAGGCGAAGCAGTCCTTGAACTCGAGCAGGAGTTGCTTGTAGTCTTGCTTCTCTGCCTCGGTAAGGAGAGCACTGATGAATGTAGGCTGAGGGGCTTCATCGTCACCCAGATTGATCTCCACAAGATCATCGACGGTCGTCCTCCAGCTAGGGAGGAGCGGGTTGAAGGTCGATGAAATTCTCATCATTGGTGTCGACTTCATGTATCTCTTGGTTCTCGAAGCCACTAGTCGATGTTGAAGGGACTAGAGAGTGGTTGTCACTGGAATCCACCAAGGATTGATTTGGACTGCCGACTTTTGGCCAACGGTTGTCAACTGGAGTTGCTGAGGTCTTTCTGGGGTTGCCTGGCGAAGCTGACAATCTTTTGCAGCTAGGACCAGTAAGATTCCCCCTCTCAGGAGGGTTTATTGTAATGGGCCCCTCGACAGGCTGAGAAGCCAAAGGGGCTTCTTCTGCCCGTTTGTCTTGGCTGGGAGGCGAAGAAGGTTCCCCGACGGCTTGAGCCGGGGTTCTGGCTTTGGTGGAGATCGGGATCAGAATTTTCTCTCCCTCATCCCCGGAGCTGTCGAATTTAGCTTCGACTCTTGTTTGGTCGTGGGCCAGTAGTGCCAAGCCTACGACGTTAACTGTGTAGTGGACGCGGAAGTCCAGGTCCTGGTTGTAACCAAGCCACTTGGTATCCTTATGGAAGGACGGGGGTTGCCCCCGGCCCTGGGAAGTGTCCCACAGTCGACGAAAATATCTTTGTTGGGCAGGAGTCTGCCACAGGGGAATGTGTTGCTTCAGACACATTTCATGAATATGCGACGACAGGTCGCCCCACACCTGAACTGCTTCAGGGGTATCATTGGCCTACCTAGACCAGCCGAAGTCATCATCTGGCGGGGCTTGAGGGACCATGTCTCCTTTGTAGAAGACAATGGGTTTGTCCCTGTTAGCCTTCTTCATGTTCCGGTGTTGTCGCTTGAAGGTGACAATAAATGTTGTCAGCGACTCGACGCTATGCTCCTTGGATGCACACGGGAGCTGGAAGCAGTCTGGTGACAAGCATATACTCTTGCCAATAGCTCGGCTAATGAGATTAGCCTCGAAGTCGATTTGGCGCCTCTCAGGGTGATCTGGGGTTGACTTGGAGGTGAGGCGCAGCCGGTGGAGCTTGGCCTTTTCCTCGTCAACAGAGAAGAGGTCATCATCATCTTCCTCTGAGAGCCAACCGTTGCTTTTGCTCTTGATCACGGGGTACGGACTAATCCCCTTGAAATAGAGCGCATCGTCGGCTAGGTTGCACTCTGCTGGTGTAAATGGCGATAGGTCTGCAAAGACCTTGTGTTGCTCCCCATCCTTGGCATATTTGATGCATTGGTGGAGAGTCGACAGGACGACCCAATTTTCGTGAAGCCAGGGTCTGCCCAACAGCATCTTATAAGACGTGTTGGAGTCGATGATGTAGAATGTTGCCTTGGAGGCAAAATCATCGAGCACTAGATCGACGTCCACTCGGCCGAGGACGTCCTCGGTGTTCTGGTTGAAATCGGATATCTTGACCGCCTGGACCTTCTGGAGGTATGGGGTTAGATATAGAGACTTCAATGTCTTGAGCAGCATGATGTTAACAGTGGCACCAGCGTCCACTAGGATCCGGTTCACATCGTGCCCATTGATTTTCCCCTTCATGTAGAGAGGACGGTTGTGGCACGGAGGGGACATCAGCATATCTTTTTCTGTGAAGGTGATAGTGGCTGCGAAGGCCCCATAGGCAGCCACCTTCAGTTCCGCGGCATGCGCTTCATAAACTTCTGGCTCTTGGAGTATTTTGATAAGGGTCTCCCTTAAATCCTTACTCCAAGCGATGGCTTCCCAAATTGAAATGCTGGCGGGGAAGCGCTTCATCTAGTGGAGGACCTTCCGGTCAGCTCAGGCTTGAGCATCCTCTAGAGAAGGTAGTATGTCAGGTTGAACCTTCTGCGAGCTGCCGTGCTGTTCCCTATCGGGAAGTTGCACTGCCTTGCCCTTATCACTGGGACCAGATCAACCTTGATCACCAGCGGGCTCTTTGAACAGGGATGCCAATGAAGGCTCTTCTGGGGGTGATTGGCGGGTTGGCTCGTCCTTGCCGGACGGTCCTGCTTGCTCTGCTGCGGAAGTCGGTACTGGTGTAGGGACTGGGAGGCTGGAAGTAGCCTCTTTGCTACCGGAAGGATCAAAGTTGCCGGGTCCGCCCCGAATTTCTACTTCCGGAATGGGAGTTGGTTCCTCTCCTCGAAAGAGGATAACTCGCTCTGGATCGAAGGTGGATAGAGAGAGGGGTAGCTCGGGAGTTCTCCCATGACCTTTGCCACGTTCCCGGCCATGACCTCGGCCACGGTCGGTGCGTTCTGGAGCTGGCTGTAGCCCAAGAGGGGCAATAGTTCTTTGTCTTGTTCGAGAGGCTACTGGCTC
>JAHNEJ010002591.1:0-195850 GCA_022559845.1 Amorphophallus konjac | reverse complement strand
GGGACTTAACTACATGGTGACTGCCAGGCATCGGCATTTTGAATTTTCCATATTTTTAGTGGTTTTCAAATTTCTTTGTTTTTGATGTTTTTCATCTTTTCATCATTTTTTTGTTTTTGCTAAGGGTAGTATTTCTTAAGATAAAGCCCATTCCAAGGGTGGGATAACTCGGTCCCTTCGGCGTTGATTAGCTTGTAGGCGTTGCCGGGGTACACGGCTTGAATTACAAATGGTCCTTCCCAGTTGGGTTGGAGCTTAGAACGCGGCCCTCTAGGTTTGACAAAAAAAAATTTTACGACCATCTCACCGACTTTGAATTTTCTCTCGATGACTTTCTTTTGGTAAAAGCGAGCGAGCCTATTTTGATACACACGCGCGTGTTCGGCAGCGGCCAGCCGCTTCTCATCCAAGAGTTCCAACTGGGCGAGGAGTGAATTACGACGATCGTCGAGGGGAAATTCCTCGTCTAATTGTACCCTGAGAGAAGGGATCAGAGTCTCATACGAGACTACCGCTTCCATACCATAAGTAAGGGCAAATGGAGTCTGCCCGGTGGGGGTACGGATTGAAGTGCGATAGGCCCATAAGGCTTCGATAAGTTTTTTTGGCCAGTCTGAAAACTTACTAGACTCGCAGGTTTTTTTGATGATTTTGAGCAATGTTTTATTGGTGGCCTCCGCTTGGCCGTTACTTTGTGGGTAATAAGGCGATGAATGATGCAATGCAATTGCGTACCTTTTGCAGAGGTCCTGTAGGTCCTGAGAAATGAACTGTGGCCCATTGTCGGTGACGATCGTGCTTAGGATGCCGAATCTGGCGAGGATGTTCTTCATGATGAACTTGCAGACTGTTGATGCCTTGATTTCCACGTAAGCTTCGGCTTCGGCCCATTTGGTGAAGTATTCCGTTGCAGTAAGGATGAAAGATTTCTGCTTGGTGAGGGAATTGGGATCACCTAGGGGACCAATGATGTCGAATGCCCACATGGAGAAAGGCCACGGGGAGGATATTGGATGAAGTGAGGAAGATGGTGAATGGATTTTATCGGCGTGAAGTTGACACTTGACACACCTACAGACATAGACAGCACAATCTTCTTCCATAGTGGGCCAGTAAAAGCCTTGGCGAATGATCTTCTTGGCGAGCATCTGACTATTCACGTGGCCACCGCACACACCCGAGTGCGTCTCCTCTACACATTTCCAAACCTCATCGTCACCAAGACATCTTAACAGAATTCCAGTAAGGCTCCTCCTATAGAGTAGACCTCCAACCAATGTGTATTTCTGAGCCACCCTTCTTATGGCTTTCTTGTCCTCTGTGGTGGCCCCTTCAGGATAAGACTGATCTTGGCAGTATTTGACGATTTCATAGAACCATGGTTTCTCTTCATCAGCCAGTTCTTCTTCAACCTCCGCCAACATGATCTCCCTCTTCTCAAGGATATCTTCCTGCATGATCTTCCTTGCTATCCTGTCTTTGATGTTTACGTAGGAAGCATCATCGATTGCAGGGGCGTGAAGTTTGTAGATGTAAATGGACTTAAACCATCTTTCTAGAGGGAACCTTATGGATGATGCCAATGAGGCGAGGGCATCGGCGAGAATATTCTGATGACGAGGGACATGAACAAAGATCAGTTTGGTGAACAGTTTGGCAAAGGCAGCAGTGAGTTCTTGGTATGGCTTGAGTTTGGGATCGTGAGTGCGATATTTAGTGAGCACCTGGCGAAGGATGAGTTGACTATCACCTACAACTCGCAACTCAGTGACACGAAAAGAATGGGTGAGTTCTAGGCCAGCTAGAAGAGCTTCATATTCGGCTATATTGTTGGTGATTGAAAATTTGAGCTGATATGCCAAAGAGAATGTGAGGCCTTCAGGCGACAGGAGGGCGACACCGATTCCTCTCCCTTGAGAATTCAGAGCTCCATCAAAATAGAGCGTCCACATTGGCTCATCTGATTGGTTGACGGACAGTAGTTCCTCATCTGGAAACTCTGATTGGACGGGATCGAACTTGGGAAGAGGATGGTGAGCGAGATGCTCGGCTATGGCATAACCTTTAATCGCCTTTTACTGGATGTAGGTGATGTCGAACTGAGAGAGAAAACTTTGCCAGCGTGCTAGCCTATCCGTAAGGATGGCTTTCTCCAGAAGGAATTTGATAGGATTGATTCGAGCAATCAAGTGGACCTTATGAGCCAAGAAGTAGTGTTTCGATTTTTGCACTACCCAAACGAGGGCAGCACAAGTTTTCTCCATGACGGTGTACTTCTGCTCACAGGGATTGAGAAGTTTGGACAAGTAATAGGTTGCCCGTTCCTTGCCTTCTTCATCAGCTTGTGCGAGGACGGCTCCCACGGAGTCATCCAAGACTGAGACGTAAAGGATAAGAGGTTTTTCTGGTTTGGGTGGAATGAGATTGGGTGGGCTAGCCAGATATTCCTTCAACCCTTCAAAAGCTTTCTGACATTTAGAATTCCAGTGGAATTCTACTCCTGTCTTGGTCAACTTGTAGAGAGGTCTACACCTTTGTGAATGTTGGGACACAAACCGACGAATAAACTGCAGCCTCCCGATTAAACCTCGGACTTCCCTCATATTCTTGGGAGGCGGCATATCCCTGATAGCCTTGGCTTTGTCGGGATCTATCTCGATCCCTCTTTTACTCACAATGAACCCTAGCAATTTACCCGACGACACACCAAACACACATTTCTTCGGGTTCATTTTCAATTGGAACTCCCTTGACCTTTGCAAGACTTTAGCCAAAACTTCTGGATGTTCCATCCTGGTCCTTGATTTCACCAACAAGTCATCCACATACACTTCCAGATATATGTGCATCATGTCATGAAATATGGCCATCATCGCTCTTTGGTAAGTAGCTCCAGCATTCTTTAATCCGAATGGCATGACCACATAACAATATGTTCCCCAAGGGGTAGTGAATGACGTCTTTTTCTGATCCTCTTCTGCCAAACGAATTTGATTGTATCCTGAAAATCCATCCATGAACGAGAGGGTTTCGTATCCTGCAGTGTTATCAATCAACACATCAATGTGAGGTAAGGGAAAATCGTCCTTTGGACACGCGCAGTTAAGGTCCCGGAAGTCGATGCAAATCATGACTTTCCCATCTTTCTTCATGACCGGGACAATGTTCGCCACCCATTGAGGATAAAGTACGACTCTAATGAACCTGGCTTTGTGGAGCTTATCGACCTCTTCTTTCATTTTCAAAGCCATCTGAGGGTGGAAACGCCTTAACCTTTGTTTTACCGAGGTGGACCCCGATTTTAGGGTTAAACGGTGTTCGACCAAGGTTGAATCTAGACCCTGCATATCCTCGTAACTCCATGCAAACGTGTCCTTATATTCCTTGAGAACCTGAATTAATGCCTCTTCTTCAGAGGGTGGTAGGTTGTCACTTATGAGGATGATCCTAGGGTCTTCCTCAGTTCCCAAGTTGACTTCTTTGGTGGATTCTTCTACGGCGGTTGACGGCTCGTCAAATCTCCTCATTCCACTAGCGTATGTGCCTGCCGCATCCTCATATTCTTCACACTCATCTTCAGTGGGGCATTCTTCATTCGTGATCTCGTAGACTCCATACCCTTCATCAGATGCACAGTCGCCCTCACATTCTATTTCCGGTAGCTGGATGGGATTTTCTAACAACGGGGGGATGGCAAGGAGGGCTTGACACCTGGCGGCCAAATCCAGAAGGAAACGACGAGGGATCTGCCTACCCTTGGATTTCTTCCTAGATACTACCCTTGGCCTATCATTCCTAGATTGACTGACAATATTTACAGAAGAAGAGGAAGACGAAGAGGATGGTGTAGAATGTACAGGGGAAGACCCCTCAGAGGAGGGGTAGAAAAGGTCGCTCATCTGACCTTGGACGGGTGGTCCGCAGGGCGGGACGCACCCGTGGGAGATGTAGGAGGTCTCCTCAATGAAGATGTGTTGTTGGGGAGTTTGAAAATTGACGTTTTTTTTGTTTTCATTTTTAATGACAAAGCAGTGAAAAGAGATGGAGGAGAGAGGAAAGTGGTTATGGCTAAGGATGTGAGGCTCATAGAGCAGATCGTGGTTGAAGACCTGGCGCGGGTTGAAAAGCCGCGCAGGTACGTAAGCAAAGAAGGGGACCTGGGAAGATCATCAGACAACTGTCTGGCCCAGGAAGAAGATATCAGCAAAGGCTGAGACGAATGGGTGGAGAAGATGGCGGCTATTGAGCCGTTGACGCAATGTTGAGGACGGATGAGATCCGTTGATGACAGGGTCCTTCTGGCGAGGACGAGGATAGTTTGGAACCTTGCAATAATGGCAATATTCTCTGGTATTTCGAAGATCAATGGTGGTCCTTCAAGCTGCGGAGACGAGAACATCCTTTCCAGTGCAACGGAAATGTCCCGTATGTCGAACCATTTGTTCCACTCGCATTCCGGATCTTTGATTGTAAGACCCCAAATTCCTTATAAATTTATTTAGAAAGTTATTTGTAATTATTTGGAATTTATTTGAAGTTATTCGAATTAATGAGGAATTATCCAAATTAATTAGATTAATTAATTAATAGATAAGTCAATTTTCAACTATTTTCCTAAAATCCCCAAAAATCACATCTTGTAGATTAATTTTGTTTAGCAACTTTGTCTTCTACATTTAAGCCTAAAAAAATTATTTATTATGCCGAATCTGTGAACTTAGTCTTCCGAACTTAACATTTAACTATTTACGGAATAGTATAAGTAAAAATCTGACTACCTCAGAAAAATCTGTAAAAATAGTAAATAGATTAGTACCGATGTAGATACCAACTTTTCTTTCTGGCATTAAGCCATTGTAAATCCGTGTTGAGATCTATTTAGAATTCAAACCCAAAAGTTCACACTTTTGACCCATACCTAACCCTTAGATTAAAACGCGAAATTCGACCTGATTACTCAACCAAATGATCTGAAATCAGGGGCAAATGGAAGGCCACAATGTAAGGAACATTTACCCTCAATCAATTTGAGGTAAACTTAGCCCCAAAACGTGATGCCGACATAGTTTGGTCAAGTCAAGGATTTCGGCGACGTTTCTAAACACGCGGCTTGCAGCAGCGAATACTCCCAAATCCGAAGGCTCCAGAAGCTCTATAAGCTATCAAAATGAAGCCCTACGAGTCTTATTTCATTTGGATGCTGTGTGGTTCACTGAAATTTCGGATCTGGAGAGATCTAGTTCGATTTGTGGAGGTGGGTCAGCAGGTCGTTGGCTTCCCATCATCCTTCTTTGATCCGTCGATTGAGGTAGGAATTCTCACCAAATCTTGATCATGAGTATAGCAAAATTGTTCCTCTCATCGAGCTCTATCCATTGGTGGCAAAAGCCCCAATTTTCATTAGGTATCCGTGGAGAAATCGAGCTTTTTGTGAGGTGATGTCCAAGTTTCTTCATCCTAGGGTTTGAGTTGTCTCTCTCCGATTTGAGGTAGGATCTAACAACCAAACTCTAATTAAATTATATGATGTAATAAGCATGTTATTATCTTTCATTTACGTAGAAAGCCCAAATTCCATTGAGCATGCATCGTGAATTTCGAAGTTTTGTAGAGCATACCTAGAACATGTCTCATATAGTTTCCTTTAAGCCAGGGCTTGATTACGGTCTAAATTTGAGTCATATAACTTGATCTTCATGATGCATATCATATATGGTTGGATTCATGATCGAGTTAGCTTTTTTTTGACACCAAAATCCCTAAATTTGGTTTTGTATATCGAGAGTATTTGTCAATTTAGTGGAAGTATGTCCTAAACTAGGTTTCCTTGTGTTCTTCATAGAATATGTTGTGATTCTTGTGATTTCTGATGAAATTCGTGTTTCCAAATTGTAGTTTTATGACCTGTGGACGCACTTTTTCGTCCGGGCCGTCGTGCCGGCTCGGCCGTTGGTCCTCTTTGGGGTGCGTGGGCGTGCCAGTCACCGAGGTGACGATTTATTCGGGCTCCGAAGAGTCCATGGTGCGCTCGATCTGACTTCGTCAGACAATTGTGTGGTTCATGTCGGGACCAAATCCCGCCGCGCCATAAAGGTCACAACGTCATTTACATCCCCCATACGAGGGAATACCCTTGATCAATTGTCGAAATTAGAGGCCCCGCGGCCGAAAGGAGTAATACTAATTATGCGAGAGAGATAGGAATAGATCACACTGAAGGTTGTATTAAGGCCATAGACTGTCGGCCACTCATAGACCTTTTCGTATTCGGACACAGGTCCGTGACAGAGTCACAATGAGAAAACCGAGGTAGGTCCCTTCAAATGTCTGCCGAGTATGCGGCAATTTTAATGAGGATTCGGAAGGTATCCGAACGAGAAAACAAATCCGGTCCGATTAGGATGTCGGCCCGAGGTTAGATCAAAGCCTGGCCATGTCGGGGTAATTCCCAAGACTCGGGCTTGACCTGAACGGGCGGCGTTGTTGTTCCTTTTGCCACGGGTCACGGGGAGAGGTGGGGGCTGCAGTGTGAGTCTTAGCGTCTTTTATCTGGGGTTTTCTTAGTCATGTCTTCTGGGATTTCTGATTTGATGCTTATTATTTATTCATGCTTTTGTCCGGGACGATTTCTCTTCTTTTATTCATGGTTATTCTTATTATTATTATTTGTTTATTTTTTTACCTCTCCCACCCCTTTTATTATGGTTAATATTGGGCATTCAGAGTCCTTTAATTAGCGTAATTTTTATCAATTTGTTTGCTATTGTTAATGCTCTTATCAGGTTACATATATGTGTATGTATATGGTGTGCCGGCGAAGGGAATAGGGCGTACCGCTGAAGGCTTGGGGTGTGCCGCCGAGGGCTAAAAAAAGGGTACCGCTGGAGGCTAAAGGGCGTACCGCTGAAGGCCAGAGGGGAGTACCGCTGGGGGGCTGAAAAAGGCGTGCCGCTGGAGAGTGTGTTGGTGAAGTAGGGGGGGTGTAAAGTCTATACGTTCCCCGGCCTCAAGTCTATACACTGGCTGTTCAACCAGCACAAAGTCTGTACACTGGAGCAGAGTCCGTACGTTGTAATAGGAGGTCTATACGTTGGCTGGCCCAAGTCTATACGCTGGCCATCAAGTCCATACAGTGGCTGGCCCATGTCTATACGCTGCAACAGCAAGTCTATACATTGGCTGGCCCAAAAGTCTGTACGCTGGGGCACGAAGTCTATACATTGCCCAAAGTCTATACACTGGATAAGTCTGTACACTGGAGCAGAGTCTATACGTTGTAATAGGAAGTCTATACGTTGGCTGGCCCAAGTCTATACACTGGCCATCAAGTCTATACGGTGGCTGGCCCAAGTCTATACGCTGCAACAGCAAGTCTATGCATTGGCTGGCCCAAAAGTCTGTAGGCTGGGGCACGAAGTCTATACATTTCCCAAAGTCTATACACTGGATAAGTCTGTACACTGGAGCAGAGTCTATACGTTGTAATAGGAAGTCTATATGTTGGCTGGCCCAAGTCTATACACTGGCCATCAAGTCTATACGGTGGCTGGCCCAAGTCTATACGCTGCAACAGCAAGTCTATACATTGGCTGGCCCAAAAGTCTGTAGGCTGGGGCACGAAGTCTATACATTACCCAAAGTCTATACACTGGCCGTTCAACCAGCACAAAGTCTGTACACTAGAGCAGAGTCTATACGTTGTAATATGAAGTCTATACGTTGGCTGGCCCAAGTCTATACACTGGCCATCAAGTCTATACGGTGGCTGGCCCAAGTCTATACGATGCAACAGCAAGTCTATACATTGGCTGGCCCAAAAGTCTGTAGGCTGGGGCACGAAGTCTATACATTGCCCAAAGTCTATACACTGGATAAGTCTGTACATTGGGATATGAAGTATATACACTGCCCGAAGTCTATACGTTAGACAAGTCTGTACATTGGAGTGTAAAGTCTATACATTGGCCAAAGTCTGTACACTAGCTGGCTCAAGTCTATACACTGGATGAGGGTGTACCGGCGAAGGGAAGGAGTGTACCGCTGGGGGATGACTGGGGTGCACCGCTGAAGAGCTCAGGGGGAGTGTACCGCTGAAGGTTCATGGGACGTGCTGTTGGGGCAATTAAGGGGTTTAGTGAGCATGGCGCTGAAGGCTGGGGAGAGCGGGCTGGTTGATTAAGATGCACCGTTGAAGGGCCGATCGGAACGTGGTGGTGGAGGTTCGATCAGTTTCCGATTATTTGTTTTAAGACTTTTCTTTTCTTCTTATCTTAGTTTTCGTGCAGTTTATACAAAATTCCTCCCTTTGTTCGTTCTCTTTGTTCGGTTCGGTCTCTTTTCTTGCGAGTCGGATGCTCGGGTTGCCGGGTGGTTAGTTAGTTCGGTTCAGTTCTCGTCGTGGCACCGGCAGTGATTTGATGAATTGGAAGGTTTCATTAGTTATTCTGCTCGTTTGTTGCCTCCTCTTACCTCTTTTAATTGTTTATTAATTCCTCACAAAAATTCGGCAGCATCTCCCCTTGACCCGGGGCGTAAGGGAGATAAAGGGAACGCGCCCACATGGAGTGGCGGAACCCGACAACTGGAGGTGGGTCCCCGGGGGAACAACACCTTTATAGAACCTTGAAAAATGCAAAGGAGAACGACAGATCGAAGGCCTCTAAGGGCATGGACTGGGACTGGCCAAGGAGTAAGCTGTTGAGGGACTGAAGGGTGTGCCGCTGAGGGCTGAACAGGGTGTACCGTTGAAGGCCAAGGCCAATGGGGCGTGCCGCTGAAGGCCAAGGGCGGGCGTACTGCTGAAGGCTGAGGCCAATGGGGCGTGCCGCTGAAGGCTGATCTGGGCGTGCCGCTCAGGGCTGGAAAGGTGTGCCAGCCAAAGGCCGGAAAGGTGCACCGCTGGGGGGCTTGAAAGGGCTGCCTGTATGGGCTGGAGACTTAACGGCTGTTCAGGAAAAGAAGAAGAAAAGACAGGGGGTTTCAAGGCCGGGAGTGGCCTATTAGTAACTGGGTGATCGGGAAGAAAGTAAGGGTACCCCCCCTTCCCCTCAAGCCCGGGGACACAGTAGATGGCCATGGAAAGGAATGAGGAGCTCACGGAGCCCAGGCTAACAGAGGGGGACCTACATCGACGTGGAGGACCCTAAGGACGCCGGAGGAATGGAGAGACGGAGGGAGGAACGGATAGTCCGTCAAAAGCCTGCAGAGCCTAGCATAAAACATCAAAAATTGAAGAGAAATCCGGAGAGGGTGGTTTTCATTCATGAGAATTAGGAGGGCATGGCCCTACATACATATTGCAAAGGCAAACTCCCAAATGGGACCATGGACCAAAGGAAGAAAGACGAAGAACCCGAGGAGGAATGGAATGCGAAAGGGAAGAAAACATCCGGGCCTAAAACATTGGCCACCGTTCCCAACCCTTCTCCCCCATTACATTCAGCTCTCTCCCCCTCCCTTACTCTTGATCTCTTCACGGTGGTCGCCAGAGGAGGCTCACGGCGGGACTCTTCTTCTTCTCTTTTCTCTTCTCTTCCTCTCTTCTTCTCTGGCCTTCTCCTTCTCCCTCTTCGTCTGTGTATCTCCTCTGCCCTCCTGCTTCCCTGTGTCTCCCTCCTGTTTGAAACGAAGAGGCTTTTTATACCCCCAGCCACCGGCGACCTCGAGCACGACCGTCGTAGGCGGGAAGCCGGCCGTGATGATGGGTTTGACCTACCCCGTCCTGGCTGTTAGTGGGGTAGGCTCACGTGGTCCAATAGACGGTTGCCACCTCAAACGTCTCACTGTGCGCCAAGGATACATAGGGCATGGGCTTCACGTCATCTTGCCGTTGAAAATCTTCACCGATGTGCCGCTGGCGAGTTGAAAAGGCGTGCCGTTGGGGAGCCAAAATGGCGTGCCGCTGAAGCCCCTGAAGGTCGTGCCGCTGGGACCTACTGAGGGCGTGCCGCTGAGGCCTGCTGAATACCCTGGGACTGTGCCGCTGAACCCCCTCCCTGGGCGTGCCGATGAAGGCCCCCCCATGGGGTGTGCCGCTGAACCCCCAGGGGGTGTGCCGTTGAGCACCCACGGGGGTGTGCCGGTGAAGGGCAAAGGACCATGTACCGTTGAAGGGCCACCAGGGTGTGTCGTTGAAGGGCAAAGGACCCTGTGCCGCTGAAGGGCCAAGACTTGGTAGATGAGTGTACAGACTTTGAGTGTATAGACTTCGCGTCTGAACTCTATACATACTTGCCTTACGGGTGTATAGACTTTAGCAAAGCAAGGGCTGTACAGACTTCAACTTAGCTACAATGTATAGACTTGCAGGGGCTGATGTATAGACTTCATCAATGTACATACTTTGCGATGAACTGGTGGATGTACAGACTTCACCGATGTATAGACTTCGCGTTTGCCAGAACTCTGTACGGACTTGCCACATGACTGTATAGACTTTGCGTTCAAAACAGCCAGCCAATGTACAGACTTGGAGCTTGGACGTGTAGACTTTGTTTGTGCATTCAGCCAATGTACAGACTTGGGGCTTGGCTGTACAGACTTCGTTTGTTCATTCAGCCAACGTACAGACTTGGGCTGATGGCTGTATAGACTTGGTGCGATGAAGCGTGCCGCATAAGGGCTGGATGGCAGTGCCATTGGAGGGCCAAATGGCCGTGCCGCTGGAGGGCCATGGGACCGTGCCGCTGAAGGGCCATGGGGCCGTGCCGCTGAAGGGCCATGGGGCCGTGCCGCTGAAGCCCCTTCGGGGTGTACCGCTAAAGACCCAAGGGGGCGCGCCGCTGAACACCCAGAGGGGCGTGCCGGTGAAGCCACCTGGGGGCGTGCCGCTGAAGCCCCCCTTTGGGGCGTGCCGTTGAAGGGGGCGTGCCGCTGGAGGGCTCTCCAGGGCATGCCGTTGAAGCCCCAACTGGGCGTGCCGCTGAAGGGCTAAGTGGGTGATTTTGAGCCCCTTGTGAGCATGAGATGTGGCCCATTTGATTTTCTTTGAGGCCCACGGGCTGTGGGGGCCCTTTTATGCTTGATTTCTCCGGGGTTTCTTCCCTCGGCACCGTTGTCGATGCTGGGTCGAGCATGATATTTGGATGTGCAATTTTTGGTGTCCACAAATGCCCCCCACCCACGGGTATCGCAGGCGAAGGATGAGCCGGGCGGTGCCCGCGGGTGTCTCCGTCTCTTCTCTCTTTGTCGACGCCGATGGGGTGCCGAGAGCTGGCCTGGTTTGTTGTTTGTTGGTCTCTTTTGTTGGTGCCGACGGAGGGTCGGGAGGTGAGGTAGCATGTTGGTCTCGTCATCAGTGCCGACGGGGTGCCGAGAACTGAAGTGGTATGTTGGTCTCTTCATCAGTGCCGACAGGGTGCCGAGAACTGAAGTGGTATGTTGGTCTCTTCATCAGTGCCGACAGGGTGCCGGGAACTGAAGTAGTGTGTTGGTCTCTTTATCTTTTCATCAGTGCCGACGTGGCGTCAGGAATTGAAGTGGTGTGTTGGTCTCTTTGTCTCTTCATCAGTGCCGACAGGATGCCGGGAACTGACCTGGTTTGTTGTCTCTTAGTCTCTTGGTCTCTTGGTCTCCTTGTCAGTGCCGACAGGATGGCGGGCGCTGACCTGGTTTGTTGATCTCTTAGTCTCTTGGTCTCTTCGTCAGTGCCGATAGGATGCCGGGAACTGACCTGGCTTGTTGATCTCTTTGTCTCTTCATCAGTGCCGACGAGGTGTCGGGGACTGAAGCTTTGCTGGTCTCTTAGTCTCTTGGTCTCTTCGTCAGTGTCGACAGGACGTCGGGAACTGACACGCTTTGTTGGTCTCTTAGTCTCTTGGTCTCTTCGTCAGTGCCGACAGGACGTCGGGAACTGACACGCTTTGCTGGTCCCTTAGTCTCTTGGTCTCTTCGTCAGTGCCGACAGGATGCCGGGAACTGACCTGGCTTGTTGATCTCTTGTTTTTCTTTTCTCTCTCTTTTTTTTTCTTTTTTTTTGAACCACATTACCGATACAAGCGCCCTTTCGGGTTTTCGCCGGCACCGGCCCCCTCTTGCTTTTGCCCACGCACCCTCTCGGGTTTTCACGTGGCGGGGTACCCAATTTTGCCCGTAGCGCCCCCTCGGGTTTTCGCCATAGCCGGGTTGTTGCCATTTTTACCCTTGTCCCAGTGTAGGGACAAGTCCGGCGGGGTATCTCCATCTTTTAACCCCATTTTATCTTATTTCCTCTTTTTTTTGAGTGAGCGATATGCAAGTGTCGGCTAGGGTATGAAGCCTTGCACCGGACGGTAAGGTTCACTCGTTGGCAAGAATAGAATGCCAGCGCAACGAGAGAATTCGTGCCGATTCGGACGTAGGGCCCGTAATGGCCATATTTGTGCAGAGCGGGTGGCTAGGGCACGGGGCCTTGCGCAGGAAAGGGACTTATTAGTTGGCAAGGGACTAATGCCAACGCAAGGATAGAGGTTCTGCCGATCCGGGCGTAAGGCCTGTGATGGCAATATCGCATGGAGTAGGTGGCTAGGGCACGGGGCCTTGCGCCGGGAAGGGACTTATTCATTGGCAAGGGACTAATGCCAACGCAAGGATGGAGGTTCTGCCGATCCGGGCGTAGGGCCCGTGATGGCAACATTGTATGGAGTAGGTGGCTAGGGCACGGGGCCTTGCGCCGGAAAGGGACTTATTCGTTGGCAGGGGACTAATGCCAACGCAAGGATAGAGGTTCTGCCGATCCGGGCGTAGGGCCCGTGATGGCAATATTGTGTGATGCGGGTGGCTGAGGCCCAGGCCACGTGCCGGGGACGGGCCCATTTGTTGGCCTAGGAATGGCACCGTCGCAAAGGTGGAGTGTGCAGGGGTAAAGTTGTTTTGCTTGTGCGGGTGCGTGTATGACCCGGCTTGTGGGGATGGGATGTTTTCCCCGGGAGGATCTTCTCTCTTTTTTTTTGTGCCTTATTCATGCGTACGAAAGTATCTATGTATATACATATATATGTGGGTGGATATACGTATGTGTGCATACATGTATGTATATAAGTATATATATATATATATATATATATAATAATTTCGGTTCCCCCCCCCTTTTTGTTTTCTTCTTTCATTTTCTCCTTTTATTTCCCTCATCTCTCTTCTCTTTTTTTTTCTTTTTTATCTCCTTCTTCTTTTCTCTCCCCCTTTTTTTTACTTCGTTTCCCTCCATTTTTTCCTTCTTTTCCCTTTTTTATCTTCTCCTTCTCTTCTACTTTCCCCCCCCCCCTTTTCTTATTTTTTTCCCTTTTCTATTTTTTCCCTTTTCTTCTCTCTTTTTTTATCTCTCTTGTATTTTCTCCCCCCCTTTTTCATTCCTTTTTATTTTCCCCTTTCTCTTCTCTCCCCCTTTTTTTCTCCTTTCTTTTCTTTTCTCTCCTTTTCTCCTTTCTTTTCTTTTCTCTTTCTCCTTTTTTTTATAAAAGGGGGGCGCGGAGGTGTTTCGAACGGTCACTCCATTCGAATTGCCCCCCCTTCTACTCTCTCTCTTTCTTTCTCTTTGGTGACCGAGCGGACGAGCCCCCCCCCCCCCGTCCCTCTTCCTCTCTTTCTTCTCCGACGCCGGATGCCCACTACACCACTGTCGTTGTCTTCTCCGTCGCCGGGGTGAGTAGGCCGCCGTGAACGCCCCCCCCCCCCCCTCTTCTTCTTCTTCCTCCCTTTTCTCTTTTCTTTCTCCCTGCTCGGGGACAGCGGAGCCCTAGGGCCCCCTCCTCTTCTCCTTCTCCTTTCTCTCTTCTGTTCTCCCCTCCTCTTCCTTTCCCTCCTCCATCTTCGGCGTCGTGGGCGGCCGCCGGTGAGTGGGGTGTGAGGGCAAGGTCCCGTCTTTGAAGAGCCGAATTATAAAATTAGAGGGCCGCCTCACTGCAGCTAGGCTTGATCTCGCCGTGAACGAGGAAGTGGCCGAGAGAGAGAAAGAAGCCTTCGGTGCCGCTCAAGCCGAGGTGGAGTCCATGGAGGCGGAGCTTACTCAGCTGGAGGAGCGGAGGGGGCGGCTCCGCGATCGGACGAACTTCCCTTGCGTAGGGATTCTGCCACACGAAGACATCTTCAGGGGCCTTGACTAGGCGTGGCTCCCTTTATTTTCCTTCCTTTTTTGTAACACAGGGGTATGCCCCGAAGTGCCTACAATCCGACCCCCCTTTTTTGAATATAGAAAAACATTTATGGCTTCGTGCGTTCTTGTGTGTGCGTTTGTCCCAGAGAGACCTTTCTTCCCCTTCTTTTCTTTTATGTACAGTGATTTCTTTTTTCTACTCCCTCCCCTGTTTCTGTGTCGAGACACATCGGCGGGGTGCAGGTTTCCGTGAGGATTCGGTTCGGGAGAGCCGGGCAGGAACCCATGTCAGGGCACAGGAGAGTGCTCGCCTTCCCAGGGGGAGGACGAGGGGACCACTCCACCGTACCGGCCGGGCACCTTCCTAGTCTCACCGCGGGGTTGAAAGCTCGTGCCGGCCTCGGGGGGTACCTCGGTCGGAGACCGTTGCTGGCCGTCCAGAGGGCACGGAGAGGAGAGTTGGTCTAGTCAATGACCCGGACGGGAGGTCCAAGCCAAAGGGGTACTCACCGCATGGGGAGGACGGAGAGAAGAGTTTGTTTAGTCAATGACCTGCACTGGGGGTCCAAGCCAAAGGGGTACTCACCGCCTGGGGAGGACGGAGATAAGAGTTTGTTTAGTCAATGACCTGGACTGGAGGTACAAGCCAAAGTGGTACTCACCGCCTGGGGAGGACGGAGAGAAGAATTTGTTTAGTCAATGACTTGGACTGGAGGTCCAAGCCAAAGAGGTACTCACCGCCTGGGGAGAACGGAGAGAAGAGTTTGTTTAGTCAATGACTTGGACTGGAGGTCCAAGCCAAAGAGGTACTCACCGCCTGGGGAGGACGGAGAGAAGAGTTTATTTAGTCAATGACTTGGACTGGAGGTCCAAGCCAAAGAGGTACTCACCGCCTGGGGAGGACGGAGAGAAGAGTTTGTTTAGTCAATGACTTGGACTGGGGGTCCAAGCCAAAGGGGTACTCACCGCCTGGGGAGGACGGAGAGGAGAGTTTGTTTAGTCAATGAGTTTTAGTACCTCCGCTGATGCGGGGTGGTGACTGGAAATGGGGGCCTTCGCCTCTTTCCTTCTCTGCTTTTATTCTGCCCGTGTTCTTTTCTCCGTCTCTTTTTTTTTCTTTTTTTTTCTTTTTTCTCCTCTTTTCTATCTTTTGTTTTCTTTTCTTCTTCTTCCCCCTTTTTTTTCTTCCCTTTTTCGTTTCTTTCTTTCTCTCTTCTTCTCTCTTATTTTCCTTCTCTTTTCTTTCCTGTTTTTTTTTCTTCTTTTCTCCTCTTCTGCTCTTTTTTTTTATTTCTCTTCTTCTCTCTTTTTTTGCTTCTCTTTCCTCTCTATTCCTTTTTTTGCCCTTTTCTGTTGAAAACGTGAATAGTGGTCAATTTATTTGGGACACTAATCGAGAAAACCCGCCTGAAATCGGGCGGAGGGTAATATTATTACTTGAATGGGGGCGCCGGAGCGTGATACAACCTCAAGTGCCTTCCATTAAGAGGCGGGAACTGAACTTCCCCGCGATGGTTGACAATTACATAGGCACCAACTTCGTAGACTTTTTGGACTACGTAAGGTCCGAGCCAGTTCTCATTCAACTTGCCCTTAGGATTGGCAGCCATGAGGTCTCTTCTCTTGACCATAACAAGGTCAGTCTTCTTGAATTCGCGCTCCTTGACAAGCTTGTCAAAGGCGCGTGCAATCCGGGCCTGGTAGACCTGAATGTTCTGTTGGGCTTGAAGCCATTTTCCTTCCAGGCTGGAGAGTTTGTCGAGTCTTCGCTCGGCATTGGTCTGCCCCTCAAGGACAAGCCCATGCTGAATGGCGACCCGGAGGGAAGGTATCTCCAGTTAGACGGGGACGATTGCCTCTGAATCGTATACGCGAGAAAATGGCGAGCAACCCGTTGGAGTCTTATATACAGTTCGGTATGCCCATAGCACCTTGATAACGCGAAAGTTCGTCGTTTAAAACACGCGCGCTAACAATCTTAAAACCGAACTCGCACAAAATGATCAAAAGAGAACGTAGTACTATGGCAAGCATGGGTCGAATCCACAGGGAAGAAGAGATTTTTAGAGTTAAAAATCTTAGAGTCCTTTGAAAAACACTTGTGATTTGGATTTGCTTAAAGAAAATAGTGAAATGATGAACAAACCAAACACTTAATTGAAAACACCATGACTATGCACTTATGCTATAGCAATTAATTGCATGAAGTGAAAAGAAGAGATAGAAGAAGGGGGTAGAGATGGAAGAAGAGCAAGAACTAGATCAAGAGAGCAACTCCTTTCATTAACTTAAAAGAAAGAGTACATGAGATGTGAAACACGTTTATACTAATGACACAATGAGATTACAATGAAGTGAAATATCACAAAAATAATAACACAAGAAAAGCCTGGAGTTTGGAGATGGTAGCAGCAATGGTGATGATAGCGCCGTCCTCTCTTGGCCTTGGATCACGAACAACCTTGTGGAAGATGTCGTCTACGCCGGGAGGAAGTCGCCTTCGTCGTTGAAGCAATCTTTGGAGGGTGAATAACTTTGAACCCAAGAGGAATTAGGGGATGCCCAAGAAGAAGAAGTTGAATAGGTGGAAGAGAGGAAAAACTTTAATGAAGAATTTAGAGAGAAAAGAAGAAAAGAAGGGCTTCAAAATGGAGACATAACCGAAGCTAGCACCTCGGATGAACAGTAAAATTACAGGACAGCAAGTTAAAAAATGAGAGATAGCTTGAAAACCCGAAGGAATTAGAAGATGAGCAAGAAGAAGAAGTTGTAGAAAACGTAAAAACCAAGAACTTTCATGAAGACAGCAAGAGCCAAAAATGACTATACGAGGGAGAAATAAGGGGAAGAACAGAGAGAAAACTGTTTCACATATGAACAGGACAGCACAGTGAAGAATACGAAATAGCTTGAAAACCAGGAGGAATTAGAAGTTGAGCAAGAAGAAGAAATTGTAGAGGACTTAAAAATGAAGAACTTTTATGAAGAACACAAAAGGATAAAACAAACTTACATGGGAGAAATCGGAGGCCTAAGGTTGGGAGAGAAAGAGGGAGAGTGAAAGATTGCTCAAAAAAAAGACTCCCTTCTCCTCCTTACCATGGGCTATTTATAGGGAAAGTTTGGTAGATAGAGGGTGGAGATTATATCAAAAGGAGATGGATGGCTAAGATTCAAATGGAATATGATGCATGGGGAAGAGTAAAAGTAGGTGGGCACCCCCTTTCTTGGACTTTAGGCACCCCATTTCCCAAGGCTCATCATGTCTCTCCTTTAATTCAAATTTTGGATGTCCTTTTCCTCCTTTCCAAACTTAAAGTTTGGATTCCTCCTTTTCAAACTTTGAATTCGAAATTTTGAACTTTTCTTTCCCTCCAATCAAAATAATTTGAATTCTTTATTTGACTTGGTCAAAATGGTGATGACCCTTTTGCCCCCAACTTCTTTTATAATTACCTTCGGTGTCCTACACACACATAATTGCACTTTAGTCCATAAAAATTATCACAATGTGCACATAAATCTCAAATGCTCATGATTATGCAATGGAGAATTAATGATCATGGCCCTCAACTTTAATTTATTATTAAATAAGATAATTGAATTAATCAATTTACATGAAAGCTCCAATTTAAATGTGGAGTTGAGGTTAACTATGAAATATGCATAATTATCTAATTATATGCACATAAAATGGTGTTTATGCGAGGTATTATCATAAGAAATGGAGACTTATCACACCCCCCAACTTGAACATTGCTAGTCCCTTAGCAATGTAAATAATTATAAAATTAGGACTAGCAAATACTCATGTGTCACAGATCATGGCAAGAACATTATGCATAATGATTTAGACTTTGGAGTATTACAAGTTCAAGTAGAATGCATTTGGTATAAATTTCATCAGTCCATGTGTTTAGACCTTTTCTCAGGATACACTCAAAATTAAATATCTCTTTGTGTATGAGTGATATAACTTGACTAGTGACTTCCAAACAATCTAGATGAATGAGTCTTCTACCTTTCACTTAAAGATGATTTTCAATTCTGCCCACCTCATGAATTGAGCTTCTCGAATTACAGGTAGCTTCACTCTGCCAGTTTATACTTCTTCTTTTTCTCTCTCTTTTTTTTTTTGACACACGGTGCTGCACATCCCTTCGCCGTTTGACGCGAACCTCAACTCTTGCCTTAGGAGAAGCAGGCCCGGTTACTAAGTTCAGGGGCATTTTCCATGTGTATGTTTTTTTTTGGCAGGTATCTTTTTCCTCACGATTATGTTCAACGAATGGGCATAATATTCATCACCACCTAAGTGTCAAGTAAAATTCCCATCATCCTAATATTTATCATCCATCGATCTTGTTATTGTGCAATTGTGTGCAAGTTCAATAGAATTTTTAGGTGTATTCTGAGGAAAAGGCTAAAGACATAACCAATTAATTCATCCATTTAATTTGAAACTTTCACATGTAAGACTCTAAGTCCTATCATTCTAAGAAAAGTTTCTCATCATGAAATATGAACATGAAACACGTGTTAGAGGTGTGATGAAAGGTTGCAATTATTTTGAGGAAATTCGAGCTCAAGCTACCCCCCAACTTAGATGACATTGTCCCTAATGGCATGAGTAAGATATAGAAATGAAATAAAGCCATAAAAAGTAGAGGGAAGGATAGATACAACCTGGGAGAGAGATGTCGTCATCAAAGAAATATTGCTCCATGCTCCATGCTCCTTAGCTAAAAGAAGATAATCAATCAAAAAAAAAAAAATTTTTTAAAAGAGATAGGATAATTGGGTTGCCTCCCAAGAAGCGCTAAGTTTAACGTCTTCAGCCAGACACAATATAGCTCACAATGGGTCACTCAGCCTGAGAGAGTCCTCCTGCAGCATTGGAAGATTTTCAATGTAAGGTTTCAAACGTTGACCATTGACAGTGAAAGTTTGACCAGTTTTAGGATCAAGAATTGTTACTGCACCATGGTCAAATATTTTAATTACCATATATGGTCCATCCCATCGAGATTTCAATTTGTCGGGGAATAATCGCAGTCTAGAGTTAAAAATCCAGACCTTTTGGTTGATTTGAAAAGTTTTGCGTGAAATGTGTTTATCATGGAATGCTTTTGTCTGGGCTTTATAAATCCTAGAGTTCTCATAGGCTTCATTGCGAAGTTCCTCTAACTCATTCAGTTGAAGGGCTCTATGGGAACTAGCCTGTGCTAAATCAAGATTGAATTGTTTGATTGCCCAATAGGCCCTATGTTCCAATTCGACTGGCAAATGACATGGCTTTCCAAAAATAAGCCTATAAGGGGACATGCCAATGGGAGTTTTGTAGGCGGTCCGATAGGTCCAAAGTGCGTCATCCAATCTTTCAGACCAATCCTTCCTATCAGGCCTAACATATTTCTGTAGGATATTTTTGATCTCCCTATTGGATGTCTCCACTTGACCACTTGTTTGGGGATGGTAGGGGGTGGCAATCTTATGAGTGATCCCATATTTCCCGAGAAGAACTCGAAATTGGGCATGAGTGAAATGAGAACCTCCATCGCTAATGATCGCCCTCGGACACCCGAACCTTGAAAATATATTCTTTCGGACAAACTTCATGACGACTTTGTGATCATTGGTCCGGGTAGCAATGGCTTCAATCCACTTAGACACATAATCGACCGCCACAAGAATGTACTCGTGTCCGAATGATGGCGGAAAGGGTCCCATAAAATCAATTCCCCAAACATCAAATATTTCAACCACTAGAATGGGGTTAAGTGGCATCATATCTCGTTTGCTTATGTTCCCCACAGCTTGACACCTAAGACAAGTTTTACTAAATTCATAGGCATCTTTGAGAGAGTGGGCCAGAAAAATCCACTTTGCAACACTTTGGTAGCCGTTTTCTTTCCTGAGAAATGTCCCCCACAAGCTAGAGTGTGACAAAAGTTCAGAACACTTTGGTGTTCCTCCTCGGGGACACACCTCCTAATTATTTGATCCGGACCCACATGGAATAATTCGGGGTCCTCCCAAAAGTAGTGCTTAACCTTTGAAAAGAATCGATCTTTCTCCTGCCTAGACCACCCTCCTGGAATCTGTCTTACCGCCAGGTAATTGACTATGTGAGCATACCAGGGGGTTGAGTTATGGGAGATGGAAAGAATTTACTCATCAGGAAATGAATCAGACATAGGAGCACTTTCAGGAATCACAATCCTAGACAAGTGATCAGCTACAACATTCTCTAACCCCTTCTTGTCCTTGATCTCAAGATCAAATTCTTGTAGCAAGAGAATCCATCTAATCAAACGGGGTTTAGCATCCTTCTTGGTGAGCAGGTATTTCAATGCAGCGTGATCCGAATAAACAATGACTTTGGCCCCCAAAAGATATGAGCGAAATTTTTCTAGGGCAAATACAACAGCCAGAAGTTCTTTCTCTGTGGTGGTATAATTTAATTGAGCATCGGCGAGGGTGCGACTCGCATAATAAATTACCACATGTTTCTTATCAATTCTCTGGCCCAAGACAGCTCCTATGGCATAGTCAGATGCATCGCACATGATTTCAAATGGGAGTGACCAATCAGGAGACTGTAGGATTGGGGTTTGAGTGAGGGCCGCTTTAAGAGAGTGAAAAGCCTCAAGACAAGACTCATCTAGTTGGAATGGAGTGTCCTTGGCTAGGAGCTTAGTGAGCGGACGAGTAATGGTAGAGAAGTTCTGAATGAATCTTCTATAAAAACCCGCATGACCAAGAAAAGAACGGATTTGCTTGACAGACGAAGGGGCAGGAAGATTGGAAATCAGATCGACCTTAGCCTTGTCTACCTCTATTCCCTTTTCAGAAATAACATGGCCCAACACAATGCCTTCTCTTACCATAAAGTGACTTTTCTCCCAGCTTAACACAAGGTTGGATTTAATGCATCGTGCCAGCACCTTCTGCAAATTCTCCAAACAGCAATCAAATGAGTCACCGAAAACTGAGAAGTCATCCATGAAAATTTCCAAAAAATCCCCCACCATTTCAGAAAAGATTACCATCATACATCGTTGAAAGGTGGCAGGGGCATTACAAAGCCCAAACGGTATTCTTCTAAATGCAAACGTGCCATATGGACACGTGAATGTAGCCTTTTCCTGATCTTCCGGGTAGATAGCAACCTGATTATACCCGGAGTATCCATCCAAAAAATAAAAATATCTTTGCCCAGCCAATTTTTTCAAAATCTGATCTATAAATGGGAGAGGAAAATGATCTTTCTTTGTCATTGAGTTCAATTTTCTGTAATCAATACAGACTCTCCACCCCGTTTGTAGTCTTATCGGCACCTCTTCACCCTTCTCATTTTGAATCACGGTCAGCCCGGATTTCTTTGGAACAACTTGTGTAGGACTGACCCACTTGCTATCAGAGATGGGATATATAATTCCGGCATCTAACCACTTCACCACCTCTTGCTTAACCACCTCTTTCATGTTCAGATTCAACCGACGTTGCATCTCCCTGCTCGGTTTGGCATTGTCCTCTAAATAGATATGGTGCATACAAACATCCGGGCTGATCCCCTTGAGATCCGCCACCGACCAACCTATTGCCCTCCTATGCTCCTTAAGAATAGTTAAGAGTTGGGATTCCTGAGCAGAAGTGAGATTGGAGGCAATGATGACAGGTAGAGTGTGGTTAGGTCCCAAATATGCATATTTAAGGGAGTCTGGCAGAGGTTTCAATTCAAGAGTAGGCGAATGATCCAGAGATGGAAGAGTAGGTTCGAATTGTAATGGAGTAAGTGACTTCACCCTAGACCAGGGTGCAGAAAAGAGAGGAGAATCCTGAAGCATGCTACCCTCTTCTAGGGTGTCCTCATTGTTATCCGGAATCACATCCTCAAAGATATCAATGACATTGCATTCATCTCCTTGATCCTGATATTGAGAAGCTTTAAAAACATTCAGAGAAACTTTTTCCCCTCCAAATGATATATCCATCATTCCCGTGGCACAGTTGATGTTGGCCTTAGCAGTTGCTAGAAAAGGACGTCCCAAAATAATAGGTGTGTGCTTTAAATCCTGGGACGAGGCCATATCAAGAATGAGAAAATCCACCGGGAAATAACTTTCATGCACTTTAACAATGACATCCTCCAACAGACCCCTTGGTGTTTTAACCGACCTATCTGCCAATTGGAGGATGATTGAAGTGAGTTTTAACTCCCCTAGATCAAACTGTTCATAGATAAAGGTGGGTAAAAGATTCACGCTAGCACCTAAGTCTAGCAATACTCGATCAAAAGTGACTCCTCCTATATCACATGAGATTAAAGGGGCTCCGGGGTCCTTCAATTTTTTTGGCAAATGATTCATCAAAACAGCACTCACATCCTCAGACAAGCGGATCTTTTGAGTCACCGCCCTTGGCTCCCTCTTTGGAGTACAAAGCTCTTTCAAAAACTTTGCATATGCCGGCACATGCTTGATTGCATCCAAGAGTGGAATATTGATATTCACTTGTTTAAACAATTCCACTAATTCTTCCTGTTGTACCGGTGGTTTCTTGTGGGCTTTCGACTTTAGAGCATCGGGAAAAGGGATCTTAGGCACATATTCTTGGGGTCCTTCATCAACTTTCGCTTTCCCTTTATCCATCTTCTTATCTCCACCCTCTACCTTTTTCTTCTCTTGCACAATCACATGCTCCTCATCCTCACTATTACTCTCCTTGTGGGCGTCTTGGCCCGAACTACTACCCGCATCCTTAGCCTAATAAGGATCATTAGGAATTTTCCCGCTTCTAAGGGTGGAGATGGCTTTGGCATTCTCAAACTGAGGACCTACAGGAGGGGGCGGCTGAGGTTGATTGGGTTGATTGGGCTGAGGAAGAATGGGAGCTCTTAGAGGGAAGCCTGGAGGTTGTTGATTGCAGGGGTTAGCAATAGGCTGACTTGGTAATTGGCCCATTTCCCTTCTCATGGTGGCTTCAGCCAATTGGCCTAATTGGGTTTCCAACTTAGAGATAGTTTGCTGGTGGGCTTGAAGGGTCTGTTGGAAAGATTGACTTTGGGCTTGAATGGTTTGTTGGAAGGATTGATTTTGGGCCAGAATTAGTTGTTGTAACTGATGGAATCTATCATCAGTTTGGGAGTCCTGGTGGTGATGCAGAGGAGGTTGATAGGTTTGTTGAGAATTGGAAGACTGCCCGTAATTGGGCTGAGGCGGTTGGTATGGGGCCTGACCCTGGTTGAATCGGGGAAGTGGTTGTTGTACTTGCGATCCTCGACCATAAGCATTTCCTTGAAATGGTGGCTGAGTTTGGAATTGGTGTTGGATGGGTGGTTTGCATGCTTGAGACGTAGAGGGGATGATGGGCTGATTTGGAGCTTGTTGATTTCTCCAATTGAAATTTGGGTGATTCCTCCAGCCCGGATTATATGTGTTAGAAAATGGGTCATAGTTGGGCTTAGAGAACCCTTGGGCTGCTTGGACTTGCTCCTGTATAAAAGGTGGTAACTGGGCTGTTGTTGGGCAATCGGACACATGATGGTCCGAGCTAGCACATAAAGCACACACCTCATGGTGTGTTGGGTCTGGGTATGGGTTGGACGTAGATAGGATAGTGGTTTCTTGTTTGTTTTGGGCCAAGAGCTGGTCTAATTTATGGGCTAGCATATCAACATGTTCTAGCTTTTGGGCCATGATGTCCACCTTGTCCAATTTTTGATGGATGAAATTCACATCCACTCTAGCTTCAGGTTCCACACGATACATCCCGGCCCGTTTAGAGGGCTCAATGGTTCTCTCATATGAGGATAAGGAAACATGGTTGATTGAATTCTTGCTCAACATTTCAAATAAAGCATAGGCCTCATCCTCACTCTTACTCATAAAGGCCCCACCACATGATGCATCAACAATCTGCCTAACTTGATCATCTAGGCCCTCATAGAAAGCTTGCACTATTTGCCATTTGGAGAGCCCATGATGTGGGCATTTTCTGAGGAGTTCCTTTAATCTCTCCCATAATTCATGTATTTATTCATTTGGGAGTTGCGCGAATCCTGTGATTGCACGTCTCATGGTGTTGGTTCTACCGATGGGGTAAAACTTCTTAAGGAACTCATGCTGCATATCTGCCCATGTGCCAATAGGTTTCCCTAAGGTCCCTAGCCAGTATTTGGCTTTGTCCTTAAGTGAGAAAGAGAATAAGGTCAAGCGGAGAGCATCATCTGTGAAATTTTGAATTTTCACAGTGGAACAAATTTCTAGAAATTCATCCAGATGTTTATAGGGATCTTCATTGGTCTTCCCATAAAAGGATGGGAGCATCTGAATGGTGCTAGATTTGATCTCATAGTGCAAAGCAGGGACATTAGGTAGTTGGATACAAGTGGATGGCTGATAATTCGAAGGAATGAAATATTCCTTCATCTGTTTGGGCACCTCTAATTGGTGTTGTTCAGCCATAGGTTGGGTTTGATTTTGAGCCGGATTAAAAATGAATCGTTCAATCTCACTAATGGGCTCAACTAAGTCACGGTGTTGAGATCTTCTCTCTTGCATAAACCAAAGTTAAAGATAAGAGATGGGAGAAATTTTTTTTTTATGATGATTTTTTTATTTTGTTTTTTTGTTTTTGTTTTTACTCAAACTAAGACGAAGAGAGAGAAGATGATATTTTTTATTTTTATTTTTATTTTTAATTTTAATTTTTTTATGCAAACACAAACAAGTTACCACACAAATTACTTAATGCCCTAGATGTGATTTAGACCTACAAATTGGGTTTCACAAAATGGTTAAAGTGAAACTTAAGTTCACCCTCAATATTTCCACCGGCCAGGTAAGGGGTGGGGTAGTGGGAGGTTCCCCCTACTTTCGTAGGGACCTAATTATGCCAAACCACTAGCCCGCTTAAGGCGTTTGCCGTCCGACCGTCTTGCCTTAGGCACCGGTTTTCATAAGAGGGTAAGCTCAAATAACACAAGAACCACAGTGTGAAATTAGGGCCAATGTCTTCTGAATTTTATTTGAGGTCTAGGTGATGCAAAGATGCAAGAGAATTATGATTTGTGGGCTAAGGAAGGGTGATGAAATCCCCACCTTATCTTGCTTATGGGTGTTACCCTTAAGATATTTTGAAATGATATGCAACAAAGCAAGTTCAAACAAGGGGTTCTATGCAAGCATGAAAATGAATGAGCATGCTTTTGGAAAAGTTAGAGTACTCACCTTGCCTCCCGCAATCTTCAACAATGTAATTAATAACAATTAGACAATAAAGAAAAAGAGCTTCTATCCTAAATGATGCATGACTTAGAACATGAAGGTGTGATTTCTACTCTTGCAATGAAGATTTTTATTGAAGTTCAATTGATGCCCTTTTTTATGTTTTTATTTAGTGAACCTATCTAACCACAAGATATAAAATGTAGAGAAATAAAATTAAAATGAAGGAGAAAAAGTTTGGATACTTACTTGAAAATCGTTCCCCCGTTCTTTTTTTTTTCAAAATGAATGACAAAAAGACTAAGGAAAAGGTGGAGACTTACCTCTAAATTTTTTTTTTTGAATTTTCAAGTTGCTTTTTTTTTTATTTTTTCCTGTAAAAATAAGAAAAGAGAACTTTATTAGTACACTATATACATAAGGAAAACAAAGTTCTTAAGTCAAAAATCACCATTCCTCCCCGGCAACGGCGCCAAAAATTGATAACGCGAAAGTTCGTCGTTTAAAACACGCGCGCTAACAATCTTAAAACCGAACTCGCACAAAATGATCAAAAGAGAACGTAGTACTATGGCATGCATGGGTCGAAACCACAGGGAAGAAGAGATTTTTAGAGTTAAAAACCTTAGAGTCCTTTGAAAAACACTTGTGATTTGGATTTGCTTAATGAAAATAGTGAAATGATGAACAAACCAATCACTTAATTGAAAACACCATGACTATGCGCTTATGCTATAGCAATTAATTGCATGAAGTGAAAAGAAGAGATAGAAGAAGGGGGTAGAGATGGAAGAAGAGCAAGAACTAGATCAAGAGAGCAACTCCTTTCATTAACTTAAAAGAAAGAGTACATGAGATGTGAAACACGTTTATACTAATGACACAATGAGATTACAATGAAGTGAAATATCACAAAAATAATAACACAAGAAAAGCCTGGAGTTTGGAGATGGTAGCAGCAATGGTGATGATAGCGCCGTCCTCTCTTGGCCTTGGATCACGAACAACCTTGTGGAAGATGTCGTCTACGCCGGGAGAAAGTTGCCTTCGTCGTTGAAGCAATCTTTGGAGGGTGAATAACTTTGAACCCAAGAGGAATTAGGGGATGCCCAAGAAGAAGAAGTTGAATAGGTGGAAGAGAGGAAAAACTTTAATGAAGAACTTAGAGAGAAAAGAAGAAAAGAAGGGCTTCAAAATGGAGACATAACCGAAGCTAGCACCTCGGATGAATAGTAAAATTATAGGACAGCAAGTTAAAAAATGAGAGATAGCTTGAAAACCCGAAGGAATTAGAAGATGAGCAAGAAGAAGAAGTTGTAGAAAACGTAAAAACCAAGAACTTTCGTGAAGACAGCAAGAGCCAAAAATGACTATACGAGGGAGAAATAAGGGGAAGAACAGAGAGAAAACTGTTTCACAGATGAACAGGACAGCACAGTGAAGAATACGAAATAGCTTGAAAACCAGGAGGAATTAGAAGTTGAGCAAGAAGAAGAAATTGTAGAGGACTTAAAAATGAAGAACTTTTATGAAGAACACAAAAGGATAAAATGAACTTACATGGGAGAAATCGGAGGCCTAATGTTGGGAGAGAAAGAGGGAGAGTGAAAGATTGCTCAAAAAAAAGACTCCCTTCTCCTCCTTACCATGGGCTATTTATAGGGAAAGTTTGGTAGATAGAGGGTGGAGATTGTATCAAAAGGAGATGGATGGCTAAGATTCAAATGGAATATGATGCATGGGGAAGAGTAAAAGTAGGTGGGCACCCCCTTTCTTGGACTTTAGGCACCCCATTTCCCAAGGCTCATCATGTCTCTCCTTTAATTCAAATTTTGGATGTCCTTTTCCTCCTTTCCAAACTTAAAGTTTGGATTCCTCCTTTTCAAACTTTGAATTCGAAATTTTGAACTTTTCTTTCCCTCCAATCAAAATAATTTGAATTCTTTATTTGACTTGGTCAAAATGGTGATGACCCTTTTGCCCCCAACTTCTTTTATAATTACCTTCGGTGTCCTACACACACATAATTGCACTTTAGTCCATAAAAATTATCACAATGTGCACATAAATCTCAAATGCTCATGATTATGCAATGGAGAATTAATGATCGTGGCCCTCAACTTTAATTTATTATTAAATAAGATAATTGAATTAATCAATTTACGTGAAAGCTCCAATTTAAATGTGGAGTTGAGGTTAACTATGAAATATGCATAATTACCTAATTATATGCACATAAAATGGTGTTTATGCGAGGTATTATCATAAGAAATGGAGACTTATCACACCCCCCAACTTGAACATTGCTAGTCCCTTAGCAATGTAAATAATTATAAAATTAGGACTAGCAAATACTCATGTGTCACAGATCATGGCAAGAACATTATGCATAATGATTTAGACTTTGGAGTATTACAAGTTCAAGTAGAATGCATTTGGTATAAATTTCATCAGTCCATGTGTTTAGACCTTTCCTCAGGATACACTCAAAATTAAATATCTCTTTGTGTATGAGTGATATAACTTGACTAGTGACTTCCAAACAATCTAGATGAATGAGTCTTCTACCTTTCACTTAAAGATGATTTTCAATTCTGCCCACCTCATGAATTGAGCTTCTCGAATTACAAGTAGCTTCACTCTGCCAGTTTATACTACTTCTTTTTCTCTCTCTTTATTTTTTTTTTGACACACGGTGCTGCACATCCCTTCGCCGTTTGACGCGAACCTCAACTCTTGTCTTAGGAGAAGCAGGCCCGGTTACTAAGTTCAGGGGCATTTTCCATGTGTATGTTTTTTTTTTTTTGGCAGGTAGCTTTTTCCTCACGATTATGTTCAACGAATGGGCATAATATTCATCACCACCTAAGTGTCAAGTAAAATTCCCATCATCCTAATATTTGTCATCCATCGATCTTGTTATTGTGCAATTGTGTGCAAGTTCAATAGAATTTTCAGGTGTATTCTGAGGAAAAGGGTCAAGACATAACCAATTAATTCATCCATTTAATTTGCAACTTTCACATGTAAGACTCTAAGTCCTATCATTCTAAGAAAAGTTTCTCATCATGAAATATGAACATGAAACCCGTGTTAGAGGTGTGATGAAAGGTTGCAATTATTTTAAGGAAATTCGAGCTCAAGCTACCCCCCAACTTAGATGACATTGTCCCTAATGGCATGAGTAAGATATAGAAATGAAATAAAGCCATAAAAAGTAGAGGGAAGGATAGATACGACCTGGGAGAGAGATGTCATCATCAAAGAAATATTACTCCATGCTCCATGCTCCTTAGCTAAAAGAAGATAATCAATCAAAAAAAAAAAATTTTTTTGAAAAGAGATAGGATAATTGGGTTGCCTCCCAAGAAGCGCTAAGTTTAACGTCTTCAGCCAGACACAATATAGCTCACAATGGGTCACTCAGCCTGAGAGAGTCCTCCTGCAGCATTGGAAGATTTTCAATGTAAGGTTTCAAACGTTGACCATTGACAGTGAAAGTTTGACCAGTTTTAGGATCAAGAATTGTTACTGCACCATGGTCAAATATTTTAATTACCACATATGGTCCATCCCATCGAGATTTCAATTTGCCGGGGAATAATCGCAGTCTAGAGTTAAAAAGCCAGACCTTTTGGTTGATTTGAAAAGTTTTGCGTGAAATGTGTTTATCATGGAATGCTTTTGTCTGGGCTTTATAAATCCTAGAGTTCTCATAGGCTTCATTGCGAAGTTCCTCTAACTCATTCAGTTGAAGGGCTCTATGGGAACTAGCCTGTGCTAAATCAAGATTGAATTGTTTGATTGCCCAATAGGCCCTATGTTCCAATTCGACTGGCAAATGACATGGCTTTCCAAAAATAAGCCTATAAGGGGACATGCCAATGGGAGTTTTGTAGGCGGTCCGATAGGCCCAAAGTGCGTCATCCAATCTTTCAGACCAATCCTTCCTATCAGGCCTAACAGATTTCTGTAGGATATTTTTGATCTCTCTATTGGATGTCTCCACTTGACCACTTGTTTGGGGATGGTAGGGGGTGGCAATCTTATGAGTGATCCCATATTTCCCGAGAAGAACTCGAAATTGGGCATGAGTGAAATGAGAACCTCCATCGCTAATGATCGCCCTCGGACACCCGAACCTTGAAAATATATTCTTTCGGACAAACTTCATGACGACTTTATGATCATTGGTCCGGGTAGCAATGGCTTCAATCCACTTAGACACATAATCGACCGCCACAAGAATGTACTCGTGTCCGAATGATGGCGGAAAGGGTCCCATAAAATCAATTCCCCAAACATCAAATATTTCAACCACTAGAATGGGGTTAAGTGGCATCATATCTCGTTTGCTTATGTTCCCCACAGCTTGACACCTAAGACAAGTTTTGCTAAATTCATAGGCATCTTTGAAGAGAGTGGGCCAGAAAAATCCACTTTGCAACACTTTGGTAGCCATTTTCTTTCCTGAGAAATGTCCCCCACAAGCTAGAGTGTGACAAAAGTTCAGAACACTTTGGTGTTCCTCCTCGGGGACACACCTCCTAATTATTTGATCCGGACCCACATGGAATAATTCGGGGTCCTCCCAAAAGTAGTGCTTAACCTTTGAAAAGAATCGATCTTTCTCCTGCCTAGACCACCCTCCTGGAATCTGTCTTACCAGGGGGTTGAGTTATGGGAGATGGAAAGAATTTGCTCATCAGGAAAGGAATCAGACATAGGAGCACTTTTAGGAATCACAATCCTAGACAAGTGATCAGCTACAACATTCTCTAACCCCTTCTTATCCTTGATCTCAAGATCAAATTCTTGTAGCAAGAGAATCCATCTAATCAAACGGGGTTTAGCATCCTTCTTGGTGAGCAGGTATTTCAATGCAGCGTGATCCGAATAAACAATGACTTTGGCCCCCAAAAGATATGAGCGAAATTTTTCTAGGGCAAATACAACAGCCAGAAGTTCTTTCTCTGTGGTGGTATAATTTAATTGAGCATCGGCGAGGGTGCGACTCGCATAATAAATTACCACAGGTTTCTTATCAATTCTCTGGCCCAAGACAGCTCCTATGGCATAGTCAGATGCATCGCACATGATTTCAAATGGGAGTGACCAATCAAGAGACTGTAGGATTGGGGTTTGAGTGAGGGCCGCTTTAAGAGAGTGAAAAGCCTCAAGACATGACTCATCTAGTTGGAATGGAGTGTCCTTGGCTAGGAGCTTAGTGAGCGGACGAGTAATGGTAGAGAAGTTCTGAATGAATCTTCTATAAAAACCCGCATGACCAAGAAAAGAGCGGATTTGCTTGACAGACGAAGGGGCAGGAAGATTGGAAATCAGATCGACCTTAGCCTTGTCTACCTCTATTCCCTTTTCAGAAATAACATGGCCCAACACAATGCCTTCTCTTACCATAAAGTGACTTTTCTCCCAGCTTAACACAAGGTTGGATTTAATGCATCGTGCCAACACCTTCTGCAAATTCTCCAAACAGCAATCAAATGAGTCACCGAAAATTGAGAAGTCATCCATGAAAATTTCCAAAAAATCCCCCACCATTTCAGAAAAGATTGCCATCATACATCGTTGAAAGGTGGCAGGGGCATTACAAAGCCCAAACGGTATTCTTCTAAATGCAAACGTGCCATACGGACACGCGAATGTAGTCTTTTCCTGATCTTCCGGGTAGATAGCAACCTGATTATACCCGGAGTATCCATCCAAAAAACAAAAATATCTTTGCCCAGCCAATTTTTCCAAAATCTGATCTATAAATGGGAGAGGAAAATGATCTTTCTTTGTCATTGAGTTCAATTTTCTGTAATCAATACAGACTCTCCACCCCGTTTGTAGTCTTATCGGCACCTCTTCACCCTTCTCATTTTGAATCACGGTCAGCCCGGATTTCTTTGGAACAACTTGTGTAGGACTGACCCACTTGCTATCAGAGATGGGATATATAATTCCGGCATCTAACCACTTCACCACCTCTTGCTTAACCACCTCTTTCATGTTCGGATTCAACCGGCGTTGCATCTCCCTGCTCGATTTGGCATTGTCCTCTAAATAGATATGGTGCATACAAACATCCGGACGGATCCCCTTGAGATCCACCACCGACCAACCTATTGCCCTCCTATGCTCCTTAAGAATAGTTAAGAGTTGGGATTCCTGAGCAGAAGTGAGATTGGAGGCAATGATGACAGGTAGAGTGTGGTTAGGTCCCAAATATGCATATTTAAGGGAGTCTGGCAGAGGTTTCAATTCAAGAGTTGGCGAATGATCCAGAGATGGAAGAGTAGGTTCGAATTGTAATGGAGTAAGTGACTTCACCCTAGACCAGGGTGCAGAAGAGAGAGGAGAATCCTGAAGCATGCTACCCTCTTCTAGGGTGTCCTCATTGTTATCCGGAATCACATCCTCAAAGATATCAATGACATTGCATTCATCTCCTTGATCCTGATACTGAGAAGCTTTAAAAACATTCAGAGAAACTTTTTCACCTCCAAATGATATATCCATCATTCCCGTGGCACAGTTGATGTTGGCCTTAGCAGTTGCTAGAAAAGGACGTCCCAAAATAATAGGTGTGTGCTTTAAATCCTGGGACGAGGCCATATCAAGAATGAGAAAATCCACCGGGAAATAACATTCATGCACTTTAACAATGACATCCTCCAACAGACCCCTTGGTGTTTTAACCGACCTATCTGCCAATTGGAGGATGATTGAAGTGGGTTTTAACTCCCCTAGATCAAACTGTTCATAGATAAAGGTGGGTAAAAGATTCACGCTAGCACCTAAGTCTAGCAATACTCGATCAAAAGTGACTCCTCCTATATCACATGAGATTAAAGGGGCTCCGGGGTCCTTCAATTTTTTTGGCAAATGATTCATCAAAACAGCACTCACATCCTCAGACAAGCGGATCTTTTGAGTCACCGCCCTTGGCTCCCTCTTTGGAGTACAAAGCTCTTTCAAAAACTTTGCATATGTCGGCACATGCTTGATTGCATCCAAGAGTGGAATATTGATATTCACTTGTTTAAACAATTCCACTAATTCTTCCTGTTGTACCGGTGGTTTCTTGTGGGCTTTCGACTTTAGAGCATCGGGAAAAGGGATCTTAGGCACATATTCTTGGGGTCCTTCATCAACTTTCGCTTTCCCTTTATCCAGCTTCTTATCTCCACCCTCTGCCTTTTTCTTCTCTTGCACAATCACATGCTCCTCATCCTCACTATTACTCTCCTTGTGGGCGTCTTGGCCCGAACTACTACCCACATCCTTAGCCTGATAAGGATCATTAGGAATTTTCCCGCTTCTAAGGGTGGAGATGGCTTTGGCATTCTCAAACTGAGGACCTACAGGAGGGGGCGGCTGAGGTTGATTGGGTTGATTGGGCTGAGGAAGAATGGGAGCTCTTAGAGGGAAGCCTGGAGGTTGTTGATTGCGGGGGTTAGCAATAGGCTGACTTGGTAATTGGCCCATTTCCCTTCTCATGGTGGCTTCAGCCAATTGGCCTAATTGGGTTTCCAACTTAGAGATAGTTTGTTGGTGGGCTTGAAGGGTCTGTTGGAAAGATTGACTTTGGGCTTGAATGGTTTGTTGGAAGGATTGATTTTGGGCCAGAATTAGTTGTTGTAACTGATGGAATCTATCATCAGTTTGGGAGTCCTGGTGGTGATGCAGAGGAGGTTGATAGGTTTGTTGAGAATTGGAAGACTGCCCGTAATTGGGCTGAGGCAGTTGGTATGGGGCCTGACCCTGGTTGAATCGGGGAAGTGGTTGTTGGACTTGCGATCCTCAACCATAAGCATTTCCTTGAAATGGTGGCTGAGTTTGGAATTGGTGTTGGATGGGTGGTTTGCATGCTTGAGACGTAGAGGGGGTGATGGGCTGATTTGGAGCTTGTTGATTTCTCCAATTGAAATTTGGGTGATTCCTCCAGCCCGGATTATATGTGTTAGAAAATGGGTCATAGTTGGGCTTAGAGAACCCTTGGGCTGCTTGGACTTGCTCCTGTATAAAAGGTGGTAACTGGGCTGTTGTTGGGCAATCGGACACATGATGGTCCGAGCTAGCACATAAAGCACACACCTCATGGTGTGTTGGGTCTGGGTATGGGTTGGACGTAGATAGGATAGTGGTTTCTTGTTTGTTTTGGGCCAAGAGCTGGTCTAATTTATGGGCTAGCATATCAACATGTTCTAGCTTTTGGGCCATGATGTCCACCTTGTCCAATTTTTGATGGATGAAATTCACATCCACTCTAGCTTCAGGTTCCACACGATACATCCCGGCCCGTTTAGAGGGCTCAATGGTTCTCTCATATGAGGATAAGGAAACATGGTTGATTGAATTCTCGCTCAACATTTTAAATAAAGCATAGGCCTCATCCTCACTCTTACTCATAAAGGCCCCACCACATGATGCATCAACAATCTGCCTAACTTGATCATCTAGGCCCTCATAGAAAGCTTGCACTATTTGCCATTTGGAGAGCCCATGATGTGGGCATTTTCTGAGGAGTTCCTTTAATCTCTCCCATGATTCATGTATTTGTTCATTTGGGAGTTGCGCGAATCCTGTGATTGCACGTCTCATGGTGTTGGTTCTACCGATGGGGTAAAACTTCTTAAGGAACTCATGCTACATATCTGCCCATGTGCCAATAGGTTTCCCTAAGGTCCCTAGCCAGTATTTGGCTTTGTCCTTAAGTGAGAAAGAGAATAAGGTCAAGCGGAGAGCATCATCTGTGAAATTTTGAATTTTCACAGTGGAACAAATTTCTAGAAATTCATCCAGATGTTTATAGGGATCTTCATTGGTCTTCCCATAAAAGGATGGGAGCATCTGAATGGTGCTAGATTTGATCTCATAGTGCAAAGCAGGGACATTAGGTAGTTGGATACAAGTGGATGGCTGATAATTCGAAGGAATGAAATATTCCTTCATCTGTTTGGGCACCTCTAATTGGTGTTGTTCAGCCATAGGTTGGGTTTGATTTTGAGCCGGATTAAAAATGAATCGTTCAATCTCACTAATGGGCTCAACTAAGTCACGGTGTTGAGATCTTCTCCCTTGCATAAACCAAAGTTAAAGATAAGAGATGGGAGAAATTTTTTTTTATGATGATTTTTTTTATTTTGTTTTTTTGTTTTTGTTTTTACTCAAACTAAGACGAAGAGAGAGAAGATGATATTTTTTATTTTTATTTTTATTTTTAATTTTAATTTTTTTTATGCAAACACAAACAAGTTGGCACACAAATTACTTAATGCCCTAGATGTGATTTAGACCTACAAATTGGGTTTCACAAAATGGTTAAAGTGAAACTTAAGTTCACCCTCAATATTTCCACCGGCCAGGTAAGGGGTGGGGTAGTGGGAGGTTCCCCCTACTTTCGTAGGGACCTAGTTATGCCAAACCACTAGCCCGCTTAAGGCGTTTGCCGTCCGACCATCTTGTCTTAGGCACCGGTTTTCATAAGAGGGTAAGCTCAAATAACACAAGAACCACAGTGTGAACTTAGGGCCAATGTCTACTGAATTTTATTTGAGGTCTAGGTGATGCAAAGATGCAAGAGAATTATGATTTGTGGGCTAAGGAAGGGTGATGAAATCCCCACCTTTTCTTGCTTATGGGTGTTGCCCTTAAGATATTTTGAAATGATATGCAACAAAGCAAGTTCAAACAAGGGGTTCTATGCAAGCATGAAAATGAATGAGCATGCTTTTGGAAAAGTTAGAGTACTCACCTTGCCTCCCGCAATCTTCAACAATGTAATTAACAACAATTAGACAATAAAGAAAAAGAGCTTCTATCCTAAATGATGCATGACTTAGAACATGAAGGTGTGATTTCTACTCTTGCAATGAAGATTTTTATTGAAGTTCAATTGATGCCATTTTTTATGTTTTTATTTAGTGAACCTATCTAACCACAAGATATAAAATGTAGAGAAATAAAATTAAAATGAAGGAGAAAAAATTTGGATACTTACTTGAAAAGTGTTCCCCCGTTCTTTTTTTTTTTCAAAATGAATGACAAAAAGACTAAGGAAAAGGTGGAGACTTACCTCTAAATTTTTTTTTGAATTTTCAAGTTGCTTTTTTTTCTTTTTTCCTGTAAAAATAAGAAAAGAGAACTTTATTAGTACACTATATACATAAGGAAAACAAAGTTCTTAAGTCAAAAATCACCATTCCTCCCCGGCAACGGCGCCAAAAATTGATAACGCGAAAGTTCGTCGTTTAAAACACGCGCGCTAACAATCTTAAAACCGAACTCGCACAAAATGATCAAAAGAGAACGTAGTACTATGGCAAGCATGGGTCGAATCCACAGGGAAGAAGAGATTTTTAGAGTTAAAAACCTTAGAGTCCTTTGAAAAACACTTGTGATTTGGATTTGCTTAAAGAAAATAGTGAAATGATGAACAAACCAAACACTTAATTGAAAACACCATGACTATGCGCTTATGCTATAGCAATTAATTGCATGAAGTGAAAAGAAGAGATAGAAGAAGGGGGTAGAGATGGAAGAAGAGCAAGAACTAGATCAAGAGAGCAACTCCTTTCATTAACTTAAAAGAAAGAGTACATGAGATGTGAAACACGTTTATACTAATGACACAATGAGATTACAATGAAGTGAAATATCACAAAAATAATAACACAAGAAAAGCCTGGAGTTTGGAGATGGTAGCAGCAATGGTGATGATAGCGCCGTCCTCTCTTGGCCTTGGATCACGAACAACCTTGTGGAAGATGTCGTCTACGCCGGGAGGAAGTCGCCTTCGTCGTTGAAGCAATCTTTGGAGGGTGAATAACTTTGAACCCAAGAGGAATTAGGGGATGCCCAAGAAGAAGAAGTTGAATAGGTGGAAGAGAGGAAAAACTTTAATGAAGAACTTAGAGAGAAAAGAAGAAAAGAAGGGCTTCAAAATGGAGGCATAACCGAAGCTAGCACCTCGGATGAACAGTAAAATTACATGACAGCAAGTTAAAAAATGAGAGATAGCTTGAAAACCCGAAGGAATTAGAAGATGAGCAAGAAGAAGAAGTTGTAGAAAACGTAAAAACCAAGAACTTTCGTGAAGACAGCAAGAGCCAAAAATGACTATACGAGGAAGAAATAAGGGGAAGAACAGAGAGAAAACTGTTTCACAGATGAACAGGACAGCACAGTGAAGAATATGAAATAGCTTGAAAACCAGGAGGAATTAGAAGTTGAGCAAGAAGAAGAAATTGTAGAGGACTTAAAAATGAAGAATTGTTATGAAGAACACAAAAGGATAAAACGAACTTACATGGGAGAAATCGGAGGCCTAAGGTTGGGAGAGAAAGAGGGAGAGTGAAAGATTGCTCAAAAAAAAGACTCCCTTCTCCTCCTTACCATGGGCTATTTATAGGGAAAGTTTGGTAGATAGAGGGTGGAGATTATATCAAAAGGAGATGGATGGCTAAGATTCAAATGGAATATGATGCATGGGGAAGAGTAAAAGTAGGTGGGCACCCTCTTTCTTGGACTTTAGGCACCACATTTCCCAAGGCTCATCATGTCTCTCCTTTAATTCAAATTTTGGATGTCCTTTTCCTCCTTTCCAAACTTAAAGTTTGGATTCCTCCTTTTCAAACTTTGAATTCGAAATTTTGAACTTTTCTTTCCCTCCAATCAAAATAATTTGAATTCTTTATTTGACTTGGTCAAAATGGTGATGACCCTTTTGCCCCCAACTTCTTTTGTAATTGCCTTCGGTGTCCTACACACACATAATTGCACTTTAGTCCATAAAAATTATCACAATGTGCACATAAATCTCAAATGCTCATGATTATGCAATGGAGAATTAATGATCATGGCCCTCAACTTTAATTTATTATTAAATAAGATAATTGAATTAATCAATTTACGTGAAAGCTCCAATTTAAATGTGGAGTTGAGGTTAACTATGAAATATGCATAATTACCTAATTATATGCACATAAAATGGTGTTTATGCGAGGTATTATCATAAGAAATGGAGACTTATCACGCCTCGTACATCCTCTCTTTCCAGTCCTTCTTGTTAGAGCTGACAGTCTTGGCCAAGAGAGTGCAGAGTGTCTTATTGAAAGCTTCGGCCAGCCCATTGGCTTGTGGATTGTAAGGAGTTGAGGTCCTCCAATCAATCTTGTATTTCTCTGCTAGCCGGTAGGCCTTCTGATTGCGGAAGTGGCTGCCGTTATCCGATACAATCCGACCGAGCAGACCAAACCGGAATATAATATTGCGGCGGATAAACCTGACTACGATCTCTCCGGTGACCTCCCGCAAGGCTACAGCCTCTACCCAACGGGAGAAGTAGTCGGTTGCCGCCAAAATGTACTTACATCCTGTGGAAGACGGGGGTAAGGGACCCACGACGTCTGTTCCCCATTGGGCAAACGGCCAGCTGGGCGCCGTTGGGTGCAATTGCACGGGAGGCCTTCTGGGTATGACGGCATGCTCCTGACATTTCTGACATGACTTAGCATATTTGCAGCAGTCGTCGAACATTGCAGGCCAATAGTAGCCAAGTTTCTTGATTTCAATCTTCATTTTTGGCCCCGCCTGGTGTGCACCCGCCGTCCTGACATGGACCTCCTTCATGACCCTCCAAGCTTCTTCAGTGGACAAACATCGGAGGAGCAGCTTCCGTCTGGCATCTGCCACAATTCGAAATAATATTCCATTTCGGAGCTCATATGAGTCTTTGGTTCTGACTAGCTTGATCCTATCTTCTCTTCGGTCAGGTAATTGCTAGTGTTCAAACCACTGCATCAGAGAGGCTCTCCAGTCAGGTAGGCCGACAGCTTCTGCTGCAGTGACTTCTAGTTCTTCTTGCTCTGGCTCCTCTTCTATCATGCTGGGCATCTGGCACTGGTTTATTACTTGGATATGGAGAGACCCATCCGGGGGCACTGCCAGTGAGCTTGCCAATTTTGCTAATGCGTCGGCTTGTGCGTTCTCCCCTCTGGCGACATGGCCTATCTCGAGGAGGTAGAACCGCTCCATGAGCCGCTTCGCCTTAGTTTGATAAGGGAGCAGCTCAGGTTTTCGGACATCAAACTATCCCTGGACTTGCTTGACGACCAGCAGCGAATCGTCGAACACTTGGAGCATTTTGATCTCCATTTGAAGGGCGACCTGGAGGCCGATGATCAGAGGTTCATACTCTGCTTCATTATTGGTGCGGGGTTTGCTAATGCAGCATGACGTATGCATCACTTCCCCGTCTGGGGATTTGAGGACGATGCCAGCTCCGGCCCGCACCTTGGCATGCCCAGATGGGGTTGCTTCTGTTCTCGAGGCCCCGTCGAAGTATAACTGCCAGATGGCTTGTTGTACTTGGTCTACCTCTAGTGTTTCATCTTCGGATAGCTCTGTGGCCAACGGGGAGTCTTCGGGCACGGGGTGTGCTGCGAAGAAGTCCGCGACGGCTTGCCCCTTAACGGCCTTCTGCGGCACGTAGGTAATGTCAAATTCCATGAGCAGCACGGCCCACTTGCCAAGGCGCCCCTTTGGGACTGGCTGGAGGAGAATGTGCTTGATGGGGTCAGCTCTGGATATTAGACTTACTTCATGGGACAGCATGTAATGCCTCATCTTTTTGATTGCGAAGACCAAGGCAAGGCAGATCTTCTCAATCGGGGTGTACTTAGTCTCTGCACCCACCAACCTTCGACTGAGATAGTAGAGAGCCTGCTCTTTTCCCTCATCATTGTTCTGGGCGAGCATTTCCCCCAGTGAATATTCGGTAGCCGCTATGTAGAGAATGAGCGGTCTGCCTTTGACAGGCGCCCCCAGGACAGGCGGGGTCTTCAGGTACTCCTTTAGCTGGTCGAACAAGTGCTGGCACTCGTGACCCCAGCTGAAGGGTGCATTCTTCATCATCAGTCTGTGGAAGGGTTGGCAGCGCCCCGACAGGTTGGAGATGAACCTGCGGACGTAAGCTAAACGCCCCTGCAGGGACCTCAGCTCTCCCAGATTCTTCGGAGGAGGCAGCTCCTGGATGGCCTTTATCTTCAGGGGGTCGATCTCGATCCCTCTGTGCCGGACAATAAAGCCGAGGAATTTTCCACTGGACACGCCAAAGGTGCACTTCATGGGGTTCATCTTCAGCCCGTACTGCCGGATCCTTTGGAAGACGACCCTGAGGTCGCTCAGGTGCTCGTCTCGTTTCTTCGTCTTGACGACCAGATCATCAATGTAGCACTCGACCTTGCCGTATAGCAGCTCGTCGAAGATCTTGGTCATCGCCTGCTGATATGTGGCACCGGCGTTCTTGAGGCCGAAGGGCATCCTCTTGTAGTGAAATATCCCTTTGGGTGACCGGAAAGCTGTATGGACCCGGTCATGGTCGGCTATCCAGATTTGGTTATAGCCGGACGACCCATCCATGAAGGACAGGGCCTCATGGCCAGTGGTTGCATCAATCATCACTTCGGTGATAGGCACCGGGAAATCATCTTTCAGGCAGGCTTTATTCAGGTCACAGAAATCCACGCAGATCCTGATCTGTCCATTCTTCTTTTTTACTGGTACAATATTGGCCAGCCATGTGGTGTATTTGTTTTCTGCCACGAAACCGACATCTATGAGCTTGTCGACCTCCTTGCAGATCTGGCTGGTTAGCTCCGGCCTCATGCGCCGGGGAGGTTGCTTCACTGGTTCCACCCTGGGGTCAATGGCTAGTATGTGCTGAGTCACTTCGGTGCTGAGCCCAGGCATTTCTTTGTAATTCCAGGCAAAGCAATCCCGAAATTCTTGCAGCAGCTTTGTGTATTGTTCTCTCTCCTGTAAGGGCATGAGAGCACTCAGAAAAGTCGGCCTGGGGTCGTCTTCTGTACCAAGGTTGATCTCAATCAATTCGTCGACCGTGACCTAGCCGCCACTTTCAATCTCCGGCGGGGCTGGAGACAAATCGATCAAGTCTTGGTCTTCATTGTCCTGGGGCTCGAGGACGCCATCTCCCTCTTCTTGTTCATCCAGACTGGGCATGGAGGATGTGTTCACCTCGCAATCCTCCAGGGCCGTGGCCGCCGGGTGAGCGAGGTCCTCTGGCTCAGAGGGCCATAGGTCCATCCCGGGCTCTTCTGTGTATTCATCATAGACTGCTCCCGCAGGGGCTAGGGTAGCTGTATCTTTGGGCGCCTGGCATTGGATGGACACAGTGTAGGCTCCTACCCTGGGGCTGTCCGCCACGTGGGGGCGTGGCGGGGCTACCACGTAGTCCCCCATTCTAAGCTCATCCCTGTCCATGAGGCTTTGAGCAATGTCTTTGAAGACATAGCAGTCTTCAATGGCGTGGCCCAGTATCTGGTGGTAAGGGCAAAATAGTGGGTCCCCGCTTCTTCGGGTGTCTTGCGGCCTCTTGGACCGTGTAAGGGAGACCTTGCCGTAATGGCAAGCCCAGTCGAAGACACCCCGGGTCTTCTCTCTCGAAAAGGAATAAGGCTTCTGCAGCTTCTCTTGGAGTGTCAGCCCTTGCCTGGTTGGCCGCTCGACCGGCGAGCTTGCCATGTCTCTCATTTCCCGCCTTGTCATGGCGGGGGTGTTGGGACTGGTGCCTCGGGGCCGAGGCATCCGACCGCCCCATGGGGGGAGAGATCCCTGGATCAGGTCGGCGACTAGCGAGGTTAACTCAGCCAGCCGCCTTTTTAGCCTCTCGATCTCCCGTTGTTGCCGGTGGTACAAGGCGTACATGACGGGGTCGTATCGAAGGGAATTCGGAGCATGGCCCATGCTGCTGCTCCTTGCTTCGCCGGCAGGCCGGGGTGGAGGCGCCTCATTAGTGTGCCCTCTCGAGGTCGACACTCCGGAGAAGGAGGGGGTCTTCTCCATGCAGCGGCGGCCGGGAGGCTTCCACAGGAATACTTCTTCGTCTTGTGACTCTTCGGCCGGGGCGCCGGGACATGTGTCTTGGTGGGTTTCCCGCAAATCTGCAGCTTCTGCGGGGTCGTCGCCGGGCCATGTTGAGACCGATATAACATCAGTCTCGTAGTAATCTTCTAGCGAAAAGCCCAGACCGGGGTGCTTGGTGATCTTCAGCAACCGTCGATCCAGGTTTGGTGGGTTCCACATTCTTTCAAATATTTCCTTCCGGCTGGAGGGCTGGTAGGGAGGAATTTTCTGCTTTCTGACCATTCTGGCTGCCTGGTCAGTCATGTGGGGAAGTCTCGTAATGGGGACGTGCGGGTCGTGCAACTCGTCAGGGAGCCGGCAATCATCGTCTTCCCTGACTGGCTTCTCCCCAGCCACATAGAAAATAGTGGGCGGCCCCTCAGGGTTAGGCACCTCGAAGGTTCTCAGCTGTTCGGCCGCTTGGCATTCAATTTCCACTATTGGCTTGACGATCCCTGGCGGGACCCTGACATCTTCCAGCAGGTCTTCGAGGCAAGGTGCCCCTGGTGTAGGGTAGATGGCGAGAGGAGCCGCCTTGAATACCCCTTCTTCTTGTGCAATAAACGGTACATGTGGGGAAGCCACATAACCCGGGGGTGGCGGAGGAAACCAGCCTCTTGATTCTATTTTCTTCTTTCCCTTGTCTCGGGCAGCTTGAGGAGCTTGCTTCACCTTTTCCAAGTACAGATTGGCATCTGACAAGTGACACTCAAACACCTCGAACGGGTGGAGGTCAGCGAAGATTCTGACTTCCTTCCCCTCACAGGGGTATTTGATGCATTGATGCAGGGTGGAGGGCACTACCCTGTTCTGGTGTAGCCAAGGCCGGCCAAGCAACGCCTTGTAGGAAGTGCTGGAGTTGATGACGTGGAACTGGACCTTGGTGGTGAAGTCATCAAAGGTCAGGCTGAACTCTGCAACCCCCATGGGCACCTCACATTTCTGGTTAAAGCCAGCAATCTTGACATTTTTAACTTCGACCAGGTGTACATCAAAGTAGTGCTTCTGGTATACCCGGTACGGGAGTATATTCACTGCTGCCCCTGGGTCGATCAAGACCCTGTTGATAGGTTGGCCGTTCAGTTGCCCTTTCATATAGAGGGGTCGGTTGTGGCTACAAGTTGGTAGGAGCATGTCATCTTCTGTGAAAGCCACTGCTACTTTAGGTGATATTTCTGCCAAACAGGCTTCAAGGTGTGCTGGCATCTGGAGTGCGACTATGATGGCTTGCCGTGTTTCTTCATTCAAGGACAGCATCTCCCACACCGTGAACTGGGTCGGGATCTTCTTGAGGTGTCTGACTATCCGCTCGGCAGCCCGCACCTTGAGCAGCTTCATTTCTTCGGGCTTGCCGCGCCTGCTCCCCTCCTGAGGCTGGGGTGTCAGATCAAGGGACGCCTGGTTTGTGGGATCTGTTGTAGCCCGTTGAGCAGGCTAGGTCGGCTGGGCCTCCTCTGTTGCTCGCATGAATTTGGCGAGGTTTGGGGTGCCGCCAAATTCTTCCTCTGGCTGGACAGGAGTCGCAGCTGGTAGAGCTTGGGGAATGCTCGCTTTAATGGTCGCAACAGACTCCTGGGGGTGCGCCCGCCTTCCTGCTCCAGCTGACAGGAACTCGGCGAATGACGGGGGCGCCTTGACTCTTGGTGCTTCCGGGATAGAGACCTGATGGGGGAGGGACCTCAGTGCCTCGGACCTCGGGCTCGGGAACCTGGTATGGCTGTTCCCCCCGGAGCATGATGTTGAGGCTACCCTGAGGAGGGTGCCCCCACTTCCTCCCTGACCTGGTGGCGTGTTGGGAGGTGGATGCCTCAGCTTGACTCACCTCTGCTGGCTCATGGGGTGGGTCTTCTTCCTTTTCTTTTAGGGAGAGAGCGGTGTCGAACAGCGCCGAGAGTGTGTTGCAGGCGAGGACGATCTCCTTGTTCTTCTTGCCCCTGGGTCTTCTCTTCTTCTTCTTCTTGCCTGCTGCAGCGGATGGCTGCTCTCGAGGAGGTTCACCCCACAGGGGAGGCTCTTTTTCTATTTCAGCTTTTGTTCCTGGAGCCAGCTCGAGTGATTCGAACTCCTCCTATGGGACATATTCTTTTAGCTCCACGGGCTGGATTTTGGGCTGTTCATAATCTTCGAGCCCGTCAATGATAGCTTGGAGTCTTTCAACCGCCGGGATAGTCTTCTTGTGCATCCGCAGTGGGACAGAACTCTTCTTGTTGTGAGTGGGCCGCCTCATGACCAGCCGAGGGGCCATGTCGTGGCAAACCGGGCTTGCCGGGGGCGGTGCAGGCAGGGGCGTCGCCTTCCTCGGATGAATTGCTGGGGCGGGCCGAGGGGCACGCGCCTTTCTGTTTCTCCCGGGCACCGTCTGCCAGCCCTCTTGATCTTGAGTTGGGGCCATAATAAAAGTTTCATAAGTGGCGCGGGCACAGGCCTCCGCCCACTTTTCAGGTAGCTCCTGGTATAGTGAGATCATATTGACGGAGGAGGCTATGCTGGGCAGCTCGTGTGGCTGCGGGGGGTCTACTTTATGTTCCCCCATGTCCAGCTCCCCGTCCTTGATTAAGGACTCAATGATGTCCTTGAAGACGTAGCAGTCTTCAATGGTATGCCCGAGCACCCGGTGGTACACGCAGAAGCGCGGGTCATCCTTCTTCTTCAAGTCGCCAGGCCTTTTCGGCTCTGGCAGTGTGATTTTATTGTAGCTGGTTGCCCATTCAAACAGGAGCTTGGACTTGTCCCAGGAGAAGGAATATAACTTGTTTCTCATCTTTTCTCTTAGCGAGGGGCCTTCCCGCCGCTCTGTGGTTCTAGGCGGCGGAGGGTTGGCCGCTCCCTTGGCTTTCTCCTTCTGCTTTTCAAAAGCCTGGAAGTCTAGTGCATGCACCTCCGGGGGAGCCGGCTTCTTCTCCGCCGGCCTGGCCCTCTGGCTTGACATGGCCGGGGTGGAGGAATATCGGGCCAAGAATGTCTCGATCTCCGCTACCACATTGTTCAGGCGGTCAAATGTCTTGACCTCAGTGCCGATCATTCTTTCTAGGATTTCTTTCTTTAAGTTTTGCTTGCAGATCTGCACTGCGTCCTCCTGATGCGGGGGGCGTTTGCACCTCATGCTGAGGTTCCTCCACCTCTTAATATAGTCGAGAGCTGACTCATCATTCTTCTACCTTGTGGCGTAAAGTTCAGCCATGGTAACTTCTCTATCGGCGACGTAGAACCTTTCCTTGAACTTCTTCTGCATGTCAGGCCAATCGGACACCGACCCAGGTGACAAGCAGGAGTACCATTCAAAGGCAAGTCCGGTAAGTGTTGAGCCGAAGAACTTCAGGAGGTAGGCCTCATCAGCAGCCAGGTCTCCCATGACGTTCACATAGTAGGCAATGTGCTCTCTGGGAGATCCTTGCCCGTTGAACTTTTCAAATTTCGGCGGCTTGGTGACGCCAGCCGGCAACTTCCTGGCAGCATAGTGAGCTGGGTAGGGTACCCGATAGACGTCGAAAGGCGCCTGATCCGTATCGCCCCTCTCGGCCAACTTCATGTCTATCATCTACTCGAGCATCAACCGGCTGACCGTCGCCGGGTCAACTGGGCTTGGGTAGAAATGAGCGGGCTGCGTGCTCGGGGTGGCTACCACGGTCGCTCGGGGGGCCATGGGAGACCCTTGTAAAAGCGAAACCTGTGGCGGGGTCACCGCTGTGCAAGGTGCTTGCTGCGGGGGCGCACCCCCGAGAGGGTCGAGGGTCGCCGGAAGAGCTGCCTATGAAGACTGCCCCCTGTCCCTGGGTATCTCGGGTATCATCTCGGTCTGCCAAGACATCAGGGGTGGCGTGTTTCGCTCATTCAGCTGCTTTTTAAGTGATTCGATTTCCTGCTAGAATCGTTGTATCATAAGCAGCATTGCCGGGTCAGCTGTGGGAAGACTGGGCATGCCCCCTGTCTCTTCGACCAGGGCATCCTCAGATGATGTCGAGGGTCCACCACTCGTGTCGCCGGTGGTGACTACGTTGGCCGTGAGGGCCGTGAGGGGCTCCTCAGATAGGGCCCCTTCGGCGCCTGTGGGTGTTGCGCCGCCTGCCATTCTCCCTCTTCTGGTGAGGAGTCCCGGCCTGGCGGCTATTCTGACCAATTCTTCCGGGTCGGTGGGTAAGGCCCCATAGCGACCATGAACTCCCGCCATATTGCAGGTAAATGTCTGACATCTCTTATCCTTGCTTCTTCTCGACGCCCTCCTGGACGATCCTCCTGGAAATGTCAGCCTGTCGAAGACCGACCGTCGGGGTGGTGCTTCCTCCCGCACAGGGGACTGGCGCGGCTCCTCCGGGCGGGTCCTCGACTCCATGCTAGGTGCCGGCTCCCCCCTTTCTTCCTGGAAGGCAGAGGCCATTTCCCCCAGTAGTCTCTGGCGGCCGACGGGGTGCTACCCGGGCCTCGGAGGTAGTTCCTCATGGCCTGCTCGATCCCTTCCTACTCCTGGTCTGGGAGAGCAGCCTGTGGTTGCATATCGATGACAGCGGCAGGAGGGGAGTAGGCCGTGAGAGCCGGGCGGGTGGCGTCATGTCGGTGCCCCCGACGACGGCGGTGGACCTTCTCGGGCGGCCCCGCGATGACGGGTGCTGGCGGGAGCGTTGGGGTGGTCACCTCGACCCTGTCAGCTCTCTGGGCCCTCCTGGGACGGTAAGCGCTGGGCCTTGCCTGGGCAGGTGCAGTGGGCTGGGTCTCCTTAAGTACCCAGACTTGCTTCAGTTTAGCCGGCCTGTGAACCGGCGTCCTCTTTGGTGCCACGACCGGGACTGTGGGCATCACCTTCTCCTTCAGCTTTGCCAGTCCTTCAAAGGAGTTACGGACCGGGACGGCCGGGATGATGAGGTCTGGTGTCACCTGGGACCTCTGCCCGTCTAGGCGGACTCGGAGGGCCCCGACCATCATGGACTTCCCGGAGTTGGAGGCACGACGCCCTGATCCGGTGCTGGTGTTGCTTCTCCGGAGCCTCCTCCGGTGGGATGTCAACCCTTGGTGGAACGGGCCGGTACTTTGGCGCATGTGGTGCACATTGCAGCTAAGCGTCATTATGGGGACGATGTTGTCGTCTTCGGCCACAGCTCGGTCGGCAGTAGCTCCAATGGCCCCCGGGGCGGGGGCGTTGATCTGGGCATCCTCGGGCGTCTCCACGTCGAGGATCTCGGCGAAGGCCACCCCCAAGAAGTTGGGGAAGCCCACGGTGAGGGGGAAGCTCCCAAAGGTGAGGGGCACCGCTAGGTAGCCGCCTCAAACATGGTTCTGGATGGGCTGAGGGCCGCAGACGACCGTCATGGTCGGTTCCATGATGTCTCTCTCCTTTTTTTTTCTGCATTTAAAAAAGTAGCACAATTAGTGTAACAAGAAGGGGGGCGCGGGGCCCCTAATTTCGGCAAAGAGATGAAGGGTGGATTCGTCCCACCGGGCGTGCCAGAGTTGTGGACGCACTTCTTCATCCAGGCAGTCGTGCCGGCTCAGCCGTTGGTCCTCTTTGGGGTGCGTGGGCGTGCCAGTCACCGAGGTGACGATTTATTCGGGCTCCGAAGAGTCCATGGTGCGCTCGATCTGACTTCGTCAGACAATTGTGTGGTTCGTGTAGGGACCAAATCCCGCCGCGCCATAAAGGTCACGACGTCATTTACATCCCCCATACGAGGGAATACCCTTGATCAATTGCCGAAATTAGAGGCCCCGCGGCCGAAAGGAGTAATACTAATTATGCGAGAGAGATAGGAATAGATCACACTGAAGGTTGTGTTAAGGCCATAGACTGTCGGCCGTGTCGGCCACTCGTAGACCTTTTCGTATTCGGACACAGGTCCGTGACAGAGTCACAATGAGAAAACCGAGGTAGGTCCCTTCAAATGTCTGCCGAGTATGCGGCAATTTTAATGAGGATTCGGAAGGTATCCAGAACGAGAAAACAAATCCGGTCCGATTAGGATGTCGGCACGAGGTTAGATCAAAGCCTGGCCATGTCGGGGTAATTCCCAAGACTCGGGCTTGACCTGAACGGGCGGCGTTGTTGTTCCTTTTGCCCCGGGTCACGGGGAGAGGTGGGGGCTGCAGTGTGAGTCTTAGCGTCTTTTATCTGGGATTTTCTTAGTCATGTCTTCTGGGATTTCTGATTTGATGCTTATTGTTTATTCATGCTTTTGTCCGGGATGATTTCTCTTCTTTTATTCATGGTATTCTTATTATTATTATTTGTTTATTTTTTTACCTCTCCCACCCCTTTTATTATGGTTAATATTGGGCATTCACAGTCCTTTAATTAGCGTAATTTTTATCAATTTGTTTGCTATTGTTAATGCTCTTATCAGGTTACATATATGTGTATGTATATGGTGTGCCGGCGAAGGGAATAGGGCGTACCGCTGAAGGCTTGGGGTGTGCCGCTGAGGGCTAAAAAAAGGGTACCGCTGGAGGCTAAAGGGCGTACCGCTGAAGGCCAGAGGGGAGTACCGCTGGGGGGCTGAAAAAGGCGTGCCGCTGGAGAGTGTGTTGGTGAAGTAGGGGGGGTGTAAAGTCAATACGTTCCCCGGCCTCAAGTCTATACACTGGCTGTTCAACCAGCACAAAGTCTGTACACTGGAGTAGAGTCCGTACGTTGTAATAGGAGGTCTATACGTTGGCTGGCCCAAGTCTATACGATGGCCATCAAGTCCATACAGTGGCTGGCCCAAGTCTATACGCTGCAACAGCAAGTCTATACATTGGCTGGCCCAAAAGTCTGTACGCTGGGGCACGAAGTCTATACATTGCCCAAAGTCTATACACTGGATAAGTCTGTACACTGGATCAGAGTCTATACGTTGTAATAGGAAGTCTATACGTTGGCTGGCCCAAGTCTATACACTGGCCATCAAGTCTATACGGTGGCTGGCCCAAGTCTATACGCTGCAACAGCAAGTCTATACATTGGCTGGCCCAAAAGTCTGTAGGCTGGGGCACGAAGTCTATACATTGCCCAAAGTCTATACACTGGATAAGTCTGTACACTGGAGCAGAGTCTATACGTTGTAATAGGAAGTCTATACGTTGGCTGGCCCAAGTCTATACACTGGCCATCAAGTCTATACGGTGGCTGGCCCAAGTCTATACGCTGCAACAGCAAGTCTATACATTGGCTGGCCCAAAAGTCTGTAGGCTGGGGCACGAAGTCTATACATTGCCCAAAGTCTATACACTGGCCGTTCAACCAGCACAAAGTCTGTACACTGGAGCAGAGTCTATACGTTGTAATAGGAAGTCTATACGTTGGCTGGCCCAAGTCTATACACTGGCCATCAAGTCTATACGGTGGCTGGCCCAAGTCTATACGATGCAACAGCAAGTCTATACATTGGCTGGCCCAAAAGTCTGTAGGCTGGGGCACGAAGTCTATACATTGCCCAAAGTCTATACACTGGATAAGTCTGTACATTGGGATATGAAGTCTATACACTGCCCGAAGTCTATACGTTAGACAAGTCTGTACATTGGAGTGTAAAGTCTATACATTGGCCAAAGTCTGTACACTAGCTGGCTCAAGTCTATACACTGGATGAGGGTGTACCGGCGAAGGGAAGGAGTGTACCGCTGGGGGATGACTGGGGTGCACCGCTGAAGGGCTCAGGGGGAGTGTACCGCTGAAGGTTCATGCGGCGTGCCGTTGGGGCAATTAAGGGGTTTAGTGAGCGTGGCGCTGAAGGCTGGGGAGAGCGGGCCGGTTGATTAAGATGCACCGTTGAAGGGCCGATCGGAACGTGGTGGTGGAGGTTCGATCAGTTTCCGATTATTTGTTTTAAGGCTTTTCTTTTCTTCTTATCTTAGTTTTCGTGCAGTTTATACAAAATTCCTCCATTTGTTCGTTCTCTTTGTTCGGTTCGGTCTTTTTTCTTGCGAGTCGGATGCTCGGGCTGCCGGGTGGTTAGTTAGTTCGGTTCAGTTCTCATCGTGGCGCCGGCAGTGATTTGATGAATTGGAAGGTTTCATTAGTTATTTTGCTCGTTTGTTGCCTCCTCTTACCCCTTTTAATTGTTTATTAATTCCTCACAAAAATTCGGCAGCATCTCCCCTTGACCTGGGGCGTAAGGGAGATAAAGGGAACGCGCCCACATGGAGTGGCGGAACCCGACAACTGGAGGTGGGTCCCCGGGGGAACAACACCTTTATAGAACCTCGGAAAATGCGAAGGAGAACGACAGACCAAAGGCCTCTAAGGGCATGGATTGGGACTGGCCAAGGAGTAAGCTGCTGAGGGACTGAAGGGTGTGCCGCTGAGGGCTGAAAAGGGTGTACCGTTGAAGGCCAAGGCCAATGGGGCGTGCCGCTGAAGGCCAAGGGTGGGCGTACCGCTGAAGGCTGAGGCCAATGGGGCGTGCCGCTGAAGGCTGATCTGGGCGTGCCGCTGAGGGCTGGAAAGGTGTGCCGGCCAAAGGCCGGAAAGGTGCACCGCTGGGGGGCTTGAAAGGGCTGCCTATATGGGCTGGGAGACTTAACGGCTGTTCAGGAAAAGAAGAAGAAAAGACAGGGGGTTTCAAGGCCGGGAGTGGCCTATTAGTAACTGGGTGATCGGGAAGAAAGTAAGGGTACCCTCCCCTTCCCCTCAAGCCCGGGGACACAGTAGATGGCCACGGAAAGGAATGAGGAGCTCACGGAGCCCAGGCTAATAGAGGGGGACCTACATCGACGTGGAGGACCCTAAAGATGCCGGAGGAATGGGGAGACAGAGGGAGGAACGGATAGTCCGTCAAAAGCCTGCAGAGCCTAGCATAAAACATCAAAAATTGAAGATAAATCCGGAGAGGGTGGTTTTCATTCATGAGAATTAGGAGGGCATGGCCCTACATACATATTGCAAAGGCAAACTCCCAAATGGGACCATGGACCAAAGGAAGAAAGACGAAGAACCCGAGGAGGAATGGAATGCAAAAGGGAAGAAAACAACCGGGCCTAAAACAGTGGCCACCGTTCCCAACCCTTCTCCCCCATTACATTCAGCTCTCTCCCCCTCCCTTACTCTTGATCTCTTCACGGTGGTCGCCAGAGGAGGCTCACGGCGGGACTCTTCTTCTTCTCTTTTCTCTTCTCTTCCTCTCTTCTTCTCTGGCCTTCTCCTTCTCCCTCTTCGTCTGTGTATCTCCTCTGCCCTCCTGCTTCCCTGTGTCTCCCTCCTGTTTGAAACGAAGAGGCTTTTTATACCCCCAGCCACCGGCGACCTCGAGCACGACTGTCGTAGGCGGGAAGCCGGCCGTGATGATGGGTTTGACCTGCCCCGTCCTGGCTATCAGTGGGGTAGGCTCACGTGGCCCAATGGACGGTTGCCACCTCAAACGTCTCACTGCGCGCCAAGGATACATAGGGCATGGGCTTCACGTCATCTTGCCGTTGAAAATCTTCACCGCTGTGCCGCTGGCGAGTTGAAAAGGCGTGCCGTTGGGGAGCCAAAATGGCGTGCCGCTGAAGCCCCTGAAGGTCGTGCCGCTGGGACCTACTGAGGGCATGCCGCTGAGGCCTGCTAAATACCCTGGGACTGTGCCGCTGAACCCCCTCCCTGGGCGTGCCACTGAAGGCCCCCCCATGGGGTGTGGCGCTGAACCCCCAGGGGGTGTGCCGCTGAGCACCCACGGGGGTGTGCCGGTGAAGGGCCAAGGACCCTGTGCCGCTGAAGGGCCACCAGGGTGTGCCGTTGAAGGGCAAAGGACCCTGTGCCGCTGAAGGGCCAAGACTTGGTAGATGAGTGTACAGACTTCGAGTGTATAGACTTCGCGTCTGAACTCTGTACATACTTGCCTTACGGGTGTATAGACTTTAGCAAAGCAAGGGCTGTACAGACTTCAACTTAGCTGCAATGTATAGACTTGCAGGGGCTGATGTATAGACTTCATCGATGTACATACTTTGCGTTGAACTGGTGGATGTACAGACTTCACCGATGTATAGACTTCGCGTTTGCCAGAACTCTGTACGGACTTGCCACACGAGTGTATAGACTTTGCGTTCAAAACAGCCATCCAATGTACAGACTTAGAGCTTGGACGTATAGACTTTGTTTGGGCATTCAGCCAATGTACACACTTGGGGCTTGGCTGTACAGACTTCGTTTGTTCATTCAGCCAACGTACAGACTTGGGCTGACGGCTGTATAGACTTGGTGCGATGAAGCGTGCCGCAGAAGGGCTGGATGGCAGTGCCGTTGGAGGGCCAAATGGCCGTGCCGCTGGAGGGCCATGGGACCGTGCCGCTGAAGGGCCATGGGGCCGTGCCGCTGAAGCCCCTTCGGGGCGTACCGCTAAAGACCCAAGGGGGCGCGCCGCTGAACACCCATAGGGGCGTGCCGGTGAAGCCACCTGGGGGCGTGCCGCTGAAGCCCCCCTTTGGGGCGTGCCGTTGAAGGGGGCGTGCCGCTGGAGGGCTCTCCAGGGCGTGCCGTTGAAGCCCCAACTGGGCGTGCCGCTGAAGGGCTAAGTGGGCGATTTTGAGCCCCTTGTGAGCATGAGTTGTGGCCCATTTGATTTTCTTCGAGGCCCACGGGCTGTGGGGCCCCTTTTATGCTTGATTTTTCCGGGGTTTCTTCACTCGGCACCGTTGTCGATGCTGGGTCGAGCATGACATTTGGATGTGCAATTTTCGGTGTCCACATGACCCTAATATGTCTAGCAAGATTCCTATGGCATGTGGCTTTGATTTCAACTCATTTGGACCACATTTGGATGAGATTTCATGTTTTCCGGAAGCAACGTTCGTTGCTGTTCTTGCAGGGGTCGACCCCAGGGGTCGACCCATCACCTGGCAGCCCAGGCAGGCCCGAGGGTCGACCCCTGGGGTCGACCCATTTGGCCCAGACGCGAGGGTCGACCCCAGGGGTCGATTCATGCAGTTCCAGACCCCAGTTTTTCAGGGGTCGACCCCAAGGGTCGACCCATACACCAGAAACCCGATTTTCTTCGTTTTTCGACCCGAAGATGGATCCGAATCAGTGGGGAATCAACCCATTTAACCTAGACCCATTGAAATTATATTTTTGAAGAACTTTTGACCATTCATGTACCCCTCTTGATTTCAAATTTGTATTGGTTCCTACATGCAAACTTAGTGTAAAAAACACACCGTTTACTATCTTCATTTCAATGCATACAAGATTAAATAGAAACTCACTTAATTAATGATTAATGGTGTAACTAAATCTCTGTTAATGTATTCTATTTCACTCCTGTGGGAGTTGTTCTTTGCCTTATCATCTTGAATCAGCTTCTTGGCAATTGTCTTAATGCAAATGATAATGGTTAAGCATGATATCTTAACTTGGTGATTAGGATTAATATGTTGTTTAGTTTGTTTGATTGATGCTGTTTTACAGTAGCGCAGCATGATTAACTCTTATTATGACTTGATTTCAATCTCCTTGATGATTATACTTGCCTTGAAATTCTGGAAATGAATCTCTTTCCTACTTGAACTTGTTGTTGCTACTTAGTTTAACCCTTGGAATTCTGGCCATAAACTGTGGAAGTCTAGATTCGTGGGATCTTTGATCCTAAGAAATCAATGCCTGGCAAACAAATAAGGGCTCGGTCTGGTCCTGGGAAGAGCGCCCGAACACTACGTGTACCCCCGGGGAAGTGAATGACTAGGTGTGGTATTTGGCACCAGTACTTGACATGTGTTAAATCTAGGACTGTCCACTACACTCTCCACTACTCTGTACACTACTTTGTACACTACTCTCTACATTACTTTCTACTACGTTTCACTTTCCACTCTTCACTATTTTGTACTCTACTTGTGGTTACTTTACTTGCTTATTACTTGGACGTGGAAATGAAATTACATGCGTGCTTGACATGACTTGAATTGACTTGATATGGCCAACTTTTTATCATTATCTCCTGTAGTAAATTCTTGTCTTACCATTCTATTCATTATATTTCTTGACCTTGCAAGATCTTTGAATTTTGTTTCGTGATATCACCGTTATCTTTTTATTATTTTATCATTTGTAGCATGACATTTTAAAATGTAATTAAACTGTTAATCACTTATACCTGTCTGTTATTTCCTACTGAGCGTTGATAACGCGGAAGCTTGTCGTTTAAAACACGCGTATAACAATCTTAAAACCGAACTCGCACAAAATGATCAAAAGAGAACGTAGTACTATGGCAAGTACAAGTCGAATCCATAGGGAAGAAGATACTTTTAGAGTTAAAAACCTTGTAACCTTTTAGAAAATGTTTGTGATTTTTTGTAGCTTGAAGAGAATGATTAAACAAAGAATGATTCCAACAATTAATTCAAAATGCCTATGATTATGAGTCTATATCATGGGAAATAATTGCATAACATTGAGAAGAAGAGGTAGAAAAGGTAGGAAGAGAGGGAAGATGAACAAACTCTAGATCAAATGAACACTTCTTTCATTAACATAAAGAAACGATTACATGAAGTGCAAGACAAGCTTACAACAAAGAGGTGACAAGATTACAATGAAGTAACATAACACAAAAGCAATGACAAAAAGAGGGGCCTGAGATGTGAAGATAGTAGTAGCAATGGTGATGACGTCGTCATCTCCTCCTCGCTGGACCTTGGAGAGGATCGCTCCGTCTTGAAAGAGATAGCCGTGTACACCGGGAGGAAGTCACCCTTGTCGTTGAATCTGCCTTTGGAGGGTGAATAACTTTGCACCCAAGAGGAATTAGGGGATGCCCAAGAAGAAGAAGTTGAAGAGGAAAGAGATAGAAAGAACTTTGATGAAGAACTCAGATAGAAAAAAAGAGCAGAAGAGCTTCAAAATAGAGAAATAATAGAAACTATCACCTCAGATGAATAGTGAAATCACATGACAGCAAGTTGAAAATGAGGAATAGATTCAAAACCAGACAGAATTAGAAGATGGTGTAAACTAAGAAGTTGTAGAACACGTAAAAACCAAGAACTTTTATGAAGACAGCAAGAGTAGAAAATGACTAGAAGAGGGAGAAATAATGGGAAGAACAGAGAAAAATATTGTTTCACAGATGAACAGGATAGCACAATGAAGAATACGAAATAGCTTGAAAACAAGAAGGAATTAGAAGCTGAGCAAGAAGAAGAAGTTGTAGAGAACAAAACAATGAAGAACTTTTATGAAGAACACAAAAGGAGAAAACGAACTTACATGGGAGAAACCGGAGGCCTAAGGTTGGGAGAGAAAGAGGGAGAGTGATAGATTACCAAAAGAAGTCCCTCCTTTCTCCTCCTTGCCATGGGCTATTTATAGGGAAAGTTAGGTGGATGGAGGGTGGAGATTGTATCAAAAGGAGATGGATGGCTGAGATTTAAGTAGAATATGATGCATGGAAAAGAGAAAAAGTAGGTGGGCACCCCCTTTCTTGGACTTTAGGCACCCCATTTCCCAAGGCTCATCATGTCTCTCCTTTATTTCAAACTTTGAATGTCATTTTCCTCCTTTCCAAACTTAAAGTTTGGATTCCTCCTTTTCAAACTTTGAATTCAAAATTTTGAACTTTCCTTTCCCTTCAACCAAAATAATTTGAATTCTTTATTTGACTTGGTCAAAATGGTGATGACCCTTTTGCCCCCGGCTTCTTTTGTAATTATCTTCGGTGTCCTACACACATATAATTACACTTTAGTCCATAAAAATTACCACAATGTGCATATCAATCTCAAATGCTCATGATTATGTAATGGAGAATTAATGCTCATGGCCCTCAACTTTAATTTATTATTAAATAATATAATTGAATTAATCAATTTACGTGAAAGCTCCAATTTAAATGCGGAGTTGAGGTTAACTATGAAATATGCATAATTACCTAATTATATGTACATAAAATAGTGTACATGCAATGAATTGTCATAAGAAATGGACACTTATCACACCCCCCAACTTACTCATTGCTAGTCCCTTAGCAATGCCAATAAATTGAATTTTATGACTAACAAGAGTTTACAAAATTCATGCTCTCATATCCAGTTATCCCTTCATAGAATCGACCAAAGATTAGGAATCTGAAATCATTAATGCATACTAGCCTTATGTAGGAACTTAATTGTACGTGATTAAGAATTCAAATTAAAGCTCAATAGCACTTGTGCATGTGTAACTACCAAATCCACAGCTTAGACAATTGCATCCCCCATTCGCTATTCCAAGCAAATGTCTTTCAATCATGCACCTCTTAGATCAGAGTATTAATCATATTCGCTTTTTGTCTACCTTATTGTTTTGTCCCTTTGGGATCTTTTATACCACACATGATGCTGCACTACCCTTCACTGCTCAACGTGAACCTCGACTCTTGCCTTAGGAGAAGCAGGCCCAGTTTCGCAGATCCAGGTTCCCTTTTCCGTTTTACGCGAACATCAACACGTCTTAGGTGAAGTAGGCCCGGTTACTAAGATTAGGGGCATTTTTCATGGTGTTTTTTTTCTTCTCTTTTTTTTTCTCTCTTTTTTTTTCTCTCTTTTTTTTATAGTGCCATTGCACTTATTTGATAGATAATTTGACAGAATGTTTTGTATAAAGATCTCTTTTCTTAAGAAGTGCAGAATATCAGACAATATACCTAAAATAGCAGAGGGCTTGTCTTGGTTGTTTCATTAGTGTGTAATGTAAATTTTTTTTTTTTAGTGCACATGAACTTTAAAGGGATTCTTATATCAGTTTTCCATGGCTAGATTGACTAAATTTTCCATCATCCTTCTCCCTAGCCTTTTCTATTCCAGAATTACTTTTAATTTAAGCATGAATCATGAAACTCAAAATGGGGTTTACATCTTTATGCAAGACAGAACTCCTATCAGGTTGTACTATATGCATCATGAAAATTTCTCTCCCCCCCAACTTGAATGACATTGTCCTCAATGGCATGTAGAATTGAAGGCAAAAGAACAATGTATCAATAAATACTTCTGAGTGGGAAAGAGACAATCGGATATGCGGGACGCAACCTCCATCAATGTCATAGGCGGTGATGACTTCCTCTCCTTGGCCTTAACCTGACTACTAAAACACACTCAAACAAAAACGTCAAAACAACAAAAACTGTGGGTTGCCTCCCAGAAGCGCTAAGTTTTTCGTCTTCAGCCAGACGCATGAGAGCTCACAAAGATTTTATTCCAGACCACTTAGAACAATGGATTCTTTTTTCAACTGATCATTTTCTAAATAAGGTTTCAATCTTTGACCATTGACAGTGAAAATGTGACCATTTTGAGGATTTAAAATTTTGACAGCACCATGGTCAAAAGCTTTGATTACAATGAATGGACCATCCCACCTAGACTTCAATTTTCCCGGAAACAAACGCAGCCTTGAATTAAAAAGCCAAACTTTTTGGTCAGGTTGAAAAGATTTTCTCAAAATGTGCTTGTCATGAAAGGCTTTGGTCTTAGCTTTGTAGATCTTGGAATTTTCATAGGCTTCATTGCCTAGCTCCTCCAACTCATTGAGTTGGAGAGCTCTATGGGAACCAGCTTGGGCCAAGTCCAAATTCACTTGTTTTATTGCCCAGTACGCCCTATGTTCTAGCTCAACTGGTAGGTGACAGACTTTTCCAAAAATCAGCCTATAGGGGGACATACCTATGGGAGTTTTGTAGGCAGTCCTATAGGCCCAAAGAGCATCATCCAATCTTTCAGATCAATCCTTCCTATCGGGCCGAACAGATTTTTGCAGGATGTTTTTGATTTCTCGATTGGATATTTCCACTTGGCCACTTGTTTGGGGGTGGTAGGGGGTGGCGATTTTGTGAGTGATCCCATATTTCTTAAGTAAATCTCAGAATTGGGAGTGAGTAAAATGTGAACCCCCGTCACTGATGATAGCCCTGGGACACCCAAATCTAGAGAAGATATTCTTACGAACAAATTTCATAACAACTTTATGATCATTAGTCCGCGTGGCTATTGCTTCTATCCATTTAGACACGTAATCTACGGCCACAAGAATGTATTCGTTTCCAAATGATGCTGGAAATGGTCCCATGAAATCAATCCCCCAAACATCAAAAATTTCAACAATCAAGATGGGATTGAGTGGCATCATGTCTCTCTTAGAATTATTCCCCACAGCTTGACACCTTAGACATGTCTTGCTAAATTCATAGGCATTCTTGAAAAGTGTGGGCCAGAAGAACCCACTTTGCAGGACCTTAGCAGCAGTTTTCTTACCGGAGAAATGTCCCCCACAAGCGAGATTATGACAGAAGTTTAAAACAGATTGTTGCTCCTCCTCGGGGACACATCTTCTTATTATTTGATCTGGACCCATATGAAATAACTCTGGGTCGTCCCAAAAATAGTGCCTTACCTTAGAAAAGAATCGATCCTTTTCCTGTCTAGACCACCCTTCGGGAATCTGCCCTACTACCAGGTAATTGACTATATGAGCAAACCAAGGGGTTGTTGTGTGAGAGATGGAAAGAATTTGTTCATCAGGGAAGGAATCAGACATAGGAGCACTTTCAGGAATTACAATCCTAGACAAGTGATCAGCTACAACATTTTCCAACCCCTTCTTGTCTCTTATTTCCAAATCAAACTCTTGTAGTAATAAAATCCACCGTAAGAGACGGGGTTTGGCTTCCTTCTTAGACATCAAAAATTTTAATGCTGAGTGATCAGAATAAACAATGACTTTCGCCCCTAACATATATGATCGAAACTTTTCGAGGGCAAACACAACAGCTAATAATTCCTTTTCCGTGGTGGTGTAGTTAACTTGGGCATCAGCGAGGGTGCGGCTCGCGTAGTAGATCACCACGGGTTTCTTTTCAATTCTTTGACCTAGGACAGCTCCTACAGCATAGTCTGAGGCATCACACATGATCTCAAAAGGGAGCGACCAATCAGGAGATTGGAGAATGGGAGCTTGTATGAGAGCCACTTTCAAAGAATTGAACGCCTCTAGACATGACTCATTAAGATGAAAGGGAGTGTCCTTGGCAAGCAATTGTGTAAGTGGTCGAGCAATGGTGGAGAAGTTTTGAATGAATCTGCGGTAGAATCCTGCATGGCCAAGAAAGGAACGGATCTGTTTGACCGAAGAAGGGGGAGGAAGATTAGAAATCACATCAACCTTGGCCTGGTCAACCTTTATTCCCTTCTCTGAAACTACATGGCCTAAAACGATCCCTTCTCTTACCATGAAATGGCTCTTCTCCCAGCTCAACACTAGATTTGACTCAATGCATTTTTTAAATACCCGAGTCAAATTTCCCAAACAATCATCAAATGAATCACCAAACACTGAAAAGTCATCCATAAAAACTTCCAAACATTCCCCCACCATTTCAGAGAAAATGGACATCATACATCGCTGGAATGTGGCAGGGGCATTGCAGAGCCCAAAAGGCATTCTTCTGAAAGCAAATGTGCCATAGGGGCATGTGAAGGTTGTTTTCTCTTGATCTTCCGGGAAAATTGCAACTTGGTTATACCCAGAATAGCCATCTAGAAAGCAATAATACTTCTACCCAGCCAGTTTCTCCAAGATCTGATCAATGAATGGGAGTGGAAAATGATCTTTTTTCGTGACTGAATTTAGTTTTCTATAATCAATGCATATTCTCCACCCAGTTGGTAATCGTGTGGGAACTTCTTCTTCTTTCTCATTTGTTATAACTGTCAGCCCTGACTTTTTGGGAACAACTTGAGTTGGGCTGACCCACTTGCTATCAGAAATGGGATATATGATCCCGGCATCCAACCATTTGACAACTTCTTTCTTAACTACCTCCTTCATACTTGGATTCAGCCGACGCTGCATCTCTCTGCTCGGCTTGGCATTATCCTCCAAGTAAATGTAATGCATACACACATCCGGACTGATACCCTTCAAATCGGCCACTGACCAACCTATCACCCTCTTGTGCTCCTGAAGGACATCTAGGAGTTGGGATTCCTGAGCAGCGGTAAGGTTGGAAGCAATGATTACGGGCAGAGTTTGGTTAGGACCTAGATAAGCATACTTCAAAGGATCAGGCAGAGGCTTCAATTCTAGACTGGGCGGTTGATCTAAAGATGGAAGAATGGGTTCAGCTTGAAGTGGAGGGAGTGGCTCTACTCTAGAGTAGGGTGCACTAGAAAGTGGAGAATCCTGGAGCATGCTACCCTCTTCTAGCCATTCCTCATAAACGTCCAGACTTTCTTCAATTAGTTCAGAAACATCAATGACACTACATTCTTCCTCATGGTTCGAATATTGAGATGCTTTGAACACATTTAGAGAAACCTTTTCTCCTCCAAAATAAATATCCATCATCCCTGTGGCGCAATTTATATTAGCCTTGGCCGTAGCAAGAAAAGGACGTCCCAAAATTATAGGTGTGTGCTTTAATTCTTGGGATGAGGCCATATCCAGAATAAGAAAGTCCACCGGGAAATAACATTCATGCACCTTCACAATCACATCTTCCAATAGTCCCCTTGGAGTCTTTACAGATCGATCTGCCAGTTGGAGGATTATAGATGTGGGTTTCAACTCCCCTAGATCAAACTGCTCATATATAAAGGTGGGTAACAAGTTTACACTTGCTCCAAGGTCCAGCAATGCTCTATCAAATGTAATTCCACCTATGTCACAAGAAATCAGTGGAGCTCCAGGGTCCTTCAACTTTTTAGGTAAATGATTCATGACAACTGCGCTGACATCTTCAGACAAGCGGACCTTTTGTGTTACTACCTTTGGTTCCCTTTTTGGTGTACATAGCTCTTTCAAAAAATTTGCATACGCTGGCACATGTTTGATCGCATCCAATAGTGGAATATTGATGTTCACTTGTTTAAACAATTCCACTAGTTCATCTTGTTTGACCGGTTTTCTCTGTTGAGATTTAGGCTTCAATGCATCAGGGAATGGGACTTTAGGAACATATTCTCGAGGTCCTTCATCAACCTTTGCTTTCCCTTTGTCCAGCTTATTTTCTCCCCCCTCTTGCCTCTTCTTTTCTTGCAAAATTGTTGACTCATCATCTTCACTATCACTATCCTCGTGGGCATCTTGGCCCGAACTACTACCCACATCCTTAGCTTGATAAGGGTCATTAAGAATTTTCCCGCTCCTAAGGCTAGAGATGGCTTTGGCATTCTCGAACTGAGGACCTATATGAGGGGGCAGCTGAGGTTGGTTCGGCTGATTAGGTTGAGGAAGAATAGGAGCTCTTGGAGGGAAGCCTGGAGGTTGTTGATTGCGGGGGTTGGCCACCGGTTGGCTAGGGAGCTGACCTACCTCTCTTCTCATGTTATTGGCAGCAAGTTGCCCTATCTGGTTCTCCAACTTGGAAATAGATTGTGCTTGGGTAAGGATGAGTTGTTGGAGTTGTTCAAACTTGTCATCAAAAGTGGGCTGAGTAGGAGGTGGTTGATAATGTGGTTGATGTGAACGGTGTGCAGGAAATTGCTGAAATTGGCCCTGAGCAAATTGAGCTTGAGGATATGGGGCCTGAGCTTGATGGAAAGGTGATTGTTGATGGAAAGGAGGCTGATAAGAGAGATTTTGGTTTAACTGACTTGGCATGGAAAATGGTTGTTTCGAATTTGGATGGTGTGAGGGATGAGATTGGGTGGATGGGCCTTGGTTAGACTTCCAAGAAAAATTTGGATGATTTCTCCAGCCCGGATTGTAAGTGTTTGAATAAGGATCATATGTGGGCTTGGAGACACCTTGAGCAACAAAGATTTGTTCTTGGATAAATGGGGGGAGTTGGGCTGCTGTGGGACACCCAATCACGGAATGACTAGGGCTCGAACACAAAGCACAGATTTCTTCTTCACTTGGGGTTGAGATTTGTTGAGGTTGAGGGGCAGAAGGGAAAGAGGGTTCCTGTCTAGACATGGACAACAACTGGTCTAGCTTTTGGGCAACCATATCGACCTTCTCTATCTTTTGCGCCAACAAATTCATTTTATTCAACTTTTGGGTTATGGCATTAATATCTATCTTGTTCTCACACTCACCTTGGCTCTTAACTTCATAAAGTCCACCCCTCTTAGAAGGCCCAATCATTCTTTCATATGATGAAAGCGAGGTATGGCTTATGGAATTTTTACTAAGCATTTCAAATAAATCATAAGTCTCATCCTCGCTCTTACTCATGAATGCTCCCCCATATGATGCATCCACCATCTGTCTATAATTCTCCGCCAAACCCTCATAGAATGCATGTACAATTTGCCATCTTGATAACCCATGGTGGGGGCCATTCCTCAATAAATATTTTAGTCTATCCCATGCTTCATGGATATGTTCCCCTGGGTTTTGTGTGAATCCAGTAATTTCTCTTCTCATGGTATTGGTTCACCCTATGGGATAGAACTTCTTCAAAAATTCTTTTTGCATTTCCGCCCATGTATCAATGATTCTACCCAAGGCTCCTAACCAATATTTGGCTTTATCCTTGAGAAAGAATGGGAAGAGAGTTAGCCTAAGAGCATCATCAGAGAAATTTTAGATTTTAACAGTTGAGCAGATCTGAAGGAACTCATCAAGATATTTGTAAGGGTCTTTATTAGGATTTCCATAGAAAGACGGTAACATTTGGATGGTACTAGACTTGATTTCATAATGAACCGCCTCGTTCTGAGGTGCTTGGACATAGAAGGATGGTTGGTATTAATTGGGCAAGAAATAATCCTTCATTTGCTTTGGAGGATTGGGATTTTCGGCCATTAGATTTTGGTGGTGAGGTCCTTGATTTTCGGCCATGAGATCTTGTTGGATATCGTTCCCTGGATACAAGACTCTCTCAATTTCTTGAATGGGTCCTAGTAGGTTTGGATGTTGAGATCTTCTACCTTGCATTAACTAGGACGAAGAGAGAAATGAAAGATTTTTTTTTTTTTTTTGATTTTTGTTTGTTTATTATTTTTTTTGACACAAAATAGGATGAGGAAAGAGAAGAGGAGAAAAAAAATTTTGATTTTTTTGTTTTAATTTTTTTTTATGCAATCACAAACAAGTTATCACACAAATTTCTTAATGACCTAGATGTGACCTAGACCTATAAATTGGGTTTCACAAAATGATTAAAGTGAAACTTAAGTTCACCCTCAATGTTTCCACCGGCCAGGTAAGGGGTGGGGAAGTGGGAGGTTCCCCCTACTTTCGTAGGGACCTAATTATGCCAAACCACTATCCCGCTTAAGGCGTTTGCCGTCCGACCGTCTTGCCTTAGGCACCGATTTTCACAAGAGGGTAAGCCCAAATAACACAAGAATCACAGTGTGAACCTAGGGCCAATGTCTACTGAATTTTATTTAAGGTCTAGGTGATGCAAAGATGCAAGGGAATTATGGTTTGTGGGCTAAGGAAGGGTGATGAAATCCCCACCTTATCTTGTTTATGGGTGTTACCATTAGAATATTTTAGAAATGATATGCAACAAACCAAGTTCAAACAAGGGGTTCTATGCAAGCATGGAAATGCATGAGCATGCTTTTGAAAAAATTAGAGTACTCACCTTGCCTCCCGCAATCTTCAATAATACAATTAACAATAATTAAACAACAAGGAAAAACAAAGTCTATCCTAAATGATGCATGACCTAAAACATGGAAGTGTGGGTTCTACTCTTGCAATGGACATTTTTATTGAAGTTCAAGTGATGCTTTTTTTTTGTTTTTATTTAATGAACCTATCTAACCACAAGATATGAAATGTAGAGAAATGAAATTGAAATGAAAGAGGAAAAGTTTGGATACTTACTTGAAAAGCGTTCCTCGTTCCTTTTTTTTTTTTTGAAATGAATGACTAAATCACAAAGATGAAAGAAAGAAAGGCAAACTTACCTCTAATTTTTTTTTTGAGTTTTCAAGTTGCTTTTTCTCCCTTTTTTTTTTCACCTGCAAAAAAAAAGAAAAGAGAACTTTATTAGTACACTATAAACACAAGGAAAATAAAGTTATTAAGTCAAAAATCATCATTCTTCCCCGGCAACGGCGCCAAAAATTGATAACGCGGAAGCTTGTCATTTAAAACACGGGTATAACAATCTTAAAACCGAACTCGCACAAAATGATCAAAAGAGAACGTAGTACTATGGCAAGCACGGGTCGAATCCATAGGGAAGAAGATACTTTTAGAGTTAAAAACCTTGTAACCTTTTAGAAAATGTTTGTGATTTTTTGTAGCTTAAAGAGAATGATTAAACAAAGAATGATTCCAACAATTAATTCAAAATGCCTATGATTATGAGTCTATGTCATGGGAAATAATTGCATAACATTGAGAAGAAGAGGTAGAAACAGTAGGAAGAGAGGGAAGATGAACAAACTCTAGATCAAATGAACACTTCTTTCATTAACATAAAGAAACGATTACATGAAGTGCAAGACAAGCTTACAACAAAGAGGTGATAAGATTACAATGAAGTAACATAACACAAAAGTAATGACAAAAAGAGGGGCCTGAGATGTGAAGATAGTAGTAGCAATAGTGATGACGTCGTCGTCTCCTCCTCGCCGGGCCTTGGAGAGGATCGCTCCGTCTTGAAAGAGATCACCGTGTACACCGGGAGGAAGTCACCCTTGTCGTTGAATCTGCCTTTGGAGGGTGAATAACTTTGCACCCAAGAGGAATTAGGGGATGCCCAAGAAGAAGAAGTTGAAGAGGAGAGAGATAGAAAGAACTTTGATGAAGAACTCAGATAGAAAAGAAGAGCATAAGAGCTTCAAAATAGAGAAATAATAGAAACTATCACCTCAGATGAATAGTGAAATCACAGGACAGCAAGTTGAAAAATGAGGAATAGATTCAAAACCATACAGAATTAGAAGATGGTGTAAACTAAGAAGTTGTAGAACACGTAAAAACCAAGAACTTTTATGAAGACAGCAAGAGTAGAAAATGACTAGAAGAGGGAGAAATAATGGGAAGAACAGAGAAAAATACTGTTTCACAGATGAACATGACAGCACAATGAAGAATACGAAATAGCTTGAAACCAAGAAGGAATTAGAAGCTGAGCAAGAAGAAGAAGTTGTAGAGAACAAAACAATGAAGAACTTTTATGAAGAACACAAAAGGAGAAAACGAACTTACATTGGAGAAACCGGAGGCCTAAGGTTGGGAGAGAAAGAGGGAGAGTGAAAGATTGCCAAAAGAAGTCCCTCCTTTCTCCTCCTTGCCATGGGCTATTTATAGGGAAAGTTAGGTGGATGGAGGGTGGAGATTGTATCAAAAGGAGATGGATGGCTGAGATTTAAGTAGAATATGATGCATGGGGAAGAGAAAAAGTAGGTGGGCACCCCCTTTCTTGGACTTTAGGCACCCCATTTCCCAAGGCTCATCATGTCTCTCCTTTATTTCAAACTTTGAATGTCCTTTTCCTCCTTTCCAAACTTAAAGTTTGGATTCCTCCTTTTCAAACTTTGAATTCAAAATTTTGAACTTTCCTTTCCCTCCAACCAAAATAATTTGAATTATTTATTTGACTTGGTCAAAATGGTGATGACCCTTTTGCCCCCGGCTTCTTTTGTAATTATCTTCGGTGTCCTACACACATATAATTACACTTTAGTCCATAAAAATTACCACAATGTGCATATAAATCTCAAATGCTCATGATTATGCAATGGAGAATTAATGCTCATGGCCCTCAACTTTAATTTATTATTAAATAAGATAATTGAATTAATCAATTTACGTGAAAGCTTCAATTTAAATGCGGAGTTGAGGTTAACTATGAAATATGCATAATTACCTAATTATATGCACATAAAATAGTGTACATGCAATGAATTGTCATAAGAAATGGACACTTATCAAGCGTCAGCTCATAGTTGTGTTTCCCCCTTTTCCAGGCTTTTCAGGTGACGCGCTTACCGATGGGGAAGGGCAGGAGTGATGTCTTGAGTGTATCAGTTTTAGTGTGTTATTGAGTTTTAGTGGTTGATCATTCCAGTTGTATTAAGTTAAACTTGAGGTTATTGTATCAGTTGTGGTTTGTTAATGATCAATTAGTATTTCCATCTTGTAGCACTTGTGTATTATTTTAGATTTAGTTCCCTCTCTTGCTAGCGTGTCCCTAACTGTACGTCCCGATATTTCCACCTTGTTCGGGGCGTGACAGTTTAGTTGGTATCAGAGCCCTAGGTTTCACATTCCTAGGTTCCCTAAGTTTTAGGTTTTCTTGCATTGCATCCCAATAACCGGTATATCAAAAGGTGTTTTCCGAACGTTAGGCTACGACTATCGGGAAGGTCGCACACTTGCGCGAGTGGTCTTCAGACCGATTACCTCCGCCAGGTACCGAGTTTTTGGTCGTGTCTAGGTGCACTAGATCCCTAACCTTGTCAAAGTTTAAGACCTGACCTGGTGTGATTGGGTAGAACTCGGGTTAAGTTCGTTCCTTAATCGTGCTTTATTTATCTTGATTAAACCTAAGTAATCTATTTCTCGTGTAGATGACAGCTGATCGTGCTGAATGGAGGAACCTGCAGCGTACGGTTCAAGGCCTTACTCAGGCTCTTCAGCAAGTAGCTCAGGCAGGAGCAGCCCCACATGGCACCAGTGATCTATACCGGAACTTCCGCGGAATGAACCCACCTAGATTCGCTGGTTCGACTGACCCCGACCAAGCCGAGCACTGGCTAAATGAGATGGGGAGAATCTTTGAAGTTATGCAATGCACCAACCAGGAGCGTGTCCTTTTGTCCACATTTCAACTGGAACATGATGCCCGTACTTGGTGGGATTCTATCAAGGCAACTCTCGGTGATCGGCAAGTTATGTGGGAAGAGTTCGAGGAATTCTTCAACATCAAGTATTTTTCTGAGAGAGTGCAAGAGAAGAAAGCGGCAGAGTTCACGGCCTTGAAACAGCGAGGTTTGTCCGTGGCAGAGTATGAGGCTCAATTTGCACGGCTTTCTCGATATGCTACACATCTCATTTCCACCGAGAAGATGAAGGCGAAGCGCTTTCTCAATGGATTGAAGCTTCATTATATCAACCAATTGGCACCGATGGAAATTTTCACTTATTCCGAGATGGTAAGGAAAGTGCAAGTTCTAGAGGATACTCTTGAAATGACGGAGAGAATCCATGGGAAAGGCACCAAGAAAGAATTACCTACGGGTTCCGGGATTGTCAAACCCGGGTATACCAAGAAGAGGCCTGTTAGTGGACCTGGTTCGTGGAGCGGGTCCGGATCGTGGAAAGGCAAGATACCGAGGCACGAAGACAAGAAGCCTGGCCCTATTGTTCCGTTCAAGGGCGTGTGCAACTATTGTGATCGTCCGGGTCACAAGATAGAGGAGTGCTGGCGCAAGCTAGGCGCCTGTTTGCGATGTGGAAGCAAGGAGCACCGTATCCCCAATTGTCCTCTCATATCGGAACAAGCTACACCGGCAAAACCTCTAGTCTTCAAGAAACCACAAGGCAAGCTTCAAGTTTTGCATGCAAATGAAACTGGGATTTCTGATGATGGCGGACTCGTCGAAGGTACCCTTACTATAATCTATAAGCCCGCATTTGCTCTCTTTGATACTGGTGCAACACATTCATTTATTTCTCGGAGATTTGCTAAGTCATTAGCTGTGGAACCTGTTTTGATGAATACTCCGTTAGAGATTTCAACCCCTATTGGCACTAGATCATCAATCCAGTATTTTTATCCCTCTAGTGCGGTGATGATTGGTGAACAGAACTTACCAGCAGACTTAGTCTGCATAGACATGAAGGATTATGATGTAATCCTAGGAGCAGATTGGTTGGCCAAGTATGAGGTCAATGTTCACTGTAGTTCTAGCTCAGTGACTTTTACTGGACATTCTGGTTTATCTTTTACGGGAGTCAAGCACCATAACCCCGTACCGCTCATCTCGGCTCTTCGAGCTGATAAGCTTTTGAGGCATGGGTGTGAGGCTTTTCTAGCCTTTGTTTGTGCAACTCCTGAGCAGCAGATGGATATCAAGGACATTTCTGTTGTCCGAAATTTTCCTGATATCTTTCCAGAAGCACTACCAGGACTTCCACCTGAGCGGGAAGTTATCTTCTCTATTGATCTTATTACTGGCACAGCTCCTATTTCCAAGGCTCCTTATCGTATGTCTCCTACGGAACTGCGGGAACTGAAGCAGTAACTGATGGAAATTCTTGAGAAGGGTTTTATTCGTCCTAGTACTTCTCCGTGGGGAGCCCCTGTGTTATTCGTCAGGAAGAAAGATGGTTCGATGAGGTTGTGCATTGATTATCGGCAATTAAACCAGCAGACTGTCAAGAACAAATATCCCTTGCCGAGGATTGACGAGTTATTTGACCAGATAGCGGGAGCTCAATATTTCTCTAAGATCGATCTTCGATCTGGATATCACCAGTTGCGGATTAAGGAGGAGGATATCTATAAATCAGCTTTCTGCAGCAGGTACTGTCATTTTGAATTTGTCGTTATGCCTTTTGGTCTAACGAATGCACCAGCAGCTTTCATGCAGTTGATGAACGATGTATTTCGGCCATATCTTGATCAATGGGTCGTGGTCTTTATTGATGACATTTTGATCTATTCCAAGAGTGAATTGGAGCATGCTGAGCATCTGAGGATGGCATTGCAACTATTGAGAGATCATCAACTTTATGCCAAGTTCAGTAAGTGCGAATTCTGGCTGCAAGAAGTGTCCTTTCTCGGACATGTTATCACCAAGGAAGGTATTTCAGTTGATCCTTCGAAGGTTGAGGTAGTGAAGAATTGGGAACAGCCTACCAGTGTGACAAAAGTTAGAAGTTTTCTAGGCCTGGTAGGCTATTACCGAAGATTTATCCAAGATTTCTCCAAGATTGCGGTACCTCTTACTAGATTAACGCGCAAGGAGAATAAGTTTGATTGGTCTGATGATTGTCAGCGAAGCTTTCAGACTCTGAAGGAGTGTTTGACTACTGCACCTGTTTTGGCTTTACCTTCTGGTGAAGGAGGATTTGTTGTTTATACTGATGCTTCAGGTATTGGCTTAGGCTGTGTACTCATGCAGCATGGGAAGGTGATTGCCTATTCCTCTAGGCAGTTGAGGAAGCACGAAGATAATTATCCTGTTCATGATTTGGAACTTGCTACAGTCGTGTTTGCTTTGAAGATATGGAGGCATTACTTGTATGGAGAAACCTTCACAGTGTTTTCAGATCATAAGAGTTTGAAGTATTTATTTTCTCAGAAGGAACTCAACATGAGGCAGCGGAGATGGTTGGAGTACTTGAAAGACTTCGACTTCTCGATTGAGTATCATCCTGGCAAAGGTAATGTTGTGGCAGATGCATTGAGTCGGAAGCCGGTAGCTAGATTGTCAAGTCTCATGTTACAAGAATGGAGACTGTTGGAACAATTATCTAGTCTGGATCTCAATATTGACAATGATCGGGTCATGATTGCTCAGATCCAACTTAAACCTGAATTATTGATAGAGATCAAGTCCTTGCAAGATAATGATCCCGAGTTGGTAGAGATCAAGGGAAACTTGAGTAGCAGACCTGACTTCATGTTGGCCGATGATGGTAGATTATTATTTAAAGGTAGAACTTGTGTTCCGGATGAGGCTACAATAAAGAACAAAATTCTTGAGGAAGCTCACAGATCCAGATATACCATTCATCCTGGAGGCACTAAGATGTACCGAGATTTGAAAAGGTCCTTTTGGTGGCCGAATATGAAGAGAGAAGTTGCAGATTTTATGAGTAGATGTTTGGTATGTCAGCAAGTTAAGGCCGAACATTTCAGACCAGCAGGGAAATTGAAACCACTCGACATACCCCAATGGAAGTGGGAAAGCATTGGCATGGATTTCATTATGGGTCTACCTAGGACTCGTGGTGGATTTGATGCGATATGGGTGATTGTCGATCGATTGACAAAGTCGGCTCATTTCTTACCAATTAAGTCCAAGTGGACGATTGATGTATTGGCTGCTTTGTATATAAAGGAAGTGGTGAGATTGCATGGTATCCCAGTGAATATAATATCTGATAGAGACCCCAGATTTACTTCACATTTCTGGAAGGGACTGCAAGAGTCTTTGGGTACTCGTCTGAATTTCAGTACTGCTTTTCATCCACAGACAGATGGACAGACTGAAAGAACCAATCAAATAGTGGAAGATATGTTGCGAGCTTGCATGATTGATTTCGGTGGTAATTGGAGTGAGCATTTGGCATTGATTGAATTCGCTTACAATAACAGCTATCAGTCTAGCATTCAGATGGCTCCTTTTGAAGCACTATATGGTAGAAGTTGTCGTTCCCCGTTGTGTTGGGACGAGGTAGGTGAGAAACAGTGGCTTGGACCAGATCTTGTTTCGGAATCATCACAGAACATCCGTGTTATCCGAGACCGGTTACAAGTAGCCCAGTCAAGACAGAAGAGTTATGCCGACAACAGGAGAAGAGCATTGGAATTTCAGGTTGGCGAGCATGTGTTCTTAAAGGTCTCTCCGACGAGAGGGATCCGAAGATTTGGCATTCATGGCAAGCTGAGTCCGAGATATATTGGTCCATTCGAGATTCTAGATAGAGTGGGAGAGGTGGCATATAGACTGGCTTTACCACCGCATTTGTCTGGCGTACATAATATTTTCCATGTGTCTATGTTACGGAAATATGTGTACGATCCCACTCATATCATTCAGCAGATGGATTTTGAACTGAAGGAAGATTTGACCTATGAGGAAAGACCTGTCAAGATTCTGGACCGGAAGCAACAGCAACTCCGGAATCGTTCGATACCGATGGTCAAGATTCAGTGGAGTCGGCGTGGGACCGAAGAAGCTACATGGGAATCTGAAAAGACTATGCGAAAGCGGTATCCCGATCTATTCTAGGTGAGCGATCTTTTACTACTCTCAGTTTTAGTGCAGTGAATTTGGAGGACCAAATTCCTTTAAGTAGGGGAGGGTGTAAGACCCCAAATTCCTTAGAAATTTATTTAGAAAGTTATTTGTAATTATTTGGAATTTATTTGAAGTTATTCGAATTAATGAGAATTATCCAAATTAATTAGATTAATTAATAGAATAAGTCAATTTTCAACTATTTTATAAAAATCCCCAAAAATCACATCTTGTAGAATTAATTTTGTTTAGCAACTTTGTCTTCTACATTTAAGCCTAAGAAAATCATTTATTATGCCGAATCTGTGAACTTAGTCTTCCGAACTTAACATTTAACTATTTACGGAATAGTATAAGTAAAAATCTGACTATCTCAGAAAAATCTGTAAAAATAGTAAATAGATTAGTATCAATGTAGATACCAACTTTTCCTTCTGGCATTAAGCCATTGTAAATCCGTGTTGAGATCTATTTAGAATTCAAACCCAAAAGTTCACACTTTTGACCCATACCTAACCCTTAGATTAAAACGCGAAATTTGACCTGATTACTCAACCAAATGATCTGAAATCAGGGGCAAATGGAAGGCCACAATGTAAGGAACATTTACCCTCAATCAATTTGAGGTAAACTTAGCCCCAAAACGTGCTGCCGACATAGTTTGGTCAAGTCAAGGATTTCGGCGCCGTTTCTAAACACGCGGCTTGCAGTAGCGAATACTCCCAAATCCGAAGGCTCCAAAAGCTCTATAAGCTATCAAAATGAAGCCCTACGAGTCTTCTTTCATTTGGCTGATGTGTGGTTCACTGAAATTTCGGATCTGGAGAGATCTAGTTCAATTTGTGGAGGTGGGTCAGTAGGCCGTTGGCTTCCCTTCATCCTTCTTTGATCCGTCGAAATTCGACCTCAATACTCAACCAAATGATCTGAAATCAGTGGAAAATGGAAGGCCACAATGTAAGGAATATTTACCCTCAATCAATTTGAGGTAAACCTAGCCCCAAAACGTGCTGCCGACATAGTTTGGTCAAGTCAAGGATTTCGGCGCCGTTTCTAAACACGTAGCTTGCAGCAGCGAATATTCTCAACTCCGAAGGCTCCAGAAGCTCTATGAGCTATCAAAATGAAGCCCTACGAGTCTTCTTTCATTTGGCTACTGTGGGGTTTGCTGAAATTTCGGATCTGGAGAGATCTAGCTTGAATTGTGGAGGTGGGTCAGCAGGCCGTTGGCTCCCCTTCATCCTTCTTTGATCCGTCGATTCAGGTAGGAATTCTCAACCAAATCTTGATCATGAGTATAGTAAATTGTTCCTCTCATCGAGCTCTATCCATTGGTGGCAAAAGCCCCAATTTTCATTAGGTATCCGTGGAGAAATCGAGCTTTTTGTGAGGTGCTGTCCAAGTGTTCTTCATCCTAGGGTTTGAGTTTTCTCTCTCCGATTTGAGGTAGGATCTAACAACCAAACTCTAATTAATTTATATGATGTAATAAGCATGTTATTATCTTTCATTTAACGTAGAAATCCCCAAATTCTATTGAGCATGCATCGTGAATTTCAAAGTTTTGTAAGAGCATACCTAGAACATGTCTCATATAGTTTCCTTTAAGCCAGGGCTTGATTACGGGCTAAATTTGAGTCATATAACTTGATCTTCATGATGCATATCATATATGGTTGGATTCACGATTGAGTTAGCTTTCTTTTGACACCAAAATACCTAAATTTGGTTTTGTATATCGAGAGTATTTGTCAATTTAGTGGAAGTATGTCCTAAACTAGGTTTCCTTGTGTTCTTCATAGAATAGGTTGTGATTCTTGTGATTTCTGATGAAATTCATGTTTCCAAATTATAGTTTTATGACCCTAATATGTCTAGCAAGATTCCTATGGCATGTGGCTTTGATTTCAACTCATTTGGACCCCATTTGGATGAGATTTCACGTTTTCCGGAAGCAACGTTCGTTGCTATTCTTGCAGGGGCCCAGGCAGGCCCGAGGGTCGACCCCTGGGGTCGACCCATTCGGCCCAGACGTGAGGGTCGACCCCAGGGGTCGACCCATGCAGTTCCAGACCCCAGTTTTTCAGTTTCTTCATTTTTCGACCCGAAGATGGATCCGAATCAGTGGGGAATCAACCCATTTAACCTAGACCCATTGAAATTATATTTTTGAAGAACTTTTGACCATTCATGTACCCCTCTTGATTTCAAATTTGCATTGGTTCCTACATGTAAACTTAGTGTAAAAAACACACCGTTTACTATCTTCATTTCAATGCATACAAGATTAAATAGAAACTCACTTAATTAATGATTAATGGTGTAACTAAATCTCTGTTAATGCATTCTATTTCACTCCTGTGGGAGTTGTTCTTTGCCTTATCATCTTGAATCAGCTTCTTGGCAATTGTCTTAATGCAAATGATAATGGTTAAGCATGATATCTTAACTTGGTGATTAGGATTAATATGTTGTTTAGCTTGTTTGATTGCTGCTATTTTACAGTAGCGCAGCATGATTAACTCTTATTATGACTTGATTTCAATCTCCTTGATGATTATACTTACCTTGAAATTCTGGAAATGAATCTCTTTCCTACTTGAACTTGTTGTTGCTACTTAGTTTAAACCTTGGAATTCTGGCCATAAACTGTGGAAGTCTAGATTCGTGGGATCTTTGATCCAAAGAAATCAATGTCTGGCAAACAAATGAGGGCTCGGTCTGGTCCTGGGAAGAGTGCCCGAACACTACGTGTACCCCCGGGGAGGTGAATGACTAGGTGTGGCATTTGGCACCAGTACTTGACATGTGTTAAATCTAGGACTGTCCACTACACTCTCCACTACTCTGTACACTACTCTGTACACTACTCTCTACATTACTTTCTACTACGTTTCACTTTCCACTCTTCACTGTTCTATACTCTACTTGTGGTTACTTTACTTGCTTATTACTTGGACGTGGAAATGAAATTACATGCGTGCTTGACATGACTTGAATTGACTTGATATGGCCAACTTTTTATCATTATCTCGTGTAGTAAATTCTTGTCTTACCATTCTATTCATTATATTTCTTGACCTTGCAAGATCTTTAAATTTTGTTTCGTGATATCACCGTTATCTTTTTATTGTTTTATCATTTGTAGCATGACATTTTAAAATGTAATTAAACTGTTAATCACTTATACCTGTCTGTTATTTCCTACTGAGCGTCAGCTCATAGTTGTGTTTCCCCCTTTTCCAGGCTTTTCAAGTGACGCGCTTACCAATGGGGAAGGGCAGGAGTGATGTCTTGAGTGTATCAGTTTTAGTGTGTTATTGAGTTTTAGTGGTTGATCATTCCGGTTGTATTAAGTTAAACTTGAGGTTATTGTATCAGTTGTGGTTTGTTAATAATCAATTAGTATTTCCATCTTGTAGCACTTGTGTATTATTTTAGATTTAGTTCCCTCTCTTGCCAGCGTGTCCCTAACTGTACGTCCCGATATTTCTGCCTTGTTCTGGGCGTGACATTGATCTTGCCTCTTTTGGTGGTTCTCGGACATTTTTCAGCCAAATATACAGCATGTGATCCCCCATATGCTTCTCGTGGGTGATCTCCCATCTGAACAACGGGCCCTCTGTTGAAGTGGTTTGATAGAGTCCATGTGAAGGGTTTCCAATCCGCCTTGAACGGTTCTTTGAAGCCTATGCCAAACCTGCGGTTTGGTCTAATTTCCTTTGGCGGTTTGAGCCTACCCTGTAACTGTGCGCCCAGACCTTTACCCTGTTGGTAGCCGATGTTCCTCATAATCTTCCACCCTCTGGAGTGAAAAGGGAGACATGATGTTGTGGTTGCCCTGACCGGCTCCTTTGGTGCTAGTGGAACGCGAGATGGATCACGCACGTCCAGCAGTGACAATATGGGCCGATGAGACGGCCAAACAGAGGGCAGCGAGCTGTTGATAGCATCCACTGTGTGAAGGACAGGTGTACTGACCACTTTAATAATTCTCCCATTGTAAGGAAATTTCATGCACTGATGGTTGGTGGAAGGCACAGCGTCCATGGCTTCGATGTAAGGGCGACCCAGTATAGCCTTGAATGTGGGGTCCATGTCGAGGACATGGAATTCCGTGGGAATTGACATGGGGCCTAGTTCTGCCTTCAGAATAATCATCCCCTGCGTCGGCCTTTTGCTATTGTCATAAGCCGTGACCGTGATCGAGGAAGGTCTTATTTGTTCCTCGTTGACCCCACACAACTGAAGAGTGCTCATGGAGATTACATTTATGGAGGCACCTGTGTCCACAAGACACGGGTTTATGGATACCCCATTAATTTTTATTGAAATGCACAATGCATATTTCCGAGCTTCCTTGGGAGCGAGCTCATAGTTGTGGAACATGATAGCCGGTTGTGTGTCTGTTGGGGTTAAGACAGTCGAAATCTTCTCCACGGGGAGGTCTTCATTAACCATGACTTTTTGAAGATATTCCATCAAGGCCGCCTGGTGGGATGTGGATCTTTGAAGTAGCTCCAGGATGGAGATCCGAGTAGGCGTCTTGTCCAAATATTTCAATAGATCATACTGTGTTCCAGGGATAGCTCTTTCTAGTTGTTCTCCATCATCCTTCTCTGGCTGAGACTGTTCAGGATTCTGACTGTTGTGGGGGAAAACCCTGTGGAAAATCCTTCCACTCCGGAGCACCATTGCCTGTGACTTTTGTACCTCTATGGGGGTAGCAGTGGGTTTTAACAGGGATTTGAGGGGTAGTGGTGGAGGAATGGTTGATGAAGTAGGGGTGATGACGGGAGCAGGGATTCTGATGAGGGGTTTGTTAGGTGGAGGCATGGTGGAGGTAGAGGGGATATTGCGCGGATTATGAAGGATAAGGGGTCTGGAAGGTGGAGGTGGAGACGAAGTAGAAGTGGGTAGGGCTTGAAGCGGGCAATGATTTTGAGGTGGGTGATGAGTAATGAGTGGTTTTGAAGGCATTAGTGGTGATACGGTGGAGAAAGACGGGGTTATGTATGGTTGACGGATGATAAGGGGGTTAGAAGGTGTAGGGGTAAATGTAGTAGAGGTGGATGGTAAAGTGGGGGAGTGGGAGAAGATGAGAGGGTGTGAAGGCGTAGTGGAGAGTGTTGGTTGATAGGAGATCGGGGTACGGATGAGAGGGCGTAATGGTAGTGGAAATGGTGAAGGTGATACTGACGCGGGTTGATGAGAGAGAGGTGCTACCCGGGCAAGGTGAGGGGGTTGCATGACGATAGGGTTGGATGTAGAAAGAATGGAGGTACTCTCCTGGTGCCACACCTGCTCTCTCCCGACTTCCGGGAAGGAGGAGACGGGGTTAACCTGATGATTAGGCTGTTGGTGCTCCGGTAATGGATTCTGGATTATGCCCATGTCGGGCTGCTGTTGTGGGGCCTGCTGAGGCTGCTGTTGTTGTTGTGGTTGATGTTGTTGCTGCTGTTGTAACTACTGCTGTGGCCTTTGAGGAGGTCTCCTAGCCTTGAGAGCGGCGATGTATCGTCTCATCTCATCCCAATCTATTTGATGCTCATCATTCATATCGTGGATGTAATCTTTGAAATGGAAGCAGTAATCCACCGTGTGTCCCGGCTGCCTGTGGTAGACGCAATATTTGGAGGTATCAACATTCGGGGGCCACACGGGCCTTTCTCTGGGTAGGGCGAGTTGGTTTGATGCCATGAGGGCATTAAAAATGTCTGTTAAGGTTTCTGGCAACGGTGGATAGTAGGCTCTCTTGGGACCGAGCGGCCTCCTTTGTTGCTGTTGGGGACCATAGTTCCCCGGGGGTGGAACTTGGTTGTACTGAAGCGGTGGTTGTTGTTGCTGAGGTCGTGGTTGTTGTTGCTGGAGTTGATGTAATGGAGGCATATTATCCTGGGGTGGATTATTTTGGGGTGGAGGGCGGAGAGGGAAAGGACCTGGTTGGATGGGAAGTCGAGGCATTTGTGGAGGCCTTGGGTTGACTGCATAATTGGCATTGTTGACCGCACCCACTTGCTCATTTGTCACGACCCCTTCTGTGGCTCCGCCCGGGACACCAGCGCCCGTCTTTCTGACCACTTTGGGCTTCGGCGACTCAAACATGTTCATAATGGGGGAGTCTTTTAACTGGGTTTGGATGTATCGGGCCCTTTCATAGAGTTCCTCCATTGTAGTAAGTTTATTCATGGCCAGGACGTGTCTGAACTGTGGGGCTGCATTAGACACAATCATCTTCACTTGTTTGGGCTCGGAGAGGGTATCCTTATTCTTTCCGCCGGAGACCTCTATCTATCAGCATATCGGACAAAATCCTCATCGGGTTTCATCTTTTCGGCCACTAGGTCGGTAATGGAAAGTGAGGGACCGACCCTATCCCTATATTTCTACAAGAACCTTCTCTGGACTATTTCAAAATTCTCGGCCTCGCGGGGCTCCAGAGAATAGAACCACTCAAGCGCGGGACCATCCAATGATCTCCGAAAGAGGTATGCCAGGGACCTCTGATCATTTTGCCAATAGGAGGACTCATACATGAAGTCCTTGAGGTGAATGAAGGGGTTGCCGGTACCATTGTATCTGCGGTACGTGGGCATTTTGGAGGGAGGAAGATGAATGACGAGGAGGATTGGCAAAGCAACCTCCGGGGTGGCTTTCACGTCCACCATTCTTCTTAGATTTTGAAACTGCTCGTCCATTGAGCAAGCTCCTCTGGAGGTGAAGGTGGCACTTGCCATTGGGGGAGAAACTGTCTCCCGGAGACTTGAGGGGGAAACCCCGAATGAGAGGGGGCTATCGGACCGCCGACAGTTGGCCCCGGCTGAAGCGGTATGTGGAGAGCAACAGGAGTTTGAGATTGTGACGGGAACTGGAATGAGGGTGGTTGTTGGCTCGCTTGTCCTTGAAGCGAGGGAGACTGGATGGCTTGCGCCAATGAAGGAGATGGAATGGCCTGCATGGACTCTAGGAGAGGTGTGATAGCCGGAGTAGATTCCTGGGGCGTGGGGGAAACAGATTTCCCCTTTAGAATGGCCTGGAAGGCCCGGAGCTATTCATAGGTAAGCTCCGTGTTGGCGAGGATGCCCAGTAAGGAAGTGATATCCTGTGGTGGGGACGTGTCCCCTGCGGTAACATGCACCTCATGCAAGGGCTCATGAGAGGGACCCGAGTCCATAGCATAGACTCGCGGGTCGGTCGACAAACCACGACTAGGGTGGTTCTCCTCAAAAGACTCGTGAGCCATGCTCACAGTTTTCCCAGAACGCAAAAACATACACTAGCAAGCAGGTAGCAGAGATTATCAAACAAGTGGATGCCTTTACGCCTTTTTTGTTTTGATTTTGATGATTTTTTTTGTATTTTTAGCGAGATCCAGAGTTCACACAAAATGGGGACCCTAGTTTAATTTTGTTTCACCGCCGTGTCAGCTAGGGTCTCTCGTCTCACCACGAATAAAATGACTAACTCCGGGGAACTTCAATGGTACAACCAGCCCAGTGAACGAAGAGGAGATTCTTCGATGTCGGGGACTTACGGAGGTCCCAGTGTAGGAGATTCTAGTCCGTTGAGAGGAATTCCCAAACGGAGAGTCCTTCCTTCACCGGGAAAGGGTGATCCTCAGAAAAAAATGAAAAAAAGATAGAAAAGAGGAATGGATGTATGCAATGGAATGCTGACAGATATATAGAGTAAGAAAATAACAAACATATAATAAACAAACAACCAATCACAACGGACAGTGCTGCCGTGAGCACAACGGGGGCGCGCGCGGGCGCCGAGGTGGAGAGGCACGGATGGTGCCGAACTTGCAAGGGTATCCGAAAGGAAGCAGTAGACGTCCCACCGTGATCGCCAATCTGTGAGCGACGTCACGCGGTTCGGGAGGAAGCGGAGAAGAAGGCGGAGCGCGCGGGCTCCTCTTTTTTGTTTGTTTGTTATTTGCTGCAACACAGAAATAAGAGAAGAGAGAGAAGGGGCCACCACGAGAGATTGCTCCGGCGGGGCGAGCGGGACAAATATAATAGCAAGATATGGGGGTTTAAACGGCCATAGCGGGAAGTGACTCGCCGCGACCTCGGGGGGATGGGAATAGTGCAGAAATTAAATAACAAGAATTGAAACGGCCATTGGGGAAGTGACTTGCCGTGGTCTCGAGAATATGAGCAGATAATAAGATGACAGAATATAAAGAGAATACAAAGAGCGGGAATTTAAACGGCCATTGGGGAAGTGACTCGCCGCGGCCTCGAGAACATGAGCAGAATATAACAGAATATAAAGAGAATATAAGAACGGAATTTAAACGGCCATTGGGGAAGTGACTCACCGCGGCCTCGAGAACATGAATAGATAAGAATATAACATATAAGAATGTGAATTTAAACGGCCATTGGGGAAGTGACTCGCTGCGGCTTCGAGAATACGGGCGGAATATAACAAAATATAAAGAGAATATAAGAACGAAAATTTAAACGGCCATTGGGGAAGTGACTCGCCGCGGCCTCGAAAGCAACATGTGATCGCCAGGGGCCGAAAGACCCCAAAATAAGAAAGTGATCGCGCCTACCTCAAGAGCGGGAGATGGCGGGTTGCTTCTTCCTCTCTTTCCGGCCGGCCGACGGAGAGGGCTTTCCTCGGTTACCCTTGCAAAACAACGACAAACAAATAACAAGTGGATCAGAAAGATGAAGGTGTAGTATTCAAATCCTTGCGATAAAAAATGACGAAATGACGGCAAGACACACACCTGATTGGTGTTATCTTTGAAACCCCTCTTGGACTCGAGTAGGAGGAAAATGAGATGATGGATGCAAGAAGTGTATAAGAAGAGACGCCCTTGTAAAGGGGGATGGAGGGTGCGAGATGATGAATGCAAAAGAACTACGAAGAAAAGGAAAGAGTTGGCTTATTGGATGTACCGATGGTGAAATCCGACGGAGCTCCGACAGCGTGGGGACGACGTGGAAGCGCGGTGGATGAAGACGACCTTCCTCTCGCGAGCGTGGGCACCCGAGAAGTCGGCAGAACCTCCACCTACAAAAGAACCCAAGGATTAGAAAATGGCTCCGTAGCCTCTGGGCTCCGGCAGCCTATCGGATCGCTACTTCGCTCCCCCAGAACTGAGGGGGTGGGCCTCTATTTATACGGCTCCGGAGGGTGGAGGCGTCCAGGACCCTGGACACCTCCATCAGGGCCGAAATAATATTTTATTCTATTTTTATATATTTTTTTGGAATACTTTTGAGGAGGCGTCCATGGGCCAGGACGCCTCACACAGGTCCACCGAAAACCGACGACGGCCGCACGCGGTTTGGCACAACGCGTGGTTTTGTGAGTGGCGCCCGTGATTCAGAAATGGGCGCGTCCAGCTGACTGGACGTCTTCAAACTTTGGATTTTTTCACACACGACAAACCGTCGTTCGGTGGCCGGCGCCCGTGAGGGATTTATTACTCCAAATATATATTATTATTTTATTATTATTTTTTATTTTGTTTTATCTTTTATGCCAGGGCTGGCATTTTAATTTTTTATGTTTGTTTTTGTAGAGGCGTCTAGGGGCCTGGACGCCTCTATTAATATATATTTATTTTTATTCATTTTTTTGCTTTTTTATGCCAACTGGCATTCAACAAACATTTTTTATTATTATTTTTATGGAGGCGTCCAGGGGCCTGGACGCCTCCATTAATATATATATATATATATATATATATATATATATATATATATATATATATATATATTTGATTTTGGGCCCTGAGAAAATAATTAAAATAATTAAAAATATGGAGGCGTCCAGGGGCCTGGACGCCCCCATTAAGACCCACCCAGGTCCTCAAATCAGGAGTCGGCGGCTGCCCGACAGACCCCCTTCTTGTTTCCGGAACCTCCTGATGCATCCGACTGGTGTTGATGTCGTCCGAATGCCGTGACGAGATAATTTCCGAATGTCAAAAAAGGCAGAAGAAGACCCAAGAAAAGGAAGCACTCGAGCGATTCAAAATGCGTAAGCCGTTGCGGGGCGTTGTATAGTAATATGAGACTTTCTCAGGAGACGTTAGGAATGGCGTGTCTACAGGACCGTTGGGTGTAGTGCGTCTAGAGGACTGCCCAGAGTCCAGTGGCTTAGCGCCACTTGAGTTTTCTCGACTCTAGCGCACCGTGCATGCGTGGTCGTGGACTGTGAGTCCCGTTTCTTCTCCGACTGTGGTCGCCGTGCGACGGGGCCGGTACGTGGGGTGGTTCCCGTACATCGTTGGATTCGGACGTTGTTTTCCGTTGAGAGTCTACTCCTTTAGTGACCCTCCACTAGTCGTAGCCTGCTTACACGCGAGTGGTCCCACCTGGGAGTAGGTGGAGAGGCTTACCCTTTGAGACGGTTTGTGGACTGGTTACAGTAGGCCCCTCGTCGGTAGCCAGAGTCCGGCTACGGGGGAAAACCGGTCAGAGGACCAGACCTAGGCAAGGTCTGTGTGTGCACACGTGGTTGGGGGCGGTTGGACCCACGTCGACGGGCGTGACCCCAGCTAGTTACTTGTTTGTGGTTACTTGTACGGTGTTCGCGCCTCAGGTAGGACCTACCACGTCAGGCGGTTCACCTGCGGTGCGGTGTAAGACGTCAGGGGACGCTACCGGCTGTGCTTCTAGTGGGTAGTACTCCTGTCGAGTACGGAGTGACAGACTGTCAGTTTCTGTGTCTTTGACCTTCGGGTTTTCGGTCGTGTTGACCGTTGAGTTTCGGTTGGTTCGCTATGACGCGTGTGTTGGTTTTCACGTCATGAGATTAGTGCTAGTGGCTTTACCGAAGTTGGGTCTTGTGGTGCGGTACCCGCGATCGGATGGTCGGGGTTGCACCTTGGACAGCGTGTCCAGATTGGCTGTCTGGGGGACAGGCCTCTACGGCGTGGTTGCTGTGTGTTTTTACTTCGGTAGGTGGTACTAGCGTGGTACGGTAGCTTCGACTGCGTGATCGAGGTCTGCCTTCTGGCAGTAGGAGTAGCTGTAGTGCCAAGTTTTTGACCGGCCACCGGTTTGCTGTTCCTGCTGTAGTTGTAGCTCTCCTTTCCGCTACCGCTGTTGTTTCCGGTTGGGGTTCCGCGGGATCCCTGCTGAGTCTCTATTTTGGAGACTCATTCCCTGCTTTTCAGGTGTGGCGGTTCTTCCTCGAGGTTCGAGGGTGCGGAGCGGAGGTTCTCAGTTGCCAGCTTGCCGGGCCGAGTGTTCACTTGGCATGTGGTACGTTTTACTGCTTTAAACTGTACTTTCCGTTGGACTGGACTCTGTTGTAGCTGTTGTTGTTCTTTCTTTCAGCTTGTTGTTATTGTTGGTTGTCCTGCTTTATTTCCTATTTCTTTGTGCCTCCACACTCCTTTTAGCCCTTCCGAGCCCTCCCGGCTCATGGGTGGCGGTTCGAGTCTCGGATTATCGGGCCTTCCCGGTAATCAGATTCTCGGGTCGTTACAAGGGGGGTGATGCGTTTTGGATGGTGTGGGAAGCTGAGTCCCCACTATGTTGGTCCTTTTCTCATCGTGGAGCGCATCGATGAGATAGCTTATCGGCTGTAGTTACCCCCTGAGTTGGCGTCGGTGCATGACGTGTTCCACGTCTCGATGTTGCAGAAATATATGCCCGTTGACTCTCATGTGCTTGAGGATTCTGTTTGGCCCGAGGTGACTCCAGATCTTTCTCTCCCAGAGTTTTCAGTCCGCGTGGAGGATAGGCGAGAGCAGCGCCTGCGGAACAAGGTCATCCCCCTGGTCAAGATGGTGTGGCAGGGGCACTCTGGTGGTGAGGCTTCTTGGGAGCATGAGGACGAGATGCGTCAGCAGTTCCCTTACCTGTTTGAGTGAGTTTTTCTCTTTCTTTCCCTTGGGTTGTTCTCAATTTCGAGGACGAAATTCCTTTAAGGGGGGAGGGATGTAATATCCTAGACCTTTTGGATCCTTTTTCATGGGTCTCGGATCTAGTTTATCATAGTGTCCGGCTCCGTTGTGTCCGAAATTCCGTTTCAGACATCTTTTGTGTTCGGATCGGCGCGATCCGGAGTTGTTTCGGAGGTCCGGAAGCGTTCCGTGACTTTTCCGCTCGTGTTTTCCGATTACCGGTGTGTGTTTCGATAATACCTTCAGAACCTCGTTGTGGGTGAACCGGGTCGTTCACCTAGGCGAGAGTGGTACCGTTGCGATCGGTGCGTTTCGATGATCGCGGAAATGTAATTTTTGATTTTTTAATATTTTCCAAAATTTCTGGATTTTCTATAAATACCCTCTCTTTTCTCTCTCTCCCCCACCCTTCTTCTTCTTCCTCTTCTTCTTCCTCCCACCGTGACCGCCCCCCTCTCCCTCTCTCTCTCCCATTTCGACGCGGCGGGTCTCTCTCCCGCGGCAGACGGCGGCGGGGCGACGGCACGGCGATGTGGGCGGCGGCGAGGCGATCTCGTGGGCGTGCGGTGTTCGGGGGAAGCGTGAAGGAGCGGGGTTTCCAAAAACGTTCTTCGTGATTTGAGCTCGATTCGGCGGAGCTTTTGCTCCATTGAGGTAGGGGGATGAATCCCTATGCTCATCCCGTCATCCCCCGCGTTTTGTAGGCCGAATGGGAGCCGGGAGGGGTGTCTTTGAGCGGGTTTGGACAAAAGCATGATTTTGGGAGAGTTCACCCGGTCTATGTTTTTAGGCTGCGATTCAGCATTTTGATGGCTTAGAAGCATGCTAGGGGTCCCCAGGGGTCTTTCCCTTTGATTTCCCCCTCTCCTATGGAGGCATGGGGGCGTGGTTAGAATTTTTGGGCGTTTCACGCCGTTTCACCCTCGGACTGGTGTGACGGTCTTTCCAGTGACCCTCACACCATGTGACGCGCCTGGATGGGTGCGTCACAGTCCTGTTTTCACCCAACTGGAGTATGTGGGCTGTGACGGTCCCACGATAGACCGCCACAGGTGCTGTGACGCACCTGGGTTGGACCATCAGGGACGTTCGACCGTTGGCTTTTGCCCGTTGGTTCTGACCGTTAAGGGTCAAGGCATGTTACGCACCATGCTTGGCACGTCACAGCCTTGTGACGCCCCTGTGTGGGTGCGTTAGAGCGGACGCATTCCCACCCTGTAATGCACCAGACTTGGTCTGTTACAATCTGTGACGCACCGAGTGGCAAGCGTCACAGTTTGTTCCTTCGTGCCTTATGACGCACCAGGCTGGGTGCGTCAGGGTCTGTGACGCACCAGGGTAGGCACGTCACATTCATTTTTCACCGAGGGTCTGATGCCCCTGCGAGACCCTGACGCACCAGGGTAGGCACGTCACATTCATTTTTCACCGAGGGTCTGATGCCCCTGCGTTGGGCTGTCAGATGGCTGTGACGGTCCAGCCTTAGACCGTCAGAGCCTGTGACGCGTCTAGGGTAGACCGTCGGGCTCAGGGTTGCCCCGGGTGGTTTGCAACCCCGTTTCTTTTCTGACCGTGGTCACCATACGACGGTGATGGTACGTGGGACGGTCCCCGTACGTCGTCGGATGCGGACGTTGTTTTCCGTTGACTTGAGAGTCTACTCCGTAGTGAGCCTCCACTAGTCGTAGCCTGCTTACACGCGTGTGGTCCCACCAGGGAGTGGTGGAGAGGCTACCCTTAGAGACGGTTTGTAGACCGATTTTCATCGGGCCCCACGTCTTGCATCTAGAGTCTGGCTGAGGGGAAAACTGATCAGAGGGCCAGACCAGGGACGCGCGGTCTGTGTGTGCACACGTGGTTGGGGGCGGTTGGACCCACACCGACGGGCGTGACCCCAGCTAGTCACTTGTTTGTGGTTACTTATTCGGTGTCCATGCCTCTGGTAGGAGCTACCACGTTACGCAGTTCACCTGCGGTGCGGTGTAAGACGTCAGGGGATGCTACCAACTGTGCTTCTAGTGGGAGGTACTCCTGTCAAGTCGGGAGTGATAGACTGTCATTCGTACGACTTCGACCTTCGGGTTTTGTAGTGTTGACCGTGGTGTTTCGGTCGTTACACCGTGGCACGTGTGTCAGTTTTCGTGCCGTGAGATCGGTGTTTTGTAGATTGCAGGGCTTCCCTTTCCGAGGTACTCGCTTACTGCTAGCGTAGCGGTTTCTCCGTTTGCGAGGTAGGGTTCGAGTGATCCCTACTGAGTCTTGTTCAGAGACTCATTCCCTGCGTGTTTTCACCGTATTTCAGGTGAGTCGCTGCTTCAGGGGAGCGCGTCTGAGGCTCAGCGTGGTTAAGGTGCCCAGCGTTAGTGCCAAAGGTCAGAGCCGGGGTATGTCCCGTATAGCTGTACTTTTCTTTCTTGTCTCTGTACTAGTTGTGGACTATTGCTGTTGTTATTTTATTGTTATCTCGTGGACCATGTATCATGTAAAATGTTAATTTATTTTCTGCTTAATTTATAACTGTTTAATTTCTATAATTATTTGTGATACTTATGTAGTCTCCACACCATCCTTTTAACCCTTCCGAGTCTTCGAACTCGTGGGTGGCGGTGCGAGTCTCGGGTTATCGATCCTTCCCGGTAATCGGATTCTCGGATCGTTACATATCAATTCCCCACCGAGCAAATGGGCGAGGCTCCGTCAAAGCGTGGAGCTGTGTAGCCGGCTGGTGGTAAAGGTGAGAGTATTTCTGGCATTGTGGGCACCTCCGAACATAGTCGAGATAGTCTTGCTGCAGGGTGGGCCACCAATACCCTTACCGGATCAACGTCCGTGCGAGTGCTCGCCCTCCCACGTGACTTCCATAGAGTCCTTCATGGACTTCTTGGATGGCATGGTTGGCCTCCGTGGGGAAGAGGCATTTGAGTAGAGGGGCTGAGAGGGACCGGCTATATAACCGGCCATCCACCATGGTGAAGTGGGCCGCTCTTGCTCGTGTGCGCAGTGCCTCGGCATGGTTGCTCGGGAGTTGTTGTCGAAGGAGGAAATCGAGGAGAGGATCTATCCAGGAAGGTTCATAGTCGATGGCGTTTACCTGGTGCGTCGGATCATCTACGCTTGGCGCTGATAACTCCTCTATCAGGACCGATCTCGAACTAGAGACTGCAGTAGCCGATGCTAGGCGGGAGAGAGCGTCTGCTCGGACGTTCTCTTCGCGTGGGATGTGGATCACCTCAAAGCGGGCGAACTCGCTTGCTGCCGCCTTGGCCTTCTCTAGATACTTCATCATGGAGGGGTCGCGGGCCTCAAACTCCCCCCTGACCTAGTTGGCGATGAGCATGGAGTCGATGTATGCTCGCACACTTGACGCCCCCAGGTGCTTTGCCATGCGTAGCCCGGAGAGGAGCGTCTCGTACTCAGCCACGTTATTCGTGGTTGGGAAGTTAAAACGTAGGGCATATTGTAGCTCCACCCCTTCTGGTGAAAGTAAGACCAATCCTGCGCCGCTGCCTGCCGCGCAGGAAGATCCGTCAACGTATAACTCCCAGGTGGGCCCCGAGGACTGCTCGGGCGCGTCCTCGGCGGGTAGGGTGCATTCTACGATGAATTCAGCGAGAGCTTGGGCTTTGATTGATGTCCTTGGTCGGAACTTAATGTCGAATTCTCCTAACTCGATGGCCCACTTGACCAGCCTTCCGAAAGCGTCAGGGTTCTGAAGAATTTGCCGGAGAGGTTGATCGGTGAGGACCCCGATCGGGTGAGCTAGGAAGTATGATCGTAGCTTGTGAGCAGCTATGATCAGCGCGAGGGTGAACTTTTCAGTCCGCGAATACCAGAACTCCGTTCCTTGTAGTGCTCGGCTAACATAGTAGACGGGCTTCTTGACTCCTGCTTCTTCCCGTGCGAGCACAGCGCTCATAGTGCTGGACGTCACGGATAGGTACAGGAGTAGTTGTTCTCCCCTTTGGGGTTTGGCGAGGACAGAAGGTGTCATCAGGTAGCATTTCAGCTCTTCAAATGCCTGCTCACACTCCTGGTCCCAGTCGATCCATCCCTTCTTTTCCGGTGCCAGGTTGGCTTGCTTGATCAGTCGGAAGAAGGGGAGACACCGCTTGGCGGCTTGGGATAGGAACCGAGCTAGGGCGGCGACACGCCCGGTGAGGCACTGTACGTCCCTCACCCGTTTCTGTCGCTCCATCTCTAACACTGCTCTGATATGGTCGGGGTTGGCCTCGATTCCTCGGTGGGTGACGAGGAAACCTAAAAAAATTTTGGACCGTACCCCGAACGCACATTTAGCAGGGTTGAGTTTCATATTGTACCTTCTGATTGTGGCGAAGGTCTCCGCCAGGTTGCGCAGGTGCTCGGCTGCTCGGAGGCTTTTTATGAGCATGTCGTCGATGTAGACCTCCATGTTGCGACCGATCTACGAGTCAAACATGTGGTTGACTAGGCGTTGATATGTAACCCCAGCGTTCTTCAGTCCAAACGGCATGCGAGTGTAGCAGTATAGGCCATGGTCGGTGACGAACGCAGTCTTGTCTTGGGTGGGCTGGTGCATGCTGATCTGATGATACCCAGAGTAGGCGTCAAGGAAGCTCAGCATCTCGTGCCCGGCTGTAGCGTCGACCAGTTGGTCGATCCGTGACATGGGGAAGCTGCCCTTGGGAATGGCCTTGTTGAGATCGGTGTAGTCTATGCACATCCGCCATTTTTCATGGTTCTTGGGCACTAAGACCACGTTGGCTACCCAGTCTGGATACTGAGTAGGCCGGAGTAGCCCTGATCGTAACTTTTCTCCTAGTTGCTCCCTGATGATGGCTTGTCGCTCGGGGTTGCAGCGCCTTTGGCGTTGCTGTGCCGGACGGTAGGTGGGGTCCTGTCACGCCCCGACGCGGAATATCAAGGAGCGACGAGTCGTAAACATTCATGTCGATCAGAGCACGAAGATTGGGGTCCAAACCACAAAAATAGATAAGAAGAAATGGATACTCTTATTTCATCGAAATAAAGTTCTTACAACATTCTTAAGCCTTACGAGGCAAGATACAACTTCAACATAAAAACATAATTCTGGCAAGAGCAACCGTTCATAAACCTAGGTAACTAAGGTAATCTTGATTCCTCAATCACTCTAGCTCATTCCCATGAGTTTGGGGTTCATCATCAGAATTACCTGAAATGTTAACCGGAAAACGTAGGGTGAGCGAAATGCTCAGTAGGACTTATATCTCTATACCAGGCAACTTAAAGTAATTAGCAGTTTGGATAAAGTATGTGTTATGCCGAGAAACGTAAATAAAATATGGAACAAGTATAGGAGAGAGAGTAAAGTAATGTAGTAATTGGAATCACAAGTAGATAAGATATCAAGAGTAAAGTTCAAGTAGAGAATGATCATGTAGTAAGTAATATTATGGAATTGGCCATTTTACGCAAGTATGTACAAGTCAAGTACTTCATGTATTCAAGCAAGTCAGGAAATTCACAAACTGTGGATGTCATAAATTAATCTAGCAAGTCAAGCACTTCGGTGCAATGCCACACCTAGTCATTCAACTCCCATGGGCACAAGTACTTTCGGGCGCTCCCCCTAGGACCAGACCGGGCCCCATTAATGCCAGGCATTGGGTTATGGATCATAGATCCCAAGTATATTTTGACATCCACATTTTATGTATGGCCAAGAATTTCAAGGTAGAGCTTATGAAATAAAGTACAGATCTAGCAAAATTATCATTTAAGGGACCAGTAGTACAAGAATTCAAGTAGATGTAAGAGAAGTCCAAGGATGATTTTAAGACATAATGTTTAATGACGTTAAGATAATAAGAAAGTATCATGTTTAACGACATTAAGTCGGTAAGAGAATTGGATTAATGGACACAGCTTATTCGGTTCTCTCGAAAAACCTTGTTAAACAGGCTTAGATCAAGTTTTTAACAGTCGGGTGCTTAATTAGAAAACCGTGGAATTATGGCCAGGTAAGAGGTGGGACAGTGGGAGGCTCCCCTCGCATTTGCGAGGTCCTAATTAATAAACCACTTATCCACTTAAAGCGTTTGCCCGTGGACCTCTTTCCTTAGACACCATTTTTCCTTGGAAATCTAGTTATTTACACGACTTGTTAAAAATACGGTAACATGATATCATGAAAATCGTCAAAAACTCACGGTTATGCAACTAAGTCCATGTAATTTTAACAGATAATATCTACTCCATTTAACATGCCAGAGATATAATATAGTCATGGAGATCAAAGATATCATGAAGGTAACAAGAACTGGGACGGAAATATAAGCTCATAGAATAGAATTATTATCTTTCATAACCTTAACTTAATCGTGTGTGAATTAAAATGATATGCAACTTAACATGACATATCTAAAAAGGCTAGATGATATATAACCGGAAAACATCACAATCGAGGTAGAGATCGCGCATCCGGAACACGGTCTTAGAAAGACACCGTGATCCGAGATGGATCTTCAAGTGGTTAAAAATCTTAGTTTAAATATTATGTCTAATTGTATGGATAGCATGATCAATACTTAATAAACTTTGGGGAAAATAGTATAGAATCAAAGTAACCATGCATCTACATCTAATGCATGCATTAATTTGAGTTTAGCCTTAGAGAACACCTACCTTTTTGAAGATCAAGAATAAGAAACTTAAGAACGAATAATGCTTTCGACACTCCTCCAACTTCGAGCTTTCTCCCTCTCTCCAACCAGCAATTCCTCCCAAGATAGTTGTGATTTGAGTATGGAAGAGCATAGCCCTATTTATAGGCCAAAATCTCCCACCTACTTTCACTATTCCACCAACCTCATTCCATTACACCAACCCCATTACACCAACTTTGTTCCACTATTACACCAACCCCATTACACCAACTTTATTCCACTCTTACACCAACCCCATTATACCAACTTTGTTCCACTATCCGGATGACATAATCTATGACCTCATTTATTTGATGATGTAAGAATGACCTCATCCATTAATTAGGATTAGATTAAAGCTAATAAAAATCGGATGTCGACGTCTTTGTCTTTTCGAAATCGTATCGCGAATCTCGCCATTTATGTTAACACGTGGAATAGGGCTCATGTTTGCATAATAGAAAAATATTCACAATTTATTTTATTTTCATCTTTCATTATTTCTTTATATATATATATATATATATATATATATATATATATATGCATATAAAATTTTTTGAGTTGCTGCATCCTCCCCCACTTAGAAGAATTTGGTCCTCCAAATTCACATCATGTAATAGTAATTTAAAATTTAAATGGAGGGTTCAAAATTCTAACCTGAGATCAAATCTGGGTACTTCTTCTTGATTGACTCCTCTAATTCCCAAGTAGCCTCCTCGCATCCACGCTTACTCCATTGGACTTTTACCATCGGTATAGCCCTATTCCTTAGCTGGTGAAATTTCCGATCTAAGATCTTGATCGGTCTTTCTTCATAAGACAAATCTTTCTGGAGCTTCAAGTCATTGAATTGAATCACATGCGAAGGATCATACACATATTTCCTTAGCATGGATACATGAAATACATCATGGACACCGGCCAATTGTGGAGGTAAAGCCAGCTTGTATGCCACTTCACCGATTCGTTCTAGAATCTCAAAAGGGCCAATAAATCTTGGACTTAGTTTTCCATTGATACCAAACCTCTTAATTCCTCGCGTGGGTGAAATTTTCAAGAAGACATGCTCCCCCACCTGAAATTCAAGGTCTCTTCTTCGATTATCGGCATAACTCTTTTACCGTGATTGAGTAATTTTCAGCCTTTCACGGATCAACTGAATATTGTGAGTTGTATCTTGAATAATATCGGGACCCATCAATCCCTTATCTCCAACCTCACTCCAGCATAGGGGTGATCTACAACTCCTACCATACAATGCTTCAAAAGGTGCCATCTGAATGTTAGACTGATAACTGTTGTTATATGCAAATTCAATCAGTGGCAAGTGTTCATGCCAACTTCCCCCAAAATCTATCATACAAGCTCTTAACATATCTTCGATAATCCGATTTGTCCTCTCGGTTTGTCCATCTGTCTGAGGGTGGAAAGCCGTACTAAAATTTAGTCTAGTACCCAAGGATGATTGTAAACCTTTCCAGAAGTGAGAGGTGAATCTCGGATCTCTATCCAAAATTATGGAAGTTGGAATACCGTGCAGCCTTACAACCTCCTTGATATACAGGGCAGCTAGAACATCCACGGTCCATTTAGTTTTGATGGATAAGAAGTGAGCAGACTTAGTTAGTCGGTCCACAATCACCCATATAGCATCAAATCCACTTCGAGTCTTTGGCAACCCAACTATAAAATCCATGCCAATACTATCCCATTTCCATTCTGGTATTTCTAGAGGTTTTAGCTTACCAGCCGGTTTGAGATGTTCGACTTTAACTTGTTGGCATACCAAACATCGACTCACGAACTCGGCTACCTCTCTTTTCATGTTAGGCCACCAAGAGGTTCTTTTGAGATCTTGGTACATTTTTGTAGCACCAGGATGAATAGTATATCTCGATCGATGTGCCTCCTCCAAGATTTTGTTCTTGATAGTAGAACAATCGGGCACACAAGTTCTTCCTCGGAAGAGTAGCCTTCCATCATCTGCCAAAAGGAAATCTGGTCGTTGATCTAGTTTCTCTTTAATTTCAACAACCAATGGATCATCATTTTGTAACTCCTTAATTTCTAAGAGTAACTTGGATTGGAGACTAATATTTGCAATAAAAACTCCTTCTTCCTTCTCCTCCATATTGAGGTCTAAGTTTGCCATCTGTTCTAACAATTGCCACTCTTTAATCATTAAGCTTGATAATAATGCCATCGGCTTCCGGCTAAGAGCATCATCTACGGCATTTCCTTTTCCGGGGTAGTATTGTATAGAGAAATCAAAATCCTTCAAGTATTCTAGCCACCGTCTTTGTCTCATATTAAGTTCCTTTTGAGAGAATAAGTACTTGAGACTCTTGTGATCGGAATATACAATAAATGCCTCACCATAGAGATAATGTCGCCAAATTTTTAAGGCAAAGATTACAGCTGCAAGCTCTAAGTCATGCACGGGATAACTCTCCTCGTGCTTTTTCAATTGTCTTGAGGAATAGGCGATCACCTTGTCATGTTGCATTAATACAAAGCCTAGGCCAATTCCAGATGCATCAGCACAAACTTCGAATCTCCCTCCTTCAGTAGGCAATGTGAGTATAGGGGCAGTAGTTAAACAATCTTTCAAAGTTTGGAAGCTTTTCTCACATTCCTCGGACCATATATAAGGAATCTCCTTTCTCGTCAATCTTGTTAAAGATACGGCGATCTTGGAGAAATCCTTAATAAATCTTCTATAATATCCTGCCAATCCCAAGAAGCTTCGAATTTCTGTCACACTAGTAGGTCTTTCCCAATTTTTCACGGCCTCAACCTTTGAAGGATCGACCACAATACCATTCCGGGATATTATGTGACCTAGAAAAGAAACTTCTTCTAGCCAGAAATCACACTTACTAAGCTTAGCATAAAGTTTGTGATCTCTTAATAACTGTAGGGATTTCTTGAGATGTTCTTCATGCTCCATCTCAGACTTTGAGTAGATCAAAATATCGTCAATAAAGACTATCACAAATTGATCAAGGTATGGCCTGAATACACTGTTCATTAACTGCATAAATGCGGCAGGCGCATTGGTTAGGCCAAAAGGCATAACAGTGAACTCATAATGTCCATACCTGCTCCTGAGTGCCGTTTTGTGAATATCTTCCTCCTTGATCTTCAATTGATGATAACCAGATCGGAGATCAATTTTTGAAAAATATCGAGCTCCAGAAATCTAGTCAAATAGTTCATCAATCCTCGGCAATGGATATTTATTCTTGATTGTGAGTTGGTTTAATTGCCGGTAGTCAACACACAGTCTCATTGACCCATCCTTCTTTTTGACAAATAAGACGGGAGCTCCCCATGGAGAAGTACTCGGTCGGATGAATCCCTTCTCTAATAACTCCATCAATTGTTCTTTTAACTCCTTCATTTCGATAGGGGACATCCGATACGGAGCCTTAGAAATAGGTGTAGCTCCCGGAATCAAATCAATAGAGAAGACCACTTCTCTCTCCGGAGGAATACCAGGCAACTCATCCGGAAATATATCAGAATAATCCAGAACAATAGGAATATCCTCCAGATTAGGTTTCTTATGCTTGGCCATAGTCATAGAAACTAAGAATGCCGCACAACCCTTCTTCAATAATTTATCAGCTTTAAGAGCCGAAATAAGGGATATGTGTCTAGAATACTTGACACCAGAAAATAATAGGTTGGGGTACTCACTAAAGGTTACCGTACCCAATTTACAGTTAACACTAGCACCATATGTAGATAACCAGTCAGCTCCCAAGATAATATCATATCCTGCCATCTCCATGCACACTAAATTAGCGGGTAAGTTACAACCGCTAACTAGAACCTCACTAGCAGGGTAGAAATATTTTATATTCGATCCCGCTCCAATAGGGGTAGTAATAACAAGTTTAGAGTCTAATGGAACAGGCCTCAAAGGTAAAATATCCGCAAAGCTCTTAGATACGAAGGAATGCGTAGCTCCAGTATCAAATAAGACAGAGGCAGGCCTTGAGTACACAGAGAGAGTACCTTCCACAACGCCTCCATCTTCGGTAGGTTCCGCATCTATAAGAGCTTGAAGTCTCCCTTGCTTCTTGACAGCAACTGGAAGCTTTTCCGATGGAGCTTGCTCATTAAGAAGTGGACAACTCGGAATTCTATGTTCCCGGCTTCCACATCGAAGACATGCACTCAATCTTCTCCAACACTCATCTGCCTTGTGTCCGGGTTTCTCACAATATTTGCATAGTTCCTTTGATGATGTAGCGACCGGAATGATTTGTTTGTCAATTGATCGCGGCCTCTTGTCTTTTTGAAAGTCATGCCCATCCTTATTGAAATTACGTCCATCTTTATTGAAGTTACGCTCATCATAATTAGGCCTCTTCTTTCCGAAGGAGGGCTTGAAATTACCTGATCTAATAACTTGCTCCCTCTTGGCATCTCTTCCCCGGATGCGATCAGTCAATTCTATTGCATCTTCCAAGAGTTGGGCTCTCCTCACCACATCAGCATATACTTGGATATCCATCGGGGCGAGTTGAGTAATATATTGAGGCTTTAAGCCATTTAAAAATCTCCTTGCCTTCATTTTCTCGGTACTTACAAGATGTGGTGCATACCGGGATAACCTTGCAAATTGGGCTTCGTACTCCGCTACCGTCAAACTCCTTTATTTTAAGGAAGCAAATTCGGTAGCTTTCCTCTCTTGAACTCGGTCAGAAAAGTACTTGTTGTTGAAGTATTCTACAAACTCTTCCCACAACACCTGGTCGTGTGGTAGAGTTGCTTCGACCGACTCCCACCAAGCACGTGCATCTCTTTCAAGCTGAAAGGTAGCGAGTAGGACTTTCTCCTCATCAGCACATTGCATGACTCGAAAAATCCTCTCAATTTCCTTTACCCAATGTTCGGCCTCATCCGGGTCAGTAGACCCAGCGAACTTAGGAGGGTTCATGCTTTTGAAATTCCTATGTAGATCTCCCGCTCCACGGTTAGCTCCTCCTTGAGCTACTTGTTGTAGTGCATGGGTTAAACCTTGCACCGTCCTTTGCATCTCGCGCCATTGAGCTCTCTCGGCAGCCATCTGCGAACACAACTATAAAACTTAAGTGCTTTGTTTATTTATTGATTAATCATTCTTTAAAGCTTAGCCCATGGCTCTACCCAATCTTACCGGGTCAGGTCTTAGACTTTAACAAGGTTAGGGGTCTAATGCACCTACACATGACCAAAACTCGGTACCTGGTGGAGATAATCGATCCGAAGACCACTCGCGCAAGTATGCGACTTTCCTGATAGGCGTAGCCTAACGTTCGGATAACACCTTTTGATATACCGGGTTATTGGGATGCAATGCAAGACCTTAGGGAACCTAGGAATGTGAAACCTAGGGTTTATAAAACCTAGGCTCTGATACCACAAAGACTGTCACGCCCCAACGCGGAATATCAAGGCGTGACGAGTCGTAAACATTCATGTCGATCAGAGCACGAAGATTGGGGTCCAAACCACAAAAATAGATAAGAAGAAATGGATACCCTTATTTCATCGAAATAAAGTTCTTACAACATTCTTAAGCCTTACGAGGCAAGATACAACTTCAACATAAAAACATAATTCTGGCAAGAGCAACCGTTCATAAACCTAGGTAACTAAGGTAATCTTGATTCCTCAATCACTCTAGCTCATTCCCATGAGTTTAGGGTTCATCATCAGAATTACCTGAAATGTTAACCGGAAAACGTAGGGTGAGCGAAATGCTCAGTAGGACTTATATCTCTATACCAGGCAACTTAAAGTAATTAGCAGTTTGGATAAAGTATGTGTTATGCCGAGAAACGTAAATAAAATATGGAACAAGTATAGGAGAGAGAGTAAAGTAATGTAGTAATTGGAATCACAAGTAGATAAGATATCAAGAGTAAAGTTCAAGTAGAGAATGATCATGTAGTAAGTAATATTATGGAATTGGCCATTTTACGCAAGTATGTACAAGTCAAGTACTTCATGTATTCAAGCAAGTCAGGAAATTCACAAACTGTGGATGTCATAAATTAATCTAGCAAGTCAAGCACTTCGGTGCAATGCCACACCTAGTCATTCAACTCCCATGGGCACAAGTACTTTCGGGCGCTCCCCCTAGGACCAGACCGGGCCCCATTAATGCCAGGCATTGGGTTATGGATCATAGATCCCAAGTATATTTTGACATCCATATTTTATGTATGGCCAAGAATTTCAAGGTAGAGCTTATGAAATAAAGTACAGATCTAGCAAAATTATCATTTAAGGGACCAGTAGTACAAGAATTCAAGTAGATGTAAGAGAAGTCCAAGGATGATTTTAAGACATAATGTTTAACGACGTTAAGATAATAAGAAAGTATCATGTTTAACGACATTAAGTCGGTAAGAGAATTGGATTAATGGACACAGCTTATTCGGTTCTCTCGAAAAACCTTGTTAAACAGGCTTAGATCAAGTTTTTAACAGTCGGGTGCTTAATTAGAAAACCGTGGAATTATGGCCAGGTAAGAGGTGGGACAGTGGGAGGCTCCCCTCGCATTTGCGAGGTCCTAATTAATAAACCACTTATCCACTTAAAGCGTTTGCCCGTGGACCTCTTTCCTTAGACACCATTTTTCCTTGGAAATCTAGTTATTTACACGACTTGTTAAAAATACGGTAACATGATATCATGAAAATTGTCAAAAACTCACGGTTATGCAACTAAGTCCATGTAATTTTAACAGATAATATCTACTCCATTTAACATGCCAGAGATATAATATAGTCATGGAGATCAAAGATATCATGAAGGTAACAAGAACTGGGACGGAAATATAAGCTCATAGAATAGAATTATTATCTTTCATAACCTTAACTTAATCGTGTGTGAATTAAAATGATATGCAACTTAACATGACATATCTAAAAAGGCTAGATGATATATAACCGGAAAACATCACAATCGAGGTAGAGATCGCGCATCCGGAACACGGTCTTAGAAAGACACCGTGATCCGAGATGGATCTTCAAGTGGTTAAAAATCTTAGTTTAAATATTATGTCTAATTGTATGGATAGCATGATCAATACTTAATAAACTTTGGGGAAAATAGTATAGAATCAAAGTAACCATGCATCTACATCTAATGCATGCATTAATTTGAGTTTAGCCTTAGAGAACACCTACCTTTTTGAAGATCAAGAATAAGAAACTTAAGAACGAATAATGCTTTCGACACTCCTCCAACTTCGAGCTTTCTCCCTCTCTCCAACCAGCAATTCCTCCCAAGATAGTTGTGATTTGAGTATGGAAGAGCATAGCCCTATTTATAGGCCAAAATCTCCCACCTACTTTCACTATTCCACCAACCTCATTCCATTACACCAACTTTGTTCCACTATTACACCAACCCCATTACACCAACTTTATTCCACTCTTACACCAACCCCATTATACCAACTTTGTTCCACTATCCGGATGACATAATCTATGACCTCATTTATTTGATGATGTAAGAATGACCTCATCCATTAATTAGGATTAGATTAAAGCTAATAAAAATCGGATGTCGACGTCTTTGTCTTTTCGAAATCGTATCGCGAATCTCGCCATTTATGTTAACACGTGGAATAGGGCTCATGTTTGCATAATAGAAAAATATTCACAATTTATTTTATTTTCATCTTTCATTATTTCTTTATATATATATATATATATATATATATATATATGCATATAAAATTTTTTGAGTTGCTGCATCCTCCCCCACTTAGAAGAATTTGGTCCTCCAAATTCACATCATGTAATAGTAATTTAAAATTTAAATGGAGGGTTCAAAATTCTAACCTGAGATCAAATCTGGGTACTTCTTCTTGATTGACTCCTCTAATTCCCAAGTAGCCTCCTCGCATCCACGCTTACTCCATTGGACTTTTACCATCGGTATAGCCCTATTCCTTAGCTGGTGAAATTTCCGATCTAAGATCTTGATCGGTCTTTCTTCATAAGACAAATCTTTCTGGAGCTTCAAGTCATTGAATTGAATCACATGCGAAGGATCATACACATATTTCCTTAGCATGGATACATGAAATACATCATGGACACCGGCCAATTGTGGAGGTAAAGCCAGCTTGTATGCCACTTCACCGATTCGTTCTAGAATCTCAAAAGGGCCAATAAATCTTGGACTCAGTTTTCCATTGATACCAAACCTCTTAATTCCTCGCGTGGGTGAAATTTTCAAGAAGACATGCTCCCCCACCTGAAATTCAAGGTCTCTTCTTCGATTATCGGCATAACTCTTTTACCGTGATTGAGTAATTTTCAGCCTTTCACGGATCAACTGAATATTGTGAGTTGTATCTTGAATAATATCGGGACCCATCAATCCCTTATCTCCAACCTCACTCCAGCATAGGGGTGATCTACAACTCCTACTATACAATGCTTCAAAAGGTGCCATCTGAATGTTAGACTGATAACTGTTGTTATATGCAAATTCAATCAGTGGCAAGTGTTCATGCCAACTTCCCCCAAAATCTATCATACAAGCTCTTAACATATCTTCGATAATCCGATTTGTCCTCTCGGTTTGTCCATCTGTCTGAGGGTGGAAAGCCGTACTAAAATTTAGTCTAGTACCCAAGGATGATTGTAAACCTTTCCAGAAGTGAGAGGTGAATCTCGGATCTCTATCCGAAATTATGGAAGTTGGAATACCGTGCAGCCTTACAACCTCCTTGATATACAGGGCAGCTAGAACATCCACGGTCCATTTAGTTTTGATGGATAAGAAGTGAGCAGACTTAGTTAGTCGGTCCACAATCACCCATATAGCATCAAATCCACTTCGAGTCTTTGGCAACCCAACTATAAAATCCATGCCAATACTATCCCATTTCCATTCTGGTATTTCTAGAGGTTTTAGCTTACCAGCCGGTTTGAGATGTTCGACTTTAACTTGTTGGCATACCAAACATCGACTCACGAACTCGGCTACCTCTCTTTTCATGTTAGGCCACCAAGAGGTTCTTTTGAGATCTTGGTACATTTTTGTAGCACCAGGATGAATAGTATACCTCGATCGATGTGCCTCCTCCAAGATTTTGTTCTTGATAGTAGAACAATCGGGCACACAAGTTCTTCCTCGGAAGAGTAGCCTTCCATCATCTGCCAAAAGGAAATCTGGTCGTTGATCTAGTTTCTCTTTAATTTCAACAACCAATGGATCATCATTTTGTAACTCCTTAATTTCTAAGAGTAACTTGGATTGGAGACTAATATTTGCAATAAAAACTCCTTCTTCCTTCTCCTCCATATTGAGGTCTAAGTTTGCCATCTGTTCTAACAATTGCCACTCTTTAATCATTAAGCTTGATAATAATGCCATCGGCTTCCGGCTAAGAGCATCAGCTACGGCATTTCCTTTTCCGGGGTAGTATTGTATAGAGAAATCAAAATCCTTCAAGTATTCTAGCCACCGTCTTTGTCTCATATTAAGTTCCTTTTGAGAGAATAAGTACTTGAGACTCTTGTGATCGGAATATACAATAAATGCCTCACCATAGAGATAATGTCGCCAAATTTTCAAGGCAAAGATTACAGCTGCAAGCTCTAAGTCATGCACGGGATAACTCTCCTCGTGCTTTTTCAATTGTCTTGAGGAATAGGCGATCACCTTGTCATGTTGCATTAATACAAAGCCTAGGCCAATTCCAGATGCATCAGCACAAACTTCGAATCTCCCTCCTTCAGTAGGCAATGTGAGTATAGGGGCAGTAGTTAAACAATCTTTCAAAGTTTGGAAGCTTTTCTCACATTCTTAGGACCATATATAAGGAATCTCCTTTCTCGTCAATCTTGTTAAAGATACGGCGATCTTGGAGAAATCCTTAATAAATCTTCTATAATATCCTGCCAATCCCAAGAAGCTTCGAATTTCTGTCACACTAGTAGGTCTTTCCCAATTTTTCACGGCCTCAACCTTTGAAGGATCGACCACAATACCATTCCGGGATATTATGTGACCTAGAAAAGAAACTTCTTCTAGCCAGAAATCACACTTACTAAGCTTAGCATAAAGTTTGTGATCTCTTAATAACTGTAGGGATTTCTTGAGATGTTCTTCATGCTCCATCTCAGACTTTGAGTAGATCAAAATATCGTCAATAAAGACTATCACAAATTGATCAAGGTATGGCCTGAATACACTGTTCATTAACTGCATAAATGCGGCAGGCGCATTGGTTAGGCCAAAAGGCATAACAGTGAACTCATAATGTCCATACCTGCTCCTGAATGCCGTTTTGTGAATATCTTCCTCCTTGATCTTCAATTGATGATAACCAGATCGGAGATCAATTTTTGAAAAATATCGAGCTCCAGAAATCTAGTCAAATAGTTCATCAATCCTCGGCAATGGATATTTATTCTTGATTGTGAGTTGGTTTAATTGCCGGTAGTCAACACACAGTCTCATTGACCCATCCTTCTTTTTGACAAATAAGACGGGAGCTCCCCATGGAGAAGTACTCGGTCGGATGAATCCCTTCTCTAATAACTCCATCAATTGTTCTTTTAACTCCTTCATTTCGATAGGGGACATCCGATACGGAGCCTTAGAAATAGGTGTAGCTCCCGGAATCAAATCAATAGAGAAGACCACTTCTCTCTCCGGAGGAATACCAGGCAACTCATCCGGAAATATATCAGAATAATCCAGAACAATAGGAATATCCTCCAGATTAGGTTTCTTATGCTTGGCCATAGTCATAGAAACTAAGAATGCCGCACAACCCTTCTTCAATAATTTATCAGCTTTAAGAGCCGAAATAAGGGATATGTGTCTAGAATACTTGACACCAGAAAATAATAGGTTGGGGTACTCACTAAAGGTTACCGTACCCAATTTACAGTTAACACTAGCACCATATGTAGATAACCAGTCAGCTCCCAAGATAATATCATATCCTGCCATCTCCATGCACACTAAATTAGCGGGTAAGTTACAACCGCTAACTAGAACCTCACTAGCAGGGTAGAAATATTTTATATTCGATCCCGCTCCAATAGGGGTAGTAATAACAAGTTTAGAGTCTAATGGAACAGGCCTCAAAGGTAAAATATCCGCAAAGCTCTTAGATACGAAGGAATGCGTAGCTCCAGTATCAAATAAGACAGAGGCAGGCCTTGAGTACACAGAGAGAGTACCTTCCACAACGCCTCCATCTTCGGTAGGTTCCGCATCTATAAGAGCTTGAAGTCTCCCTTGCTTCTTGACAGCAACTGGAAGCTTTTCCGATGGAGCTTGCTCATTAAGAAGTGGACAACTCGGAATTCTATGTTCCCGGCTTCCACATCGAAGACATGCACTCAATCTTCTCCAACACTCATCTGCCTTGTGTCCGGGTTTCTCACAATATTTGCATAGTTCCTTTGATGATGTAGCGACCGGAATGATTTGTTTGTCAATTGATCGCGGCCTCTTGTCTTTTTGAAAGTCATGCCCATCCTTATTGAAATTACGTCCATCTTTATTGAAGTTACGCTCATCATAATTAGGCCTCTTCTTTCCGAAGGAGGGCTTGAAATTACCTGATCTAATAACTTGCTCCCTCTTGGCATCTCTTCCCCGGATGCGATCAGTCAATTCTATTGCATCTTCCAAGAGTTGGGCTCTCCTCACCACATCAGCATATACTTGGATATCCATCGGGGCGAGTTGAGTAATATATTGAGGCTTTAAGCCATTTAAAAATCTCCTTGCCTTCATTTTCTCGGTACTTACAAGATGTGGTGCATACCGGGATAACCTTGCAAATTGGGCTTCGTACTCCGCTACCGTCAAACTCCTTTATTTTAAGGAAGCAAATTCGGTAGCTTTCCTCTCTTGAACTCGGTCAGAAAAGTACTTGTTGTTGAAGTATTCTATAAACTCTTCCCACAACACCTGGTCGTGTGGTAGAGTTGCTTCGACCGACTCCCACCAAGCACGTGCATCTCTTTCAAGCTGAAAGGTAGCGAGTAGGACTTTCTCCTCATCAGCACATTGCATGACTCGAAAAATCCTCTCAATTTCCTTTACCCAATGTTCGGCCTCATCCGGGTCAGTAGACCCAGCGAACTTAGGAGGGTTCATGCTTTTGAAATTCCTATGTAGATCTCCCGCTCCACGGTTAGCTCCTCCTTGAGCTACTTGTTGTAGTGCATGGGTTAAACCTTGCACCGTCCTTTGCATCTCGCGCCATTGAGCTCTCTCGGCAGCCATCTGCGAACACAACTATAAAACTTAAGTGCTTTGTTTATTTATTGATTAATCATTCTTTAAAGCTTAGCCCATGGCTCTACCCAATCTTACCGGGTCAGGTCTTAGACTTTAACAAGGTTAGGGGTCTAATGCACCTACACATGACCAAAACTCGGTACCTGGCGGAGATAATCGATCCGAAGACCACTCGCGCAAGTATGCGACTTTCCTGATAGGCGTAGCCTAACGTTCGGATAACACCTTTTGATATACCGGGTTATTGGGATGCAATGCAAGACCTTAGGGAACCTAGGAATGTGAAACCTAGGGTTTATAAAACCTAGGCTCTGATACCACAAAGACTGTCACGCCCCAACGCGGAATATCAAGGCGTGACGAGTCGTAAACATTCATGTCGATCAGAGCACGAAGATTGGGGTCCAAACCACAAAAATAGATAAGAAGAAATGGATACTCTTATTTCATCGAAATAAAGTTCTTACAACATTCTTAAGCCTTACGAGGCAAGATACAACTTCAACATAAAAACATAATTCTGGCAAGAGCAACCGTTCATAAACCTAGGTAACTAAGGTAATCTTGATTCCTCAATCACTCTAGCTCATTCCCATGAGTTTGGGGTTCATCATCAGAATTACCTGAAATGTTAACCGGAAAACGTAGGGTGAGCGAAATGCTCAGTAGGACTTATATCTCTATACCAGGCAACTTAAAGTAATTAGCAGTTTGGATAAAGTATGTGTTATGCCGAGAAACGTAAATAAAATATGGAACAAGTATAGGAGAGAGAGTAAAGTAATGTAGTAATTGGAATCACAAGTAGATAAGATATCAAGAGTAAAGTTCAAGTAGAGAATGATCATGTAGTAAGTAATATTATGGAATTGGCCATTTTACGCAAGTATGTACAAGTCAAGTACTTCATGTATTCAAGCAAGTCAGGAAATTCACAAACTGTGGATGTCATAAATTAATCTAGCAAGTCAAGCACTTCGGTGCAATGACACACCTAGTCATTCAACTCCCATGGGCACAAGTACTTTCGGGCGCTCCCCCCAGGACCAGACCGGGCCCCATTAATGCCAGGCATTGGGTTATGGATCATAGATCCCAAGTATATTTTGACATCCACATTTTATGTATGGCCAAGAATTTCAAGGTAGAGCTTATGAAATAAAGTACAGATCTAGCAAAATTATCATTCAAGGGACCAGTAGTACAAGAATTCAAGTAGATGTAAGAGAAGTCCAAGGATGATTTTAAGACATAATGTTTAACGACGTTAAGATAATAAGAAAGTATCATGTTTAACGACATTAAGTCGGTAAGAGAATTGGATTAATGGACACAGCTTATTCGGTTCTCTCGAAAAACCTTGTTAAACAGGCTTAGATCAAGTTTTTAACAGTCGGGTGCTTAATTAGAAAACCGTGGAATTATGGCCAGGTAAGAGGTGGGACAGTGGGAGGCTCCCCTCGCATTTGCGAGGTCCTAATTAATAAACCACTTATCCACTTAAAGCGTTTGCCCGTGGACCTCTTTCCTTAGACACCATTTTTCCTTGGAAATCTAGTTATTTACACGACTTGTTAAAAATACGGTAACATGATATCATGAAAATTGTCAAAAACTCACGGTTATGCAACTAAGTCCATGTAATTTTAACAGATAATATCTACTCCATTTAACATGCCAGAGATATAATATAGTCATGGAGATCAAAGATATCATGAAGGTAACAAGAACTGGGACGGAAATATAAGCTCATAGAATAGAATTATTATCTTTCATAACCTTAACTTAATCGTGTGTGAATTAAAATGATATGCAACTTAACATGACATATCTAAAAAGGCTAGATGATATATAACCGGAAAACATCACAATCGAGGTAGAGATCGCGCATCCGGAACACGGTCTTAGAAAGTCACCGTGATCCGAGATGGATCTTCAAGTGGTTAAAAATCTTAGTTTAAATATTATGTCTAATTGTATGGATAGCATGATCAATACTTAATAAACTTTGGGGGAAATAGTATAGAATCAAAGTAACCATGCATCTACATCTAATGCATGCATTAATTTGAGTTTAGCCTGAGAGAACACTTACCTTTTTGAAGATCAAGAATAAGAAACTTAAGAACGAATAATGCTTTCGACACTCCTCCAACTTCGAGCTTTCTCCCTCTCTCCAACCAGCAATTCCTCCCAAGATAGTTGTGATTTGAGTATGGAAGAGCATAGCCCTATTTATAGGCCAAAATCTCCCACCTACTTTCACTATTCCACCAACCTCATTCCATTACACCAACCCCATTACACCAACTTTGTTCCACTATTACGCCAACCCCATTACACCAACTTTATTCCACTCTTACACCAACCCCATTATACCAACTTTGTTCCACTATCCGGATGACATAATCTATGACCTCATTTATTCGATGATGTAAGAATGACCTCATCCATTAATTAGGATTAGATTAAAGCTAATAAAAATCGGATGTCGACGTCTTTGTCTTTTCGAAATCGTATCGCGAATCTCGCCATTTATGTTAACACGTGGAATAGGGCTCATGTTTGCATAATAGAAAAATATTCACAATTTATTTTATTTTCATCTTTCATTATTTCTTTATATATATATATATATGCATATAAAATTTTTTGAGTTGCTGCAGGTCCAACCTTAATTGGTGCGTGATGACCTCCGGAGAGATTCCGGGGAGTTCATCCTCGAACCACACGAAGATGTCTTGGTTGGCCGTGAGGAAGCTCGCGTATTCCAGCTTGTCGTGCTCGGTCAGGGTAGCGCCGATCTTCAGCATTCTGCTTGGGTAGTCCCCAACCTGGATGAGGTACAAGTCCTCAGCTGGCGCACTCGTGCTCGGACCTGGATCTTCGGTCCTCGCCCTCTTCTCCAGTGGCACTACTTCGGGATGTCAATCGCGAGTGGAGATAAGGTAGCACCTTCTGGACTCCCGTTGATCACCTCAAACTTCACCTACCCCACGGGGGGTGGGGAACTTAAGCTTATGGTGGTAGGAAGAAGGGACTCCTCGAAGCGTGCCGAGGATCCCTCGGCCGATGATAGCATTATACCCTGTCATTGCATGAACCACAGTGAAGTCAGCGAGGAAGGTTACCTCTTTTGGTGCCGTCCCGAACATGATCGGGAGTGAGATACGCCCTTCCGGGAGGATAGTCCTGCTGGAGAACCTGTACAGTGGTGTATGCAATGGCGTAAGTCGTGACACATCCACACCCATGAGTATAAGACAGTCGTACGCAATAACGTCGGGTCCGCTTCCATTATCTACCAGAATGCGACGTACAGTACATTGGTTGATGGTGGCAGAAACCACCAGAGCATCAGAATGGGGCGTCATGACGCCTTCCAGGTCATCCTCAGAGAAAATTATGGGGTCTCCTAGATGACCCGAGGGGGAAAGCCCACGTGGGGTGCCGTCGCCGTGGTCCGCCGTGTTGATGGCCGTCGCGTAGCGACACCTTCTGCTTGCGTTATCTCCCCCCGCGGCGGGCCCTCCAGAGATCATCATGATCTCTTTTCCATTGGACCGGTTATCGATCGGGGGAGGTGTCTTCTATCGTCTCTCGGCGGCTTTGGCGAGGAATTTGTCGAGGAGTCCTCGGCAGACGAGGTCCTCGATGGCATCCTTTAGGTTGATGCAGTCGACGGTGTCGTAACCATGGTCTCAATGGTAGTGACACTATTTCTTCTTGTTCCTCGAGCTCGGGTCTGACTTCATCCGTGGGGGCCATTTGAGGAATGGCTCCTCGCGGATCTCCATCAAGATCTGGTCGGGCGGGGCCGTTAGAGGTGTGTAATGGCTGTAGCCACCCCTTTCCTTGTTGGAGTGGTCACGGCGGTCCCCGTCGCGTCGCTCTCGTTTACTCCGGCCCTCTCGTGGTGGGTCGGCGGCTCTCTTTCGGTCGGGCTGGTCAGTCCCGGCCACGCGGCGCAGGGCCGTGGTGTTCTCCTCACAGTGCTTGTGCTTCTGGGCTAGCGCGAGGAGGTCTGGAAGGGTCGTCGGGGATTCGACTCCGAGCACACGTTGAAGGATGTGGTCTCGCGTCCCCTGGGTCAGTGCCGTGGTGCCGATGTCAACGTCAAGGTGGGGGATGCGGAGCGCCTCCGCGCGGAAGCGAGAGACGAAGTCCCACAACGTTTCTTCTTTCCCCTGCCTGAGAGCAAGCAGGGTTACAGCAGACTTGGCTACCTTTCAGCAGCCCACAAAGTTCTCCTTGAATAGCCGTTTGAGCTATTGGAAGGAGGAGATCATCCCGGCCGACAGGGACTCGAACCACGCTCGGGTGTTTTCCCGGAGAGTCGTGACGAACGCCAAGCTTTTCACGGTGTCCGAGGCCCGGTGAAATACCATGTGGGACTCGAAGCCGTGCAGGTGGTCGATCAGGTCGGTGGTGCCGTCGTAGGAGGCGAATGACAGCAACTAGAGTTTTGGTGGGATCGGGGCTTCCATGATCTCCCTGGAGAAGGGAGCATGGAAGTCCAAGTCATCGTCGATGAGGCTGTGATTCTTGGCTGCCAGGAGGACGTCATCCAGGTACCGGACCTCATCCTCTATCTCGTCGAACCGTTGGAGCCGGCGGTCCATTTCTGGATTGGAATAAAGCGGGCTGCGTACCTTGGGTGCCGGCACGTTGCGTGACCGTCGGGTCCTTGCGACGGAGGCATGGGATGCCTCACGTACTTGCCAGAAGTTCTCTCCGGTCTGGTCCCTTTCACCCTCCCGTCATTCGGGTGGGACGAGTTGGGGCCTAACCCTCTGGTCCCGAAGCTCTCGGCAGAAATCTGTCAAGGCCCGGATCTCCTGGCAGAGCTCATGGTGCGGACACCCGAGCAGTTGATCGGCACGATACGCCGAGCCACCGGTACCGCACACGGAGCACGACACGAGCCACCTCAGCGTCCATCTGGCTCGGAGACAGCCTGGAGACTCCGCCTTGAGCCTCCCCATTTATTATATTTAGCTAGACTTTATGTGTGTGTAATTTGTATTTATTTCGTTGCATTCGGTTTGCCATTTTGAGTGTAATAGGGGCTTACGAGCATTTCGGACCCCGTGGGCCCCACGGGCCCCCCGGGCCCCACCACATTGGGCCACCTCAGCCTAGGGTCCTACGTGGGGCCAGTCTGTTGAGTACGGACTGAATAGATCTAGAGGGGGGGTGAATAGATCTTTCCCCCTTTTTCGATTTAATATCTATTGACTAAATGAGTTGTAGGTGATTGACGAATTACAGAACTAATGTTGATATCAATGAAGAAGACAAACACATAGAGAAGCACGCACACACATAAGCAAACCACAAGATAGGATTTTTAAGGTGGTTCAGTCTCTTCCCGAGACTTACATCCACCCCTTGCTTAACTCAAGCAAGGCTTCACTTATGAGAACCTCTGATCTCAATCCAAAACACAAGACACCGCTGTCACACAGCTTGTTTCTGCTGACACACAGCTTGTACCAGCTGACACACAGCTTGAATCCGCTGCCTCACAGCTTGACACTTGGTGTAAGGATGAATAGAAATGATGAGAAGTTGGGATGATGCAACAGGACTGAATATAGACTTTTGTAACAATGTAAAGAATTCGGCCTGGGACTTAATCACATAAATAACAAGAGTAGACTCCCTGTAGAACTTCCAATCGGATGCCTTCAGCTGCTTTGTTGCTGGAGGTTGCACAGCTTCAAGCCCAGTCTTCCTTCTGCAGCTATGAGAATGCTTTTAGTCTTCTGCAGATTTCTGGTTGATGGAGAGCCACTTCGTCATGTGATGTAGGTGTGTTTCTTAGCTTCTGTTCTATGCTCTCTCTGTGTGCTTACCTCCGCGATCAGTTTTCTTCTACTTTTTATGCATATTCTTTTTCAAGCCTGAAGCTCTTCCCGCTCAAATTCCAGATCGAGCGTTTTTCTGCTAGAAAGAAGGGAGAAGGTTAAATCCGATCACTACAATAAGTTTGACCGCTTCTAAGCAGGATTCTCTCCTTGATTCCCGTGCGGAATCTTATCATTTGAACCGCCCAACAACCTGCAGCAACAACCTGCAGGTTTTTTTCAACAGAAACTGAATTCGGTTGGATTTCGGTTCTGGACGCAGTTCCGCTTGTGGTCGACAACGACCCTGTCTCTGGTCGACAATGAGCAGTGTCCAGACGGCTGGTTCTTCAGTCTGATGCTCTGTCTGTTCCGTGGTCGACAACGGGCAGGGCTCTGGTCGACAATCAGAGCGCGTACAGAGAAAACATAGCTTGAACTGTGTTTGGTTGGATTCGTTGGTCGACAATGATTACTACTCTGGTCGACAAGCAATCTTGACAACTTCCTCTGATCTGTTGACTTCATTAGAACTTCAGTATACCTGAAATTACTTGAACTATTAGATTTGCATTGAATTAGTTAACCACATCTTTTGTCATCATCAAATTATCATGAGTCCATTGCTTTATATTGAAGGAGCAATTAAACATATCCTTTGTCATCATCAAAACTAAAGGGATGCACAACATTCTCCCCCTTTTTGATGATGACAACCATGAGTCATTGTGACAAAACACCAGATTATAAAAGTCATTTGATATTGCATTCAAGACTATCATAGCACAGATTTCATTCAGACAATTCGTTTGATGTGTCTTTCAAAAACTATAGCACTAATTACATGAGTGACTCAAAAAGGATAAAGACACTAAGGACACGTAGACAAGGTAAACTTGACATCTAGACACACATCTAGACACACAACTAGACACACAATGACACATAAAGTCCTATCTCCCTCTTTGTCAACAGCAAAAAGAAGATCATTTAAACAATCCCTCTGAGGAGGATGCAGAAAACGAGCGGTCAGGATTTAATTAGCATAACTCAAATTTTTGGAAGATGTTAAAGTGTACGCCCTTTCTTTAATAGAACACTTATGGAACCTTTCCACCCTTATGCAAAGACCACCTTGACCAAATAGAGTGGGTATTGTGGTTCAATGAATTTGAAAGTATTGCACCAATAAATTGACTCCCCATATCCAATTTCTTGCACATGGCTCCTTGAACTTATAATATATTTCAAGGGATAATTTGACTAACTATGCTAGCTGAACAGTGTTTTGTACTTTTGTTTGCATGCTATGCTTTAGGTCAACCATTTTCTCTGCCTTTGTGATAACTTTTTGAATCATTTGAGAGCTGTGGTCAGGTTTATCACATGCTTTTCTACACGAGGAGACACGCTTTTTACACGCCAGAAACCCCGGCTACTTAGCATGCCTAACCATTCCACTAATAACTGGGACACACCTTTTATCCATGAGGATATACGTTTATCAGACGCCAATATCCCCAGTTACTCAGTATGCCCAATCAATATTTTTGAAAGCAGCAGAGTTAGATTGGATCTTCATGACACACTTGTCTCCCATCTATTGTTCAGCCAATTTTTTTTGCTTTGAGATGGAGAACAGTAGTTTCTCAGAACTCAATCCATTGCTCTACCAAGAAGGCAGAATTATGGCGTATTCCATGTACATACATGTTATATTTGAGTTTAATTTTACTGTTCAACACAGACATAGGTAGAGAAACAGTCTCATTACTAAAAATCATAAGTCCTCAAAATCTTGTGATAGAGTCATAGTTATGGTTTGAATTTATTGCAGTAGTACAGTTCAAATTCTCATTACTACACTCAACCTCTACTCTTAATGATTACCTTGGTGATTTTATTGAAAGATATGGTTAGGTTTTTCAATGTTTTATCGAGGAATGAGTTTACACTTTTTCTCCCCCTCAATTTGTGAGTCCTTGCTGAAGATAAAAAAATGTTGGTCATGAAGAGATATAGAGACACAAGGGATGGGAAGCATGGATAAGGATGAGTGAGTGAAGAAATGGAGCACAAAAGTTCACTTAGTTCAGAGGATTTCCTAGCAGAGCCAGCAGCCTTTTTTTTAGATCCATTTTCCCTTGTTCAGATCCTCTGTCGACCATAGAGTTGCCTTTGGTCGACCTCTGTGCTGTCACAGAAACTGCCTGATGAGTAGTCACCTGTGGTCTGCTTTCTGACAAATCTGTTGTCGACCATGGGACCGCCTGTGGTCGACAGCTGCGAAGTCACAGAACCAACTATTTCCTGTCCTGATGCCTTGGTCGACCAGCGCCTCGCCTGTGGTCGACCACAAGAGATAATCCGTAGTAGAACCAGGATTCTGCAGAACTTGCTGAAGTAGCAACCGACACTAGACCTCCAAACTCAAAACTTGACCAGTACTAGAGACCTAGTTGACATAACTTAGTACAGAAATGACAGAATCTATACAGTGAACACATGAATATGATTATTTCAAAAAATTTCAAGAGAAATTCTACAAATTCCTAACTCCCTTCTTAGAGTTGAAAATATGTCATTGTTAAGGGGTTTTGTGAAAATGTCTGCCAGTTGTTTTTCAGTTTCTACAAAATGAAGCATGAAATTTTCTTTGGAGACCTCATCTCTTAGAAAGTGATGACGGATCTCAATGTGTTTTGTCCTAGAGTGTTGAATGGGGTTTTTAGACAAATTAATAGCACTAGTGTTGTCACAGAAAATAGGTGCACATCCAAGATCTACATTGTAGTCTTGGAGTTGATGTTTTATCCACATAACCTGTGTACCACAGCTCCCTACTGCGACATACTCAGCCTCAGCAGTGGAGAGTGCCACAGAATGCTGCTTTTTAGAAGCCCATGATATTAAACATCCACCTAATATTTGACAATAACCACTAGTACTCTTCCTATCAATTTTGCAACCAGCATAATCAGCATCTGAATAAGAAATCAAATCTAGTTTGCAGTATGTAGGATACCATAAACCCAATTCTTGGGTGCCGGCAAGGTATCGAAGGATACGCTTGACAGCCCCTAAATGTGATTCTCTAGGGCTAGACTGATATCTAAAACACATGCATACACTAAACTGAATATCTGGCCTTGAAGCAGTTAAATATAGCAGGGACCCGATCATACCTCTGTATTTCTTGGCATCTACCATGTTACCTTTTACATCAGCTTCCAATGTTGCATTTGTACCCATGGGTGATTCGATTGGTTTGCAGCTTTCCATGCCAAATTTCTTCAACATCTCCTTTATGTACTTGGATTGATTTATGAAGTATCCTTCTCTACATTGTACGATCTGCAATCCAAGAAAAAACTGTAAATCACCCATTGAACTCATTTCAAACTCATTGGTCATTAAGTTTGTAAATTCAGTACATAAAGAAGCTTCGGTAGACCCAAACACAATGTCATCCACATAGATTTGTACAATTAGTATATGCTTACCTTGGGTCTTGGAAAATAATGTTTGATCAATTTTACCTCTTATGTATCCCTTCTTGGTGAGGAAGGAGCTCAACCTTTCATACCAGGCCCGAGGAGCCTGCTTTAATCCATACAAAGCTTTATGCAATTTGAAAACATGATTAGCAAGTTCATCATTTTCAAAACCAGGGGGTTGTTCCATATAGACTTCTTCTTTTATTATTCCATTTAGAAATGCACTTTTTACATCCATTTGTTGTAGTTTGATTCCATGAGATGCTGCAAAGGCTAACAATATCCTGATGGCTTCTAATCTAGCAACTGGAGCATATGATTCTTCAAAAGCAACCCCAAATTCCTGGTTGTACCCTTTAGCCACCAGCCGAGCCTTGTTTCTCATTACAACCCCTTCTTCACTTAGCTTGTTTTTATAGACCCACTTGGTTCCAATAACGGGGTGAGATGAAGGTCTAGGGACAAGACTCCACACCTGATTTCTTTCAAATTGATTTAGTTCTTCATGCATAGCATTTATCCATGAGTCATCTTTTAATGCTTCCTCTACTGATTTGGGCTCTATTTGGGACACAAGTGCAAGCTGATCTAGTTCATTGATTTCTTTTAACTGAGATCTAGTCTTCCTAGGATCATGAATTCCACCAATGATGTTTTCTATGGAATGATATCTAAGAAGTCTTAAGTTCTCAAGATTGTTACCTGAGATGCCTTCTCCTTCGGGTGGAGCATTAGTAATACCTTGATCTCTTTCCTGAGATTGTTCTTCTTCATTTGGTTCTTCTTTGTCTTCTAGAAATTCCCTATCTTCTTCTTCCTTGCTGACCTGCTCATTTTTGCCAAGATCATTAATTTCATCAAATGTAATATGAGGGGATTCTTCAACAATTTGATCTTTGGTGTTAAAAACTCTATAGGCTCTTGATCGGTCGGAATAGCCCAAGAATATTCCTGGATCACTCTTCGGTTCAAATTTGTCCAAGACCCTTTTATCATTGTTATGAATAAAGCATTTTGACCCGAAAATTCTAAAATGAGCTAGGGATGGTTTCTTACCTTTGAACATTTCATATGGTGTATTTTCACTAGCTGGTCTTACCATTGCTCGGTTTATAATGTAGCATGCTATGTTGACTGCCTCTGCCCAAAATCTCCTTGGAAGTTTAGCTTCAACCAGCATGGTTCTAGCCATCTCGACAAGAGTGCGGTTCCTTCTCTCCACAACACCATTTTGTTCTGGAGTCCTTGGTGAGGAAAATCTGTGGGTTATGCCCTTGTTTCTGCAGAATAAGTCAAAGTCAGAATTTTCAAACTCCCCCCCATGGTCAGATATGATTGTACACACTTTGGACTTGCCATCCTGCTTCATTCTTTTGTAGAATTCCTGAAACTCAGAAAAAGCATCACTTTTATGAGATAGAAACATTACCCATGTGAATCTAGAGAAATCATCAACTAGAACATAACCGTATCTCTTACCACTAAGACTAGCAGTTCTTGTTGGGCCAAAAAGGTCCATGTGCACAAGTTCTAGTGGTCTAGAAGATTGACTTTCAGTTCTACTTTTGAATGATTTTCTTGTTTGCTTACCTTGGGTACATGATTCACATACCTTGACATTTTGAGCAAACGAAATTTTAGGCATACCAAGAACCATTTTATTCTTCACAAGTTTATGCAACACCCTATAGCTAACATGCCCTAGCCTTCGGTGCCACAGCCAGGTCAGGTCCTCTTTCTTGGCGGTTAGGCACAGGTTGGAGTGGGCTGGATCATCCAAGTCTATTATGTAGACATTGTTTACTCTCTGGCCCATAAACTTGACTGTATCTGAATTTGGTTCAATAATCTTGCAGATCTTGGAGTCAAATATTACTTTATGGCCTTTGTCGCAAAGCTGACTGATGCTCAGCAAGTTATATTCCAGTCCATCTACCAGCAGTACATTTTCAATATTGTTTGAGGAGTTCTTACCTATTTTACCTGTCCCGATGATCTTACCTTTGTTATTTCCTCCAAAGGTCACATAACCTCCATCTTTTGAGCTTAGTTGGGAGAACTTGGTCTTGTCTCCCGTCATGTGTCTTGAGCAACCACTATCTAAGTACCACTTATTGTGCATGGCTGCCAGACATTCCTGCATCATGAATTACACAGAAATTTTTGGACCCCAATGGTACCCGGGTCCAAGATAACTTGTAAAATTGTGAAATTGCTGTAACAATCCTTTGGGAATCCAGATTTTCTTAGAGCAGTTTAATTTTTCATCTCTGAACTTGTTCAGATTGGGTGGCTTTTGTTCTACTGTTTCTTTAATCTGAATCCACCTTTTTGATTTCCAATTTTCATTTTGTTTCACCTGAGAAAATTTGTGGTTTCTGTTTGCGTGTCTGGTCATGGTCGACATCTGGTGTGTCTGTGGTCGACCATTGCTTTTCCAGAAGCCAGCGCTTGTTCTGGCAGTTCCTCTGGTCGACATCTGGTATGTCTGTGGTCGACCACTGCTTCTCCAGACGCCAGCGCCTGTTCTGGCAGATCCTCTGGTCGACAGAGGAGGGGTCGGTTGTCGACCAGCCTGTCTCCAGACACCTTGTTTTCCAGATTTATGTCCTTTACCTTGATTTAGTACTTGGTTTGTTTGGTTATTTCTGTGAATTTGAGTTTCTTGTCTGTTATTTTTAAGCTTATGTTGATTGACTGTTTTCTCTTTAATGCTTCTCTCTTCCTTGGTGACATTATTCCTTTTGGAGGAGCATTCAGCTACATCCTCTTGTTTGTCTTGGTATAGATTGATTAGGGGCCCTTTTCCTTTTGAGTCAGCAATCCCAGTTGCGGTTTTTATTTGGAATTCCTTTTTAGCCGTAGGATTGTATCCTAACCCTTCTTTTTGAAAGTTTACTTTTATTCCCAAGACAGCATTTAAGTTTTCTTGACCTTTAGTCATTTTTTCCAAGGTTTCCTGTTTGTTTTTCAGTTCACTCTGGATTCTTTCTATTTCTTCCAGAAGTTGACAGTTTTCCTCCTTGAGTGAGTTGTTTCTTTCTTGAGTTACCTTAGTTTGCTGTTCACTTTCTTGAGTCTTTAATTTTACCTCATCAATTGTGGTTTTCAGTGACTCATTTTCTTCTAACAGCCATTTGACATTTTCTTCATCTGTCTCGTATTGTTTCAGCTTATTTTTCAAGGTGGTGATTTCTAATTCTAGTTCAGTTCTGTTGGCAAATGGGTTGCTGTCATTATTGACCTGATTAAGTTTTTTCTTCAGACTCTTATTTTCCTTTCTAATTCTTTCATATGCATCAAGTAAGTCTGAGTAGACTTCTTCCCAATCTGAGCTAGAAAAATCTTGAAACGGAGGGATTACCTCAAGATCATCGCTATCTCCTTTGGCCATCAAACAGATGTTTCCTTCTTCTTCCTCGGAAGTTGTTTCCTTCTTACTGCTTTCCTCCTCCTCGCTCCATGTGCTTATCATTGCTTTTAGTTGCTTGCCTTTCCACTTGAAGCTTGATTTCTTAGGAGTCTCTGGACATTCAGCCTTTATGTGTCCTAGTTTCCTGCAGTTGTAGCAGACAAGTTTGTTAGATGAAGTTTTATTTTTATCAAACTTAAACTGAGATGACTTTCTTACCATGCCCTTAGGATTCCTGAATCCCTTACCTTCCTTCCGCAGAAACCTTTTGAATTTTCTTGTTAACATGGCTAGCTCACCAGTTTCCTCACCTGTGCTAGATGAGTTATCAGTGTCAGATAGTTCAGAGGTGCCTATTTTAGTTTTTAGGGCGAGCTGGTTCTTTTTCTTGCCCTCATCTTCTTTTCTTTTCAGATTAACCTCATGGGCCATTAGGGATCCCACTAGTTCATCCACAGTCATAGTGGTGAGGTTCTTTGAGTCCTCAATTACTGTGGCCTTGGTATGCCACATAGGAGTGAGGGATCTTAGGATCTTCCTCACTAATTCCTGTTCCTTGTAGGTTTTCCCTAGACTCTTTAAACTATTCGTTAATTGCACTAGTCTAGCATACATTTCAGAAATATTTTCGTCAGTTTTCATTCTAAACATTTCATATTCTGAAACTAGCATATTTGCTTTTGACTCCCTTACCTCTGAAGTACCTTCATAGATTACTACTAGTCGATTCCACATTTCCTTGGCCGTTGCACATTGTGAAACTCGTGAGAACTCCGTGGGGTGTAGTGCGCATTGCATTACGTTCATGGCTCCCCAGTTGATGGTTGATTTTCTGACCTGTTCTCTGGTCCAGGTATCCTCATCTTCGGACAGCTCGTAGGGTCCTCGGCTTACTACTCTCCACATCTCATGATCTTGTGCTCTCAAGAACACCTGCATACGATTTTTCCAGTATGAGAAATCATCTCCATCGAAATATGGTGGTCTAGTTACTGAGTGTCCCTCAGCCATTAGACTTCTAGAGTTCAGTCCGGCAGGCCTCTCCTGGTTGTTAGACCACATTTTTGGAGAGTCTGGCTCTGATACCACGTGTTGAGTACGGACTGAATAGATCTAGAGGGGGGGTGAATAGATCTTTCCCCCTTTTTCGATTTAATATCTATTGACTAAATGAGTTGCAGGTGATTGACGAATTACAGAACTAATGTTGATATCAATGAAGAAGACAAACACATAGAGAAGCACGCACACACATAAGCAAACCACAAGATAGGATTTTTAAGGTGGTTCAGTCTCTTCCCGAGACTTACATCCACCCCTTGCTTAACTCAAGCAAGGCTTCACTTATGAGAACCTCTGATCTCAATCCAAAATACAAGACACCGCTGTCACACAGCTTGTTTCTGCTGACACACAGCTTGTACCAGCTGACACACAGTTTGAATCCGCTGCCTCACAGCTTGACACTTGGTGTAAGGATGAATAGAAATGATGAGAAGTTGGGATGATGCAATAGGACTGAATATAGACTTTTGTAACAATGTAAAGAATTCAGCCTGGGACTTAATCACATAAATAACAAGAGTAGACTCCCTGTAGAACTTCCAATCGGATGCCTTCAGCTGCTTTGTTGCTGGAGGTTACACAGCTTCAAGCCCAGTCTTCCTTCTGCAGCTATGAGAATGCTTTTAGTCTTCTGCAGATTTCTGGTTGATGGAGAGCCACTTCGTCCTGTGATGTAGGTGTGTTTCTTAGCTTCTGTTCTATGCTCTCTCTGTGTGCTTACCTCCGCGATCAGTTTTCTTCTACTTTTTATGCATATTCTTTTTCAAGCCTGAAGCTCTTCCCGCTCAAATTCCAGATCGAGCGTTTTTCTGCTAGAAAGAAGGGAGAAGGTTAAATCCGATCACTACAATAAGTTTGACCGCTTCTAAGCAGGATTCTCTCCTTGATTCCCGTGCGGAATCTTATCATTTGAACCGCCCAACAACCTGCAGCAACAACCTGCAGGTTTTTTTCAACAGAAACTGAATTCGGTTGGATTTCGGTTCTGGACGCAGTTCCGCTTGTGGTCGACAACGACCCTGTCTCTGGTCGACAATGAGCAGTGTCCAGACGGCTGGTTCTTCAGTCTGATGCTCTGTCTGTTCCGTGGTCGACAACGGGCAGGGCTCTGGTCGACAATCAGAGCGCGTACAGAGAAAACATAGCTTGAACTGTGTTTGGTTGGATTCGTTGGTCGACAATGATTACTACTCTGGTCGACAAGCAATCTTGACAACTTCCTCTGATCTGTTGACTTCATTAGAACTTCAGTATACCTGAAATTACTTGAACTATTAGATTTGCATTGAATTAGTTAACCACATCTTTTGTCATCATCAAATTATCATGAGTCCATTACTTTATATTGAAGGAGCAATTAAACATATCCTTTGTCATCATCAAAACTAAAGGGATGCACAACATAGTCAACATGCCACATGGGAGCATCTAGAAGCTTGACTTGTAATTGGGCACATGGGGGACAATGGGCTTAAAAAGTCCAAGGAGGCTACCTACCTCCCACCTACATTTCAACCTTCCACACCCCTCCCATTCAAAGTCCAAGGGCCGCCCCCCTCCCCTTAATTTTTTATTTCTTTTTTGTGTGTGTGTCACATGCCATCCCAGCCCTTCATCTCTTACCCCTAGATCCTACGGTTGTGGATGGATGTGAGATGTAAGCTATTTAAACTTGTATTTTCTATTTTACTTGAATTAATGCCATTTGAATCCAACAAAATTGAAGAGCAAGGGCTGGTGCGCCCCCCTCCTCTCTCCTCCCTCTCCCCCTTGGTTGCTGTGAAGGCTTCCCTTCTGAGGTGTGAAGCCTCTTGTATCAGTTCCGACGATCGCCGCCGCCGCCACGAGCCGCCACCGCACCGCCATCGCCTTCAACGAAGTTCTGCCTGCGCAGTACCACAGAAACTTCCACGAAATTTCCAACTCAGCCACGAGCTCAGATCGATCTGGGAATTTTACTGGAGGTTCCAGAGGTGTCAAGGATACCCCATAAAATTTGGTTTGTCATTTAGATCCCGTTTCACAATTTTTGATTTTCGTCCACCCTTCCATTTCAGTTCTGCCAGAGTTCTGTCCAGATTCATATCCGCCCTGTGTTTCATGTCTTAGGTCCGTCTTTTGATTTATGTTAGTCTCATAAATTTTACTGGAGTTTCCTTCCATCCACCCCTCCATCCACAATATTTCTAAATTTCTGGTTCGCCCATTTCATATTTTCTAAAAATCATTCTCAGTCCCATCTATAGTTCTGTCCACCTGTTCCCAGATCCGACCACCAGCCACTCCAAAAATCATATCAAATCGCCACCACCTCCAAATCCAATTCCAAAAATATCCCCAGTTCCTTGGTTTGATCTCCTACAATTGTGAAAAAGAACTCAAGAGCTGAATCGTAGGTTTACTAGGCGGTCAATGGTGGTTCTCAGACAAGTACCCTGTAAATCTGATGTTTCGGTTACTGTACAATAGGGATTTGTAAATTCATTAAAGTCTAGATCCGGCTAGATCCATCAGATATCTTTGAGTCTAGATTGAAGCATTTGAAGAGAGCTTTCCAACGATAGCTCATGCGTCCCGATCCGACGTCGGGATCGACCGCAGCGGCCGTTTTCGCCGGAGCGCGCGCTGCTAAAACAACAACCTCAGCTCGTGGACAGCAACTTCAAGCTTGGAAATCGGGACCGATCGACCCCCGATCGGTGTTCCCGGCCGACCGCCGTCCGTGGAGGCGCGCCACCAGGGGTCCCCATCATAGTGATTCCTACCCCCGCAGATCCAGAGGACAGCGCCATCCGTGGGCCCCGCGGGCCCGCAGAACCCGCCGTTCGGAAAGCACGAAAACGCGGAGTTCGGCACCGCCAGACGACATCAAGATGCTGCCCATCAACCCGAGTTGCGTGATTCCCGGGATCCACATGTGACCTTTTACCTCCTTGCGTGGAGTGGGTCAAATCTTTGTATTGCTGTGATATTGTTTAACAGGGAGTCCGTGATTCGGTCGGGGTTATCTTCGCCACGCCGGGTGCGTGGAGGTAATGGTCCGAACCTCTTGGCGTTAATCTGCTTAGCTAGTATACGGTCTTTTGCCGCTACCGAGAGTGTAGGTACTAGCCCGTGTGTTCATGTCACCGCTGTGAGAGTGAGAGTGACCCGTCCCGCGACTCGATCCGAGTCCGGAAGTTGAGTCGGACTACCCTTGACCTCCGCCGGTTCCTTAACCGCGCACGGTCTGCGCTTTCCCTCGCTTGGGACGACGAGTGAGCTTCCATTTCTGTTAGCGACGTTTTGCCACTAGGATCTCGTAGTGTCGGGTTTAGTGTCTCCATGGTGTGTGCTGCTGGTCGCGTCTTCTTCTAGAGTCCGAGGGTGGCACCCAATAGTGTCGTCTCCCGTGTCCATCCCGCATCAGCTCATCTAGGTTACCTGGGGTGACCTCTTGTCGGGGGCAAGCGGAAGAAGCTTCCTGTGATCCCCGTCGAGAGTTGGGTCCCTGGTGGGAGCCCCGCCCCCCCGGTTGCTGGCGTTGCGGAGGCTTCCACGAGGTGCCATAGTCTTTCGCTCTGATTCCCACAGACGACGCCAAGAACTGTGGTGGTAGGAAAATAGTTCTTAGGCCACGTACCACCTTCTCTATTTATTTGTTGGGGAAGTCGTCTCGCGCCCATGGAGGCCTGTAAACACCAAGAAACCAAGGAGGCGTCAGAAGGAGTCCCGGGTATTACCCCAGGGGATAACCCTCTGATGCTTAAGTCAGCAAGAGATCAATGAGCAATAAAGAAGAGCGAAGTGAGGGAGAAGTAGAGGCCGAAGTAGACGATCTCAGAGGTGCGTAGATCCTCTGCACGCGTGCTCGCCGCTCCCAGTGGGTGCTCGGAGAGTGTTCGCTGGGTGGTAAGGCCGTGCAGGAGGATTCCCTCTGGTCGTGACGGATAGCCTGTAGTCGTGGTGCCTCTGATTTTCTCTACTCTCAGTGGGAAGCTCTCTGGTGAAAGTATCCACCATGTCTCTTCTCTTGCGCAGCAGTATGGGGTTTAGTAGAAGAATCTACTGTGTCCTTCTCTCTTGTCGATGTCCCTTTTATATGCGTTGTCCTGGAGCGAGGGGCCTTGTCCCTTGAGAGGGAAGGGCCTCCTTAATAGAGTAACGTTCCCCCGTTATGTAGGCGGGAGTTTCCCGTTGGGGGCGATAGCCCCAGCGCCGACCGGTCCCTGGACGAGTCTTACGGCGCTCATGGCGCGTGCTCGCCCGTTACGGGGTCAAGGCCGGCGTCGTTGGGGCAACGGTCGGTCGTCGGAGTGTCCTCCGGCGAGAACTTCGCTTGGGTCGTGGAATCCGATGCTTTGTTGGGCCGGGCTCCCCCTTACTGGGTTGAGCGTATGCGCTAGTCTTCTGAGCGGGCTTAGCACACTCGAACCTTAGCGGGCCGTCCGTCGTTGGGCCGTATCTGGGCCGGACCAGATTTGCCCTCCTCAAGAAGTAATATTTTCAACATATTAGACCAATATTAAACCATAGAGATACGTACATTTGACATTGTTATAATATAACTAGTTAATACAAATTATACAAAAGTAAAATGACAATTCTGCAAATAAACTCTTAAGGATGATATATATATATATATATATGTGTAAATATTCTTCTATACTTGGCGTAATTACATATACATACCCCCTCAAAAAACCGGTTTCCTTATTTTGATACGGGCTGTTATAAAGCATCCAATGTAAATGATCAGTCGAGGTTAGTTATGTAGAGGATACATTTGATGCATTCTCATATTAATTCAAGGTTAGCGTGACTCAGAAATAGCTAGCACAAGTTAAAACTTAATATGCCAAGGAAACCTGAGATTTAAGACAGTAACATTCTAGTTGGCCAGATAAATTTGATTCAATATTGTCCCGATGGAACGGCGTGATATATAGGAGATCATCGGCGTCGGCGTCGGCGTCATAATTTTATTCCATTATTTGGGACCGATTATATGAACCGTGTTCTGTCAAAAAAAAAAAAATTTATCTAAGTGCTAAATTCGTATTTGAACTCAAGAGATATCCGACGTCTATTAGAATCCAAAATAATATGGTGCCATGCTCCAGCAGTCGCCAATAAAAGGGTTCGGGTAGGTGGTAACCCACTCTCTTTTGCAAAGGAATGAGGGATTAAAGAAGACTAAAGTCTCCAAGCCCTATAAATTAATAACTCAAATGCATACCTCTTCACAATTACTAGCTAGAGCTACACTAATGCACGGACGGAGCGGCCACAAACACACCGATAATGGTTATGAGCAGTACGTAGGACCTGGCCACCTCACTTGAGACCTAGCTAATTAATTAACACATGTTTGTGGCAAAGACTATATATCATGATCAATTAGGTTATAGAGGAAGGGTTCATTAATTATCCGAGAGCCCCAACATTAAATATTCTTTGGCCCACCATGCATCATGCACGTTGTTCAACAGGATTAAACAAAACCAACCAGGATAATAATTTATGTTATCATAATGTAATTATGTGGGCTCCGTTCAACTTCTTCTATATATATGTATACCTGTACTATACAAACGCCAGAATTATACGACACATGCGGATGACTAAAAACTAAGATATACCGTCAGTCCAGTAATCAGTATCCTTCCTTACAAGTGATAGATAGAATGCGGTTGATCGAACCTTAAGACATAGAAGGCAGGGAGTAGTAGTGCAGCCCAGAAGCGTAGAAAGCCATCACAACCATGACGAAGGGCCACCCTTTGCTGAAGAACATGTTGGAGACGCCTCTACACCTGATGTTGGGAAACCAGGCTTTGTTCCTGACGCCACCCCACCCAGTTCTGCTCGACTTGTTCGTGAGCCTCTTCAAAACGCTGGAATCTTCTCCCTCCCCGTCGTCTCTCTCTGAGCCAACAACCCCTGGGTCCTCTCCGACATAAATGCATGATCTCCGCGGAAAAGCAGATGCGCCAATGGCTCCACTCGTCAGATAACTACGCAGGCGGGGCCCGCCCCATGGCTTGGCAGAGGTTTTTGTCCACCTGAACCTGCTGCCAGTGAAGAACACCATGAACTTTGTTAATAAGCCGCGTCTTGATGATGGAGCTTTAGTGGATCCGGGGGCTTTTTCGGTCATCATGAGGCCCTGCGCCGTGGCAGTATGCAGGTGCACGCTAATCTTCTTGGAGGGCTCGACACGGTGGAAGAATGTCTCTGCAGCACCGTGCCTGAAGACGAACAGCCCTCGGCGGACTTCGACCTTGCTGTACACGTCTAGGGACGGCGGCGAGGCGGCGATGGCGGCGTCGCCATCTTGATAGGGTCCATCCGATTGCATGCCGATGAGACTGAGGGAGAACTCGTCTTGTTGCGGTTGAGAGAAGATGGGCTTGTCATCAATGAAGCTCGAGCTGCTGCCGTAGTCGCTGTGTTCATTCACCTCTCCTGCAATCTAATCGCTAGTGAATGGAAAGATCCAAATATTAATTGTTGGATGGCATGACACGGGGGAAAGAACATGTTTTATATATGTGTGTGCATACCTTTGGCATCCGTTTCTTCTCTCCTTCCAAATGCTGAAAAGCTATCCACATGCAAATCTTGATGCTCTCTTAAAGCGATCTGCTTGTCAAATGCATTCACTTCAGACAATTAAATAATGGGAAATGTTACTTGTACTAACGTATCCTCTCTTAAAACACTCTCTTCATATATATCATGCCAATTATGGCGAACGCATGGTCCATCCCATTGTTAATTAATGAGATGAATCATCCTCTCCTCAACTTGTGACGTGATGAGAAAGTATCCTAAGGGTGTCAGAATAGCATTACCGAGCTCAGTGAAGGTATCTATTTTTTCCTCTATTCTAAGAGAAAACCCAGAAAGGAAAATGCTAGGTGGACTCCCTTAATCTACACCCTAATAAAAGGTATCCCTTGCATGACACAACAAATGGTATAACACTTACTGCGGCATGATCTGAGGGAGTACTTTAAGGGGAACAAGGATGGTACCATCATCCATTTAGAAACAAATTAGCAACTCAATTATGGGATAAATCTTTTTTTTTGTTAATTTAATACCTCGTGTATCTCACTGTCTAGCATTTTGACACCCCTAAGGTTCTCAACTATCTTCTTCTCTTCCTTGAACTCTTCTTCCAGGTCGCTAATCTCAATTAACCTGGCGTGATCTCCCACTCCGTATGATTCAGCCATTGATCTTGAAGAACCCGCTCCATCAGTCAGACTAAATTGAGCATCCCCTATTCTTCCATCGATCATAAGCTCAGCCCAGTTGTCGTTATAGTTGGATTGGTTGATTAGCTCCTGGGAGGCTGAAGCAACGGATAAGATTTCTTGCAAAATGTCCACTCCATTAGTCACGTCTTCTCTATAGAGCCCTCCATGGGTATTCGAGTCCATGAAATCTGCAGTGGGGAAGTCGTCCACCATTTGGGGGGGCAGAGAGAGACGGTGTTGCAGCCGTGCACACTCCAATGCAATGTCCACCTGAAGAAAGCTTAATCGCTATCATATCCTTGAAAGACAATGGCATATATATATATGTACAGGTAGATAATACAAAAAGAATAATTAGATCCAAGGACTAAGAAAGGACTGAATAATAATACAAAAAATTGATAACAGATTCATATGATCCATAGCTTTGAATTCATACTTCAGGAAAATATCAAACAAGGTAAAAGTAACAAATAAATTATTATCAACATTTCTGGTAAAAAATAACAAAAAATGTTTTCCTTACATATTTTTCATATATGCAAATTTCTCCTTGGTGGGTTTGTCTCCCATTTCTTAAGTGCCTGACTCAAGTTAATGATCCTTGGAGCACCAAACGATCCAAAACTTAATTGAATGATAAACATTTCTTAAGTGCCTGACTCAAGTTAATGATCCTTGGAGCACCAATCGATCCAAAACTTAATTGAATGATATTCAAGAAAAGAACATTATAGAAATATTTACAAAAGTAGCACAACTATATATTTCCTTTAGACATAATTGTTATTATAGTTATTGGATAGTGTCATCCAACTCAAAACCTTAAGGTGTTGAGTGGAGATGATTTCACTATCTTAAACATATTTCATTTTTTTCTTTTTTTTCTATGTAGGGTTATTGTGACGCACTCCTTATATGCAGGTTGATTTAGATTTTATCGCATGGACCATTTAACAAACACTAGGTGCATAGCTTAGATAATAACCATGCATGGGATCCAATATCATGTTGAAATTATTGACCTGGGCCATCTAATTAAAAATCTTAAGGTGTTAAGTGGAGATTGAACATGAAGATTTTGAATTGAATGATCCAATCCAATACCTTCAATAATGATAAAGGAGCAACCGCTACACATATGCAAAAGCATTTGTGTAGAAATCCACAAAGAAGCAATGTTATTGGTTAATATATGTAATCAAATATTGGTATGACTATGAAAGCCTACTCTTTGAATTCCCAGCAAAGTGATGTTCGCTTTCTGCATCTTTCCATGATTTCTCTGGCCTACAAAATCTATATGGATAATAACTTATCATATCGGCAACAGATACGCAGGTTTTTAGATTCATTCAATCTCGTACGTACTAAAGCCAAAGAGAACAGTAAGCAGGAGTGAGAATACTGAAACACATTGGGAGTCATACCCAACAGTAAAAGCAAAATGTGTGTCTAAGCCACTTATTCTGCAATTAATCTGTGTTGCTTCTAAAGAGTATGCTAAAAGTTTCAATAGTAATCTTAAAAAAAAAACATATGCAAACAGTGTTTAGAGCCTTTTCTACCTTCGAAGGGACGAAGGAAAAGCTTGGGAGGCAGTGGAACGGCGGAGTCATCGTCGTTGAGCCGAGCGCCTCTTCTGAAAGAAACTGCATCCAGCTGCCGTCATCAGGAGCGCAGGCATCAAAAGGGGTCCCTTGAGTCATCGACGTCGGACATGTTGGAGGTGGGAAATGATAGCCACAGCTCTCCATGTCTTCACCTCTTTCCTCAGAGTTGTTTGCAGTGGAACAGTGGTCATTGGAGACCCATGACGATGAGTGGCCCCCGTATGAAGCACCATAGTGCTCTATGATTTTGGGGCCGGGCGCACTCTTCTTGAACACCCTACACAGTGCATATGCATCCTACATTGTCGAAACAAGGATAAGAGATCAGTACAAAGGATTGTACAAGAGGAAAGCAAAGAAGATGCGGGTTTGTATGAGAAGGAATAGATAGACAAGAAAAATAGGGCCACTGCAATGTACATTATAAGCTAGCATAACACTACAATTTAGAATGCTAGATCAACCTCATAATGTAACTAAGAGAAAGAATAAATATCTGTTTGGTGATGAGTGCTTGTGCACATAAATAGCGAGTGGCGTAGAACGCTGAACCAACAAACATCAGTTTCTGGATGTGTGTGCATGCCTTTGTATGTGCGTGCCTGTACCTGCATCCCAGTGGCAGCTTCACATTCCCTCTCATCGAGGCGATACTCATGCATCACCCAATCCGTTCGAGATCCATGGGGTGCACGCCCCCTGTAGTAAACTAGGGTTTTCTTCATGCCCACTTCACGCTTTTGGTAGTTCACCTTCCTGTCCTTCCCGGTTGCCTTCCAGTACCCGGCCCGGGTTGCACGGTTGGTCCTCGACCCGTTAGGGTACTTCCTATCCCGGGGACTAAAGAAGTACCATTCAAGATCTTTGCTCGGCAAGTAAGATTTCTCTGGCAAATGGGGAAAAAGAACAAAAAAAGAAAGAAAAAATCGGCCGACGTTAGATAAGTACAAGAAGAAGTGAAGACCTCGAAAACGATTGTAGATATCATACTTACGTTATTCAGGCATAATTAATTCGACGTGCATAAAATTTCAAAATTAATAGTGATGAATATATACAAGCAATTCCTATGTAGGCGTGTTCAAGTTTCGTGTTACACACAAGCTCAAAATTCGAGAGAACTGTAATATAGAGATTTCACCCTTCTTCTTTTCTCTTCTTTCCGGGAAAAATGAACTCGCATGTGGAGTTAATTAGTTGATCAGTTTGGTGTTTTTCTTTCTTTCTTTCTTTTACAAATCACGTAGCCATCTAAATAATATATGTTGGCGTGTGTCAATGTGATTTTGGACTCTATATCCGGACTGCGATCTTCTCAAACTCTGAGATGTTCTCATGTTCTGAGAGAGTCTATGTTCCACAGAAGACAGTTTAACCCACTTGCTTGGTTTTCTATCCAAGCATCATTAATTCCCTCTCGACTACCAAACAAAGAGTTTATTTGAAAGAGAAAAAAATATGGTAAACAACAATTAACTAACTTGATAACTACATTACAGCTTCATCTAGTGTAGGATTCAATTAATGCTGAAGAGCTTAATTACAATGTGAAGGCTAGCTAATTATTTCGATACATAAAAGGAAATTAAACCAAATTACGGAATAGAGGATCTGCAGTTTCTTATGTACGGCAGAAACCAACTAGTAAAGGAGAACTAAACACTTCCCCCCCGGTGTATCTGCTAGGCTGTTAATTAAACCGTCGGTCGGCCACTTTTTGTATGGAAAGCAACGTGACTTGCATATCTCTGATCTCTTAAACAACAGAGCGGCTTCTTTTCTTACTTTAATTTCTTGAATTCTACCAGCACGGAAATATCCTCGGAGAATCCTCATGGTTGTATACATTCTCTACTTAATTAACATGCAAACCCGGGGACTTTCTTCCCTCCATAAGAAATAATCAACTTCTAAAGCAGGGTGAAGATTCCACACCAAAAAGAAAAGCAAGCAGTAAAAAACGAAAGGAGGAGAAAAGGACGCACAGTGGAAATGAAACGAAGGATCGATGAAGAGAGATTTCGATGTTCCCTTATCTTCTACAGGCAGGACGAAAGTCTGAGAGCTAGATTGCCTTTTGGCTTTATACTTCTATGGTGACATATTTGTCTTCCGGACGGTGAAAGCCAAAATGCTATGGTTGCTTTCACCACTAAGTGGATTTTTACGGTTCAACGCTCCGGATGACTTCTTACCGGAGAAAAGAATACTTGTCGTTGCCCCTTCATATCCGTTGAGATGAATAGAACTTACACAACTCCACATCACAGATTCCTTCTCGATGCAGAGAGGAAGGCCACCACCCTACAGGGTGGATCTGCACTATATATATGTTCTACCGACGACGGTGACCCCCGGATTCTTTTCCTTCCAAGGAAATAGAACCACCAACTTAATAAAATGGATGAATTGAGCCTTGGGTAAGGGATGGAGTATTTGAGAAGTCAGGCAACCGCATTGTTACACCGGTACCCCATCATCCAGGGATTAATATTAATTAAGAACATTTTTTTCTACAACTGGATCATCTCCTTATACAAGGCACGAGATGTTCTCCCTTGGGATCAAACAAGCAATACACACAGCATCATATGTTACTATGAACATTTTCTTCTTCTTTTTTCACAATTGGATCATCTTCCCGGAAAGCATGAGATGGCCGTGTCCTCTGGGATCTAACAAACACTAATAGATATAGCTAGTATCATACGTTACTATAAACATTTCTTTCTACAATTTGGTCATCTTAATTAAGAAAACATGAGATGTTCGCTCTTGGGACCAAACAAACAATAAATACAGCGTCATCATTCTCACATGCAACAAGGAACATCTACAAATGATGTCTGACTCAATAATGCACAAAAATAAAAATATTGATTGCAGTGGGTTAATTTTGTGGTGGCAATGTATATGAAGTTTGGGTTGACAGATACCTGGTAAATCCCACGGCTCACATTTGTAGAGGTCGACTTCGGGGATGATCTCCAGCTCAATCTTAAGCCCATTGATCTTCCTCTTGAGATAATAATAGACAAGCTCCTCGTCGGTCGGATGGAACCGAAAACCAGGGGGCAGCGTTACCGGCGCCATTCGTCCTCCGGCCGACCTTCTACCAATGACTCACAACACTAGCTAGAAGAGGAAACAAAGGCCGGGATCCCCCAAAGCAGAAAAAAAAGGAGCACGGGGGATCAAGGACTGAACACTCTCCAGATATTTGTACAAAGCCCCCGAACCCACAGGAGCGAATGCAACCAGCTGAAAGAAACCAGAAAACAAGAAACTGTGTCATCAGCTGAGGATGGAAGAGACAAATCTAGCCAGATAAATTGTGGATAAAAAACAGAATCCAATCATGAGTAGTACATGAAAAGACGGCTACTGATAGAGATATGAGGGAAGAGAAGGGAGCAGACCTGTGAGAAGAAGATCCAAACAAGCTAGAAAAAAGGTCTAACGAGGATGGGGGCAGTTGTCTCAAGGGAAGTGGGGAACAAAAGCTGATGAGGGGAGAGAGAGAGAGAGGATGGGGTGGAGCAGAGAAGGGGGAAGGTGGCGAGGGCCTCCCACCTGGCTTTATAATGGTGGGGGGGGGGGGGGGGTTCATCGATCGGCTCGCTTCTCCATCTTTATCTTTTTTGTTCTTGCTTTCTTCTGCTCCCGCTTCGATTCCCGTTACCGTTGCCATCAAGCTTCCATGCTTGTCTTTTCTGCCAAAGGCAACACGTCCACGTGGCGAATCTTCATTGGCCAATGGCGGAGCTCCCCTGGCCCGTATGTCTAGTCAGATTGTGGACCCCACTGTGAGGCTTTTTGACGGCCCGACCCGCCCCGTTCACACGCCAGATCGCCGATTCAGCGGCTCCTCGTTCGGCACCTCGTACGAACCGTTTAGCCCGACTCTACGGTGAGGTGAACTCCGTCCCGTTTCACCGTTATTTCCGTTATAAACCCCGCCATCAGAACCCGCGGCAAACTGATCGGACGACTGGGGAGCACCGTGGCAGATCGCGGGTGCAGTCACTGCCGGGGCCGACAGGAGCCCCGCCGGGCCGGGAGGGCCCAGCTCGGCAAGGTGCTTTTGACACGTGACGGAAAGGTGGGGCCAGCGTGGTCGTACGAGATCTGTTGGGCTGGGTGGGCCGGGGGGCGCTTCTGATCCCTTTAAGTGGCTGCAACTGGGTCCTGGTGGGCCTGGCGGGAATCCTCCCCGCCCGCCACCTTTCCCTTTTTATCAATCCATCTTTGGGTGCTTTTCCCCTTTTCGGGTTTAGGTTTATGCCAGCCCGCACCCACCCACACCAGCTTCGCAATCCCCATTTTGTCCAAAAAATTATTACATGCCCACATTAAAGTAGTAATGATGAGGCCATCAGCGTTCAGATGAGAGAATTGGTGACCAGCAAGGTGACAACATTGATTACCTGATGATGCTCAGAGTCGATGATTCATTGGTCTATTGAACGACTCCGAGCTCCCGTTAAAAAATTGACCTTTTTAAACAATAGAACTAGGCATCACTCGACGTGATTTTCCATCATCAGAACTCAAAGTTGATCTATAAAACTGACTATGAACACCAGCCAGGTCATCCACCCCGCATCAACAAGGTCCATGGCATCAATTGGATTTAAGAGAGATGCATGGGTACCCTTAATTATCTTCTTGTCCTTCATCCCCCTGCCCTCTTTGTTCCTTTCCTTGGGATGAACAGTTGATTTTAGAACACGGAATACCTAGCCCGATACAGGCCCGCGGGAATACTTGAGAAGAGAAGTGGGTATTTTGGGGTGGTATTGGGATCGATACTTGAGTGCCACCCCTGTAATGATGGCTGCCACCGGGAACGGGGCAAGCCAAAATTCCTCTTCTCGCACCACCACGACGGGCGGTGATATTATAATGGGTGACGGGCAGGGGAGGAACACTATTTTAGGACAAAGGGGAGATCAAAGTACTCCAATTAGACGTAAATATTAACGTAGCCCGGGAATCCAATACGACCGAAAGATAAGGCCACCGCGGCCAACCCCTCAAAACCTTTTGCAGCGGCAAGAGGCACGGGGTCCGCCCAAAACCCATGGTGGGGCAATCCCCAACAAAAGGGGAAGGGGATGGGATAACATGGTGACACCAAATCTCTGCATGCCCCTACAGTACACTAGACAAGACAGTGGGGCTCTGGTCATAGGGCTCTGAACACGCCGGGCGGTCCTGTCGTTGTTTCACACCTCAAGGAGTAAATTAGGACTTCTCTTTGCATTGTTTAATGCGTCCTAGAGGAATGGGATCAGGTGCAGCCTTCATGCTCAAAAGGGAAGGTGGGGGAGTGTAATTGATATCTCTTTCTTGTTGTCGCCCCTGCGGACTCGGAACTTACGACGTGATGCAGGTTGCGGGCACTTTTTCCATGGACAGGATAGCTAGTTTTATTTTGCTAACAGAGCCTTCTCACCCGCCAATGAGGCTTGAATTATTCCTAAAGAATTTCTATTTTTAAGAAGACGTGCTCGAGATTGGTCGAAACCCCTAGATAAAAAAAAAATAGATCTTCCAAAAAGTTGGCCGAAAAAAGTTCACTAATTTCAGACTCCGATTAGTGAAAAATGATTTGAATCACGAAGGTTGGTATGAACTGAAACAACTTCCTATCTAATCAGAGGCTTTGATTTCCAATCCACACCCTTAGATTAGCGATGCCACCTGTCAACACAAACACATTTTGGTTCCCGCTACATGAAGTGTGGTTGCAGTTGTAGACGAGAAAATTTCAGCATGCAGATTCTTATTATCATCGCCAATGTCAGAATGGTATCAACCTTACTGAACCGATGTCAATCAATCTTTCAATCACCAAGATAATGAGGCGTCTTGTTATGCATACAAATGTGTTGTCATTCTCTGGTCAACTGGAAAAGTGAAGCTGCTCTATAATTTGGGAAGCACGGATGCTATTACCTGTCGCAGATGAAACAGGATCTGCACACTGAAGGGGCATATTGCACTGAGGAGGAGGCAACTCAGAATTTAATGGCACATCGCAAACGGAAGGCTGTGATGATACCTAATTGGCTACGGGCCAAACACAATGTAAACATAGTAGGCGACGATAAAATTGTTTCCTCCAGTAATCCTTCAAAGAGCATAAAGGTCAAGTCGTAATAAACCTTTAAGATTAAAAGTAAAGTTAAATTAAGGAATCAGATTAAATGATCCAAGAAGAACCGCTATTTCAATTGCAAGAAAGTTTATTGATTTCAACAAAAGAAGGAAAAAATACTTCGATAGTGGATTCTATTGAATCATAAACTCTTTTAACGATTACTAATCAAATCCAATAAAGTTTATGTACAATGTTTATAGCTACCCTCTTTCCATGCCATCATCCTACATCACCCAATTAAACACTACCCGACAATTTCCGGGAATAGAGCACCGCCGTCCTGATGAATACTATTTTGATCGATATGTGTTAATTTTTCCAGGCTGGAAGAAAGTGCAATTTCAGGGCACTAAGGCAACACAATAGTCGGTGAACGTTGATGCACCAATTATGGCTAAAATCTGATTCAATACAGCCAAAGCAACGTTACATTTCCCCGCGACTTAATGTAATATGATACATTTTCTTTGCGTCATCCGATTTTTCATTGAAATAAAAAATATCGGTACCTTATCAAAACACAAACTTAAATTTGACAGTATTCGATCTTTAAATCGGGCGATAAAATTGTGACATACCATGTCTGTGGGCATGGACCAGGCGGCAAGAACAAAATGCAGTCTGTTACACCCAACATAGCGTAGCATCACTGCGTCCAAAAACACTAACCGAATCACGAATCAACGGCACTAGAAAAACTAAACCTCAAAGATCAAAAAAATTCAGACTGAAGAGGAGAGTTACCGAAAGTAACAAGAGAGAAAAAGGCACAAGCACGCAAGGAGAATAGCCGAAAGGTTTTCACAAACGGAGGACCTCACCCACCTCTTTTGGAGAAAGACGCTGACGCATTAGGATGAACTATAGACAATAGCCGTAGTACTTATGTGAAGGGCCTGAAAAATGCAGAAGCTAAACGCAAATAGAAGAAAAGCTTTCTCGTTTTATTTATGCTTGTCAACAAGGTGCAACAGCGTTTTGTTAAACAAAACAGGATAAAGGGAATGAAATGAAACAAAAAGATGCATGGCGTGAAACCCATTTGGAAGAGCAAACCACAGTATAGCAAACAGGATAAGAAACTACTCTGTCAGCGCTACCTTTGAGCAACCAATAGGGCCTCCTTTGAAATTCGGGTGGGATACCGTGTTCGACCCCAGAGGGTTGAATACGGTACCCAACCCCGGGTAAGGAGCATGTGTGTGAGGGGAGAGTGTGGGCCCCCCCACAAATCTCTCTCATCGGATACCGTATTCCTATTCTAACCCGATAACAAAGCGGCCTAGATGAATAAACCCTAGATGGAAGAGAAAATCCGCATGCGGAGGGGCGGTCGGGATCTGAATTTAAAAAATGTATAGAATTCAGGTACAATCATAGAAGTACACAAAATCAGAGACAAACAATTTGTGTGTCACCGCAGAAAGGAAAAATGAAAAAGTTGCATGGACCTGAATTCCTGCACCAGAACTCAAGACCTATGGATTTACTTGCCTCGGTCGGGATTTAGGAATAATTTAAAGATTATCTACTGCTTTCCAAATGCTACCTGATGGCATATTCATGCAGCTTAAAATTTTCCTGTCCTATTAACCAGCGGGAAATTCACCCGCTGCAAAGGAATTGATATACACTAAAGTGCCAGTTGTCCTGCTTCTTTGTGCCTCATGGTTCAGATCCTGACCTAAAGAAAAGAGCATGATAGTTCTTTTATGCTTAACTGAATGAGTCACAAATAGGTTATTAATGATTTTGTTTGCTGGATCCATGCATTCAGCTGAATATTCGAACTACTTCGCCATTCACCAATGAGGAAAATGGGTCTCCTTCCATCCCCAATGGAACTGTAACAACAACCAAAAGAGAAACGGAGAAGGACACCAAAATTCGCATGGATTTCATTGAGATTTTTAGTTTTTAGCCCCTATTATCTTTCATATTTACATATTAGCCCCTCTGATGCAGGTACTTGTTTATAACCCTTTAAAATCTCAAGCTATTTGGTAAAAGCCCCATATCATTATGAAAAAACCCATGTTTGATAAATAACTGTGTAAATGTGAGGGTTAGTAAAAGGCCCCATATCATTATGAAAAAAGCCCTAAAAAGGGTGCTTAACAAATAAGTGTGTAAATGTGAGGGCTTATAAACAAATCTCTGGATTGGAGTGGCTAATCCGTAAAAATGAAAGAGTATAGGGGCTAAAAACCAAAAATCCCAATTTCATTACCCAAAGAGTCTACATCAGTTGGCCAATGCATGTCCAGAAGGTTGTTCAGCATTTCCTACACGGCCAATCCCACACCCAAGGACAGATCTGCATACAGGGACACAAGTATGACAGTCCTACCACAATCCCCGCTTGCAGACTCTGCATGTTACAAACTGTTCAGAGAAGGAAGAAGAAGAGAGGCCGCGGGGGAGGAGCCGCGATTGTGACTATCGCGGCTCTCTCCTCCTCAACCTAATTTTTATTAGATGCTCTCCAAAAAACAAGACAAGTTTGCCCCTATGTAAAGGGGACAAATTACAAACAAGACTTCACTTAACCTATTTCTATTTGGCATGATAAATAGAATAAAAACACTTGACAGAAATGCCCTTATGGTTGCCTGCGACAACACAAACAATTGGAAATGCAAAGAAGCTACACAAAAGTGAAAAACGTACTCAGCCAGGAGAAACAGTGGCCTCAAAAATATGGCATAACCTTTGCTTACTAGGGACTTTAGGGGCTGAAAAATAAAAATCCCTTCTTACTAATCAGAAACAAAGTTTCAATAAAAGCAAATAATGGCATTTAGAGATGAGCAAGAGTTCATTCAGAAACAATTAAGCACCAGATTGACATTTTTTTTTTGAAAGTGACCAGATTGTCATAACTTGGATCTACTTACGACAAACCTCTCGTCAATTCAAAGTTTTTAAGTTTCCTTCTAATAAATATCAAACGAACACAAAAAATACAGTATCATATTAAATTTATGACTTAAAATTAATCGTCCATTCACATTAGATTCAGAATATATTAAGCCCATGATGAAACCAACTCTTCAGCATAAAAACACTGCAATACTTTAACATCTCAATTGTTCAAAGTACGATGAAGCATCTGCTGCTAAATCAATAATCAATTAAATAGTGAGCTAAAAGCCTGAAGGGAAAACATTACACAAGGGACCTAAGAAGCTTAGTATCCTTCAAGAAACGAAAAAGATTATTATTCAAATCAAGCTGATGAGAGATTTTATCTAGGAGTTGAGGAGTCCCCTTCACCAGAATGTATGACAACCTTAGAAAACATATCATAATAAAGAAACAGAGACTACCAAAGATATCAAAAGGCAAAACTTGCTCACAGACATCATTACAAAGGCAAACCATCCTCCGTCCGTGTCAAATCCTGTCCAGCAGAAGTCATCTGCCCTGAGGCCTGACAGCACAGCATGGAAAGCCATCAGCATGATCAGCAACAGCAGCAAGGGTTGCCAGTGACACTAGCAGCATCAGCTGGCAGCAAAGCATTCCAGGTCAACCCCCACCTTAAGTCATTGAGAAGTAGAAAAGGGTTTCACCTGCATTTTATTGGCATTACCCATGTCTTCCGGAAAGAATCATTTTCATTTTGAAAATGCATTTTCATTTTCACACATCCACCGATTCTTTCCTGCAGCTATGTTCTAAACAGAGATCCTACCGAGTCACGTTGCTCAAGGGCAAACATTGCTGATGCAGGTTCACTGGGATGCTTGATGCCACCTAATAATTTGCGGGTCCACTTAACCCACACCGATTGGTCCATGAACTACAACAAGGTACACCACTTTATCAAGAAAAAAGAAAATAAATTAAAATCACTTCATCTTGTTAGATAAAACCGTTCAGACTCAGATGGGTATTCACAAGCATTCAATTCATATATTAATTCTGGGCACTTCACCACTTTACTCGAATTTTGGGTCAGCAGTTCAGTTCATAAAAAGGTATCAGAGTTAAAGATCCTCATGCTCATTTGCTGTGTTGCCTCGAGCCCATCCTTGACTTCATTCTGCTGTGGATGCTCTTTCTGACTCTACCAGCTGTCTGTCCCCATCAGAGGTTGGTCTGCATCTGCTACCCTTCAACAGTTAGGCATTAACTTCAATGACAGTCGATAAGCCATCTTCTGGAGAAGGTTTCATTGAGAGAGGTCCGGTCTTCTTCCCCTGACATACAACTTCCTCCACCATGCAACCTGTCTTGCCCTGATCTTCTCTCGCCACCTGAGATTTCAGTTTATCTGCCATCACCTGATCTTCCCCAGCTGCCATCACCTGATCTTCTCCAGCTCAGCCATCTGCAATGCCACATCCACAGGAAGCAGTCATCGCAGCTGTTGGAGAGAAAACTGCCTTCTATTGTGTTTAGGACAGGTGAACAATGGCAAAGCAAATTCCACATCCGGCTGCGGATCCAAGACTGACTTACATGAGGGTGACATACCCCTACTTGACAATTTTTGCCCCGGCCTCCTGGGTACATGGAGAATGCTCCTTCAATCCAGCTCATCTCTCTTCAAGTCAAACCGACCAGATTGGATGGTTTCCTTTTTCCATCGCAACAGTTGAACCCCCTCAAATCCACTGGTTCTTCTCAACCAATCAAACAATGCGAGCTGATACGCTCCACACTGCTGACATCAGTATGATGATGTGTAAATGAATCCAATTCTTTGTGGTGCCATTTTGAACCCCATCATAAATTACATAAATCAAAAAATGTTAACATATTTCATACATATCCACAAGACCAGGGGGAAAAACCTATAAAACAAGGATGCTCTCATATATCTTTAATTAGACAGCATCACTGAAACAGTTGGGAGGAAAAGTATACAACTAAAATAACTCGTGAATTTAAGAGGATAAGTGGCTGTGGCATGTGATGGTAACCTAACGACAAATCTCAACTTCTCCTCTAACAGGCATACTTTAGATGCCAAAATTCACCACCTAAGGATTTGGGACTTAGCCGTGTCCATTCAATTTAATGAACAACATCAAGACAAACCTCTCCTCTCCCTCCCTACGTGGTTGGCAAGGGTGAGGAACCTCTACTCTCCTCACACAGTTGCACTGCCTCTATTTATTTTCTAATAAAATTGGTGGTGCAATCCACAACAGTTTTCCAGAAAGGGGAAAGAAAATATCTGGAGAAACCTGAACCAAGTAGAAAGCTTAAAAAGCCTCATAGTTGTCAAGGCGCCCGCCTAGGCGTCACTTAAGTAACGCCTAGGCGGGAAGGCATTTTTTTGAGAACAAGGCGAGCCTACGCCTTATTGGGCTGAACAAAGGCGAGCCAAGGCGCCGCTTTGGCGGCCTAGGAGCCCAAAGCGGCGCCTAGACGGCCCCCTTCTGTCTTCATTATTTAATTAAATATTTTAAATTTGAATTTGAATTTTGTATGTCATTTTTTTTTTACAATGGTCATCTATGATACTTCCCTAGTTATGTGTTTGTTTACTTTATTATTGATTGTATGTGATAATGGGAGATGTCTTTTTCTTTTGGTATCTGCTTTATATTATATGTATGTTGTTCCGAGTATGATTTACATATTTTTGGATGAAATTGACAAACATCATGTTAGTATTTTATTCATTCTGAAAGTCCAATTGTTATTGTTAATTTTATCTCAAAATAAATTTTGATATTTTATTGCAATGTCATTTCTATTAATTTTTATTTCTATGTTCACACTAGTGTTGTTTCCCATATTTGTAATAATCATGATTAATTTTTATATAAAAAATTACATATGTATTAATGATGATAGTTTTTTATGAACTTAATGTTAGAAATCGGAGTCTGTAGAGATGGACAAACAAAGAGAGAGTTCGCACCCTTTTATACAAGAAGATTAGGGCGCCAGAAGTCAGGGTACCAAAGACAACAATGCCGCTGTTACCCCCGCAAGGGGCGCTGCCCCCTTGACCCCCGCGACCTGACCGGGCAGGTCGATCCCTACGACCTGACCGGGCAGGTCGATCCACGTGTGAGGGCGCACATTTGAGAGTTCGGGCTCCACACTCTAACACTTAACGCCTAAACGCCGCTTAGGCAGGCGCCTAAGCGCTTAGGCACTCGAGGACCCCAAGTTCGCCTTGGTCGCCTTGACAACTATGAAAAGCCTAAAGCAAAAATTAATTACATAAGTAACATGAACTTTTATGCAAAAGGCATGGAGAATTATAAATGCATACAATATGAAGTTCTACCTGAACTACCACATATCAAACTGAAACAGCAATCATTACTTTTGAGCTTGCGAATATCACAAACAACTAATTGTTCCATTCTAAGGACCTTAAAACCAAAGGGGAGGTGATTGTATCACCATCCCTCTGACTAAACATGGCGATTAAATGTCATGGTATTCACTTGCACTCTGGAGCTCAACAATTAAAAGTTTCATGGACTTTATGCCACCAATTACATTATGTTCAGTTTATTACACGGGTTTCATTTCAAGTAGCCTGATAGTTTCAACATTCCTTAAAATTGTTTTCATTTCCGAAATTGGAATCAGAGTCAAAACAGAAAAGGAAACACTATTCACTGATATATCAGAATCGGAATCAGAAAGTGAAGCTGCATAATCCAACTTCGACTCTGACCCATTTGCAGCCCTAATCCACAGTCATATTTCTTTCAAACATTTGCTGTCTCATCCTCTCCAAAGAAAGGCTACATGATATTACTACGCAGACATGGTAAAAGGTCTTGTAGAGCAAGTGTCAACACCCAATATACCTTTTTCAATGGAGTCATCATTTACAAGGATAAGGGCCTATCACCTCCTGTAAACATGCTAAGGATTCACCTCTTACAAATGTCACAGGAATGGAATAGGCAACATTAGATATTGTAACCAGGCTTGGATTTATCTAGGGTGGTCAAGTCTAATTGAGTGATTGTAAATACTCTAAATTGCTTAATCAACATTGATGGGTGCTTTTCTCCTTGAGTTTTCGCATAATACTGACCATCCATCTCGATGGAGCAGCAGTGAATGATATGCTGTACTCTTTGTTATCTAATAAAGGATTTGTGACTTTTGCAAGCATCAAAAAAAAAGGCCAGCGGGTAAGTTGCATATAGGCTAGTTCAATTTAGCCCCAGCTTCCCCCCCCCCAAACAAAACCATAAAACCAAAATTTGGATGGCCAGCTGTCCTGAAGGACATGTCCCCAGCTGTCGACAGTCCACATCCAAGTTTTCCATCACTGAGCAAGCGACTTAAAGAATAGATTTAGAAGAATTATTGCTTATTTTAAAAAAATGAATTAAGATACACATTCTTTTGTTTCCTATAACACCAACTCCTACACAAATACCCAATATGAATCCAGAGTTTTATGGAGGCACAAGAGCAAAGGAACAAATCTGATCACCTAACTGGGAATGGCAACAGAATAATTAATTAACTAATTACAGACCAGGAAGACTAGGAAGAATGAAGCACAAATTACAGACTTAATTTCTATAATTAGGAACATAACAGACTGAATCTTATCTCAGTTATAAGGGAAAAGATCAACTAATAACAGGTTGTTTTTCTAAGACAAGTCAGGGGAAAAAAACAAGTTTGAAGAGATCCCCAGCAAACGTAACCTATACGCACGCAAAAACTAGCCAAAAAAATAGAAAATAAAGTGAAAAGGGTAAATCTGATTCTTGAAGTAAGCCTCTTCTGTTTCCATTTTCAGAGGCCAATAAAAGAGAATTTTAAAAAAATGCCTATCCCATTCACATATGCTGATGGGATATAACTAGTAATGCATTGAGCATGATATGAAGTGCTGCTTCATAAACAACAGCATCATAATGCATTCCATCTGTTGTACACTGCAGCCCACAATTCCTGCTCAATGACCCAATGTCCAGCAACAAAAGAGGGCCACCGACCTCATGCAAGAGCTTACTCTCGTTCAGCTCTCTCTGGTAAGCTTCCAACATTGACTCATTCATCTTCTCTTTCTTTTCCTCTGTGTTCAACATAGAACTCACCAACGTGGGCATCCCCAGCCAAAACATGTGGGGTGGTTGCAACGAGACAGACCCTGTTACTGGTCCGTCTGTGCCAAATTCCGGCATAATAGGGAGCAGAGACATCAGTGACCTCTTCACAGAAGCCAGCAATGCACCATAATCCGATGCATTGTTTAGATGAAGCAAGTGCCAGAGCCCGGCGCCCATTACCAGGACATCCGGGTAACGCCGGCCCCGACTGAATCCCGCCAGCATGTCAGTGAGGTTGGATTCATACGGCGCCCAAACGAAATCCAACTTCATCCCATGCGCCTCATCCACCATTTGGTAATCACTGTGCCGTTTGAATAGATTACTCTGGACAGCCTCCATCTCCGTCGAATCCAGCACCAAATTCAGTAGAGAAAGCACAAACAACCGCGCCTGGGAATCCCCGGCGACCACGATCCACGACCCATTGAAGAGATCAGCGGCGTCTGAACGCCCCAGCCTCTGAAAACCACACGCAGTCACGGAATTGGATCGAGCCCAGTCCCAGGATCGCCCGGAGGAATTAGGGTTCCCGCCGGAATCCACCTCCACCCAGACGACCTCGTTAAGGAAGGAGAGGCAGAAATCCCTGTTGTCGAGGGACGGCAGCGAAGAGATGGACGACAGGAACTGAGAGACAGAGGGTATGTAAGGCGTGAGGTGCACGCCGACGGCCAGGGTTATAAACAGGGCGCCGCTGAAGAAGAGCACTTTGTTGCGGCTAAGGTGCCAGCCGGCCATCCCCATTGGGACGAACAGCACCACGCAGGCAACCAGCGCACCGAACTGGACGGCGCCCACCATCTCCACCCGCCGATCGCCGAACACCCCGGACTGTGAGATCTCATTCAAAGGGACGACCAAACCGGCAGAGAAAGAAGACAGCAGCGGGGGAGAGGAACGCGGTGGAGCGCGCACTGGCGCCGGCAGCGGTGTGGAGAGCTCCAAAGCTTCTGATCCGAAGAGAAATAGGGGTCGCTGGTGGGAGATTTGGTTGGAGGGTCTTCGGTAGCGAAGTGCTATCAGGTTCGCGGGGACGGCGACAGGAGAACCGTACGGTGGCGCAGTGCAGCCAGATCAAGGGAGACGTGCTATCGTGCGCCACGCGCACACGCCGACCCCGGAATAAGGTGCGCCGCGGTGAGCCCCAGATGGGCAGACGTTTTGACAGCATTTGTCTTCTGGCGAAGGAACATTTGCATTAAGAGGAGGGCGGTATGAGGCTACTATGCAAGAAATCCTAACTTTGGCGAGGGTAATTTCATAAAAGAAAATTTTGAATATTACCATGATGCCATTTCCACAAATGTGAGAGAGAGCGAGAGTGTGACCAAGATTTCCATTTCGTTCATTATATCAAAGAAGTTACAATCGTTCGTGGGATCAGATCCACAATGGATAGACGAAACCCTGACCAACAGAAAACTCGAGCGGGAGATCCAGATCGGCATGCCCTTGCCGGGGAAACCGATGGCCTTCGTTCGTACTTAACCGCCGAAGCCGTAGAGGGTGCGGCCCTGGCGCTTGAGAGCGTAGACGACATCCATGGCAGTGACGGTCTTGCGGCGCGCGTGCTCGGTGTAGGTGACGGCGTCGCGGATGACGTTCTCCAGAAAGATCTTGAGGACGCCGCGGGTCTCCTCGTAGATGAGACCGCTGATGCGCTTGACGCCGCCCCGGCGGGCCAGGCGGCGAATGGCCGGCTTGGTGATGCCCTGAATGTTATCACGGAGGACCTTGCGGTGGCGCTTGGCGCCGCCCTTGCCCAGCCCCTTGCCACCCTTGCCACGGCCCGACATGATCACCTACTAAATGCCGAACTCCGACTGAGGAAGGAAGAGAGAGATGGTGAACAGATGTAGCGAACTGTGCGATGTGGTACAGAGGAGCCGTGTAAAGGGGTGCGCGTTATATAGACTGTGGTCTTGTGTGTGTGGATTTTTTTCAAAACGGGTTGGCGGGAGACTGCGATCCTGGTGAAACTGGTTTTGGTCGGTTAGATTGCGGACTTACGGTGGATATCGTGCGGATGGGCTCGACTCGGATCGATGACGTGTCAGAGACCGCGGATTCCTATTTACAATGGTTCTTCACGATACGGGTGGGGCTCTGGTCTGCTCGGGTCTTTCGTTGAATCCAACCCTAGGAGGCCCATGCTGGCTTTTCTGGAAGTTGAGTGATGAAGAGTGTGATGAACAATTGGAAAATACTTTGGGAATTTTACATGGATGATTAAAAAGCTTATTTATGTAGAAATTTACTTTAAAACTGTAATGATTATGTTTCCTAAGGGCATTTTATCCCTATCAATGTCGTCGGAGGGAATACATCAGTAAATTGCAATACTCTGTAAGGGTCCTTGAGGGCTATTATGATAATTGATCCTTGAGGGCTATTATGATAATTGACAAGGAGAATTATGACATTTTATTTAGAGAGAATATCTGCAATATTTTAATTTTAAAAATATATATGTAATAATTCATTATAACTATTCATGTAGATATTCCAAAGGCCTGTTGTAATTTATTTAAAAAAACCTTTCAAATTCATATTTAAAATTTTCTATGGTGTTCACGATGCTCTTCTTTATCCGAAAACAATCTAAAATGAACATTTTTGGAATTTCCAAGGTCATTCGACACGATTTTTTTAGCAGAACATTTGACATGATTTACACTACTACTTATGATACTTTTAATGGTTCTCATTTTTACACTCAAATTATATGTTTAAGGTATGAAGATGAGTGCATGAATCTATTGATTTTAAACCCATTCTCCATTCTAATCCCCAAACAAGATTTTTTTTTTAAAATCTCACATAATTATTGAAGAACCGCTCTTCTTAAATACATTTTGAAAAGTAACTTTATGCAAACTTATGGTTTTTTCCTCGTCACATTTTGACATATTTAGAACATATTTGATAAATAATTTTGAGTAACGTTAAGTGCATCCACGGCACTAATTACATCCACCGGTATAACTAGTGTAATATTTAATAATTTTTTAAAAAAATTAATGGCCTCCACCCTAAGTTTGCTTGGCCCCTCAAGTCACGTCACCCGGTGACATGACGTGAGGACTAAGTAAAATTAAAAATTAGACCCTTATGACATGGCGTGGGGGTCAAGTAAAAATAAAATTCAGACTCTGTGAATAGTGAAATATTCACATAGAATTAATTTTTTTTACTTGGCCCACACACCACGTCACTTGGTTACGTGACATGGGGGCCAAGTAAATTTAAGACGAAGGTCACTCAAAAAATTTAAAAAATTTATTAATTATTACATTAATTACACCTATGGATATAATTAATGCAGTGAATGCACTAAGCATTACTCAACATTTTTTAGTTCCAAGGTATTTTCCCCTCTATTTTCAATATAATAGTTATTGAATCAAAGTACACCTAGGTCTAACTAAATATATATAATTACATGCTCTAAATTTTCTAGCAATGTAATTTTAAATATCCAAAGTTCTTGCTTTTAATTTTTAATTAACATTCCAGAAAAGATTAGATAGATGATTTTCAAAGTAATATCCTCTCATCAAATAATTGGATTGAAAGGCAAGAAGACTTGAAAGTGATTCTGATGGGATGCTTTGCCAAACTTGCCCTTGAGAGTTGGTGAGTTGTGGTTAGGGATGTAAATGGATCAGGATCGACTCAGGTTGACCAATACGATATCTTACCCGTGAAAATTTTACAAATATTATACCTAAGTAGTACCTTATTGTTTTTGCGGATATGGATACAGGCATATCCGTCACGGGTATGGATATACCCGCGGATATCCGTATACGTCTATAAAATATGAGTCTACGTCCACATCCAATGAATTGTGAGATTTATGAGAATTAGAAAAATAGAAATCCGATCAATTCTTTTCTTTCCAAAGTAATTTTTATATTTTATAAAAGCGTCCTTACAATTTTAACAAGAAATTCAAACTCACAAACTCAACAAGATGGATAATGGGTTGAATTCATGTCAAAATCATACGTATAACATGCACAATGAGTTATTAAGAGCGAGTTCGGATCGGATAAAGATTTGGGTGTACTAAATCTATTTCCTATCCGAATATGAAATGAGTATTTTAAACATATCCAAATCCGAATTCATATCCATTTATTCAGGTATTATCTGACCCATCACAGATTGGATGATACGAGTAATCAGATTTAAGGATATTTTTTACATCCCTAGTTGTGGCTTGCCTAACGTTAGTCTGCTGAGCAAAAAGGGGGGCAACATGATAATATGACACTCTTTGTTCCGTGTCCGATTCCTCGCGCGAAATGCTCCGATGCCCAATCTTTAAACATTTTGTTGCCACAATTATCTTTTAATCGTCCAATTTAACCAGAGTTTTATAAAGCTCAAGAACGCTAGGTTTAAGTTCCTTATTTCGGTCACCTGTTCTCATGATTTGAACGACGGAGATGAAGGTGACAAAAAATAAAAGTAAAAAGTTCGACACTGTCATTGCTTCTTCGGATTCCGGAAATGGCGGAATCCTTTTCCAACCGTTTCAGGTATCCATGACGCTCTTCAGTCTTCCCTACCCCCCCCCCCGCACCGTGACCCCATCTACGTGGCGGGTTGGCCCTTATGGGTGGCGCGCCTAATTCAACTGCTCCTGTCCATCTTTTTTAAATTTTGAATACGTAATCGAAAAGCAAAAATGGAACTGAATCAATGTGAAGGGACAAGTTCCCTGTTTTTTTCTCGTCCGCATGAAAGAGGAGCCATTCATCCACTCTTCTGGACAGTCGGTCAACACAAAACGACACCAAAATTATATCAAAACTGGATGGTACATCCACAATATTTCATACGCTGGGATCAGTTCGTTATTCAGAACTCAGCGAAAACATCACATGCCGGATGCGATAGAACAAGCCTATGCTAACGAAATAGTGTTGACGAGAAAATGGAAGAGCGCTCAGATATCCGCAGGGCCATGGACTTCCTGCACAAATCAACCAAGGAAAAGTTGATTGATTTCTGAACGAAAGTGTTGCTAACGAGATAACGTGAGCTAATCATCTTCACCTTGTTCTCAAGGACAGTCCCATCAGGAATCTCCAATTTGTCTCCAGATTTTGCACTGACGACCACTTTGCCCTTAAAAAAACAAAAACACACACTGACAGCTTATTAAAATTCCATGAAATTGCAGTCACTAGAAAGATGGAAACAAAATGTTCACGAAAATTTGAACGCCACACATCAATCAACTGTTTACCATGCATCGTAAAACAATTCATTTGAAACTTACAAATCATTGTGACAGATAGAAGGGGCATCGGTGAAAAGCCGACTCATTCACAGAATAAAATCAAATAATACAAAAGGATGAGGATGTCACGGAAAAGCCAGAAAGCAATTTAAGTGATTCAAGGCCCAAAAGTGAATGCCACTAATCCCATAATCGATGCTAGATTGTATCTACTTAGGGCTGCCAATACAACAATGTGAGATGCCCCTGATCATAGTCAAATCTGAGTTTTTTTTTCTGTTTTTACAAGTAAAAGATAAATGGAAAACTGAATTGGTATGCCGAGAGGTATTGATGCATGCATCAAATTTCTCCATCGAAACAGCTACGGCATGGATGCAATCCATAGAATCATTGCCATGCTCTTTATCTGCAATTGAAGTCTTACCATTTAATGATTAACTTTCAAACTTCATGGTAAGCTGTGATATTTTGACATGACCAACACAGACGTCAACTCACACGCTGAGATATCTATATGTGCTATACAAAATCTTAAAATCCTGACAAAGCATGGCAGGGTATAGGCATATTTATCACATGAGGATCTAAAAGAAGCACCAACATGAAAAGGTGGTACCTAACTTGCATTAATGCATCAACTAGACTCAAGAATGCCACCTAAATGATAGCTGGGAACTAATCCAAACTGTAAGCATTAAGTTGTAAGCCTACAGATGCACCATCATCGAATAATGCATAAAGAGTTACTCATAGATGTTAAGGGCCCGAACTCGAACCCAAAACCTAGGCATTGAGTTGAGGAAATCCTCAACAGATAAAGAGGGTGGCGCCCACATATTATCTAATGTGGGGCTAAACCTCAACACCCCCCGGCGCCGACCCCGAATGGTTACGGTATGAAAGGCGCAATTGAACTTGCTGAAAAAGCCCAGCTCTAATACCATCTTAAAGGCCTAAACTCGAACCCAAAACCTAGGCATTGAGTTGAGGAATCCTCAATAGATAAGGAGGGAGGCGCTCACATATTATCCAATGTGAGACTAAACCTTAACAATAGATAAGCAGCCAAGTCAAGATAAAACCATTTTCACTAGTATTTGGTAGTATTTCAAAAATACTATTTACTTTGATGTTGCTGGTTCTATGAGTTTTCCTTGATAGATCTCTTGAAAATTGCACTCCAAGTCATGAAAATTTTAAAGGTAACCGATGCAACAGTTTCCATGTTTTTGTTTATTGGCAAACTTCAATAGGAGAAAGAGAAAAATACAAGATAGACAGAGAAACACATGAAAGGTTTGAAATTATGATTATAATGTGACACAACAAAATCAATACCTTCAGGACTATGCCCCCACCAAACCATACATCACCAGCAACCTTTAAGCTATCAAGCTCAATGATGCTAGGAATGGACTTGAAGCGGCCGAGAAAGTTGGCAACCTGGAATGAAGCAACTATGGTCAGTAAAAGGCATACATAGCCAAGAATGACGGTGTAATGGAGAAAAAAACTACCTTCTTGAATTCAGGACCCAGTTCAATACTAGGATTTGCTGGATTAGTTCTAACATTGTTCCGTGTGACAAAGCCATCAGCCAACGTATACAGATCAGACTGTAAGTCAGATGATATAGTGAGAAGAAGAAACAAACATCTTAGTTAAATATGTAACAGAACCCTTTCCACAAACCTGGACTAGAAGTAAATCTGATGTTGCCTTCACGGGAAGGAACCGAGATCGGGAAACATTCACCCCAATAGCTTTATCAAAGAACTGGAAAAAATATCCAGGCAACAAAGAAATGAATACAGGCAATAATCAATAAATACAATTTCTAGTGAAACAGATTTCAGTATCACACTTACACGAATTGCAGCTCCGGCTGCTGTTTCTAGCTGAAGAACTTTCACACCATCTACTTCCTGAAATAAGAGATGGTGCTTGTTTAAGGGGAGATATGATGACCCATGTGAACTTGACTATAAATTCAGAAACATAAAATTCTGTGTTTTCAAGATAGATGCAAACCTTAGGGTTGGGAATTATCTCCATTTTAAGTGACTGGGCATCAACAAGGCGCTTAATGGCCTTGAGGTTCACCCACCTGCACAACCGTATTGGTTAAATGTGTTGTGGTTCATGTGCTTATGACCCTGGGCCTGTGTATCTCAACACCGCGGTTTTGTGGATTCGACACTATGATCGGCAAAGTTTCAAGCATGATGAAATTAAACTTTACAATGTCAAGTTTACATACAAGTTGTTGGTGTTGAAGATCTTGAATTTTTCAATTGACTTGAATTCATTGACCTGGAGAAAGGGAAAAAAATCACTAGGAATCAGTTATGAATTTAAGTACTCTTTGTTGCATCTTTGGTTACAGAACAAGCAATATCTCCTAGTTCTCCCACAAGAAAAATAACTGAAAGGACACGAGGAATGAAGCATTACTTACATGTTCATCAGGAACCTGTGCAATTTCCAGGAGCTGCATGTTAATGGAGAGAAGACAACGTTACTTAAAGCAACATTGTAAATAAAAGGAACATATTTCATATAGGAGATAAAAGATAATTTGGAAATCAGGTTTTCTCCTTAAATTCAAGCCGTAAATGAATCAACACGAGACATAATCTACACAAACTGATCTGATTATCCAATACAAAGTTCAAAAGTGACTAATCTGTTACAAGAAGACATTTGAATATTTGCTGCCAGATAAATCATTTAGAAAATTATAAAGTTGCATTCAAGCTCAAAAATACAAATACAATTGTGTCACAATAAACTACTGATCACAGTGACTTCCACAAACTAGACATCACAATAGCATTGGAGAGCCAAAAGATGATTCAGGTTGAGTGAGCATTATTTGGGGCTGAATGCAAATGCACTTTATGAGCACTCGGCAGTATTTACAGAATGGTACTTTCTGGTTTCTTTTGATCACCGAATGCTCATGAATCTTGAGGAAAATACTTTACAATATAACTATTGGAGGATGCATAGAGTTTCACTACCACATACCTGAACCCTCCCTTCATATGAAATTAGTGTACCACCTTTAACGTCTGCCAAGGTTTTAGGGGTCACCTAAAAGAAAATGATGTTAGAAGTTGACTTGTCTATGGTGTAAACCATTCATGTTTGGTACAGCATCAGTACCTCCATGCAGTACTCGTTCTGGTTGTTGATTAGGTGATTAAGTATTTCTGTTCATCTCGGTCAAGGTTTATCCATGTCTACTGAATTAACACTTGCATAATAATCACATTAATGTAGTTTGAAAGTTAAACAATACTGAAGAACTGTAAGTACACAAGACTTGGACAGTAATGACAGGATACTTAAATCAACAATTGCACCCAAGTTGTCAGAGTTGGCAACAAAGACATATTCCTTGCCCTGAGGAAAAAGGACAGAAGATAAATTAAGATAAAGTCCATTACTACCACGAGACAGATAGCACCATAAGTCAAGTTCCAATAAGAACCTGTGATAACAAGGCATCAAGCTTGCCACTGTTCATCAAGGAAGAAAAAACATCACCGTGACCTGGAGGATACCTTAGGAATTGTATAGAACATAAATGTTGCAAAAATGACCATTAAGTTAATGCAGCACCTTGATGATCGTTGTGAATGGAAGTAACCCTAAGTGTAATTTTCATCAAAAAAAATTGATCATTGATGTGGCATATCAAGAACCTACCAGCCATCTTTCCCTGTCTGACCTTTGCATGGTAATGGCAGAAAATCATCAACAACCAAACGAGGGTATTGGCTCTGAAGTTTTGACAATAGAACTTTTAGTACTATGATAAAAATCCGAACATGAAAGTGTTCTACATATAACAAGTGCTAGAACTTTACCTGATTAAAGGTATGTATGTCAATCTTCGAGTTAGCATACTTCTCCACAATCTTGACAAGTACCATCGCAATATTTTAGCATGGAACAAAGGTCCAGACATCTATTTACTATGATAAAAACCTTGGAAATGAAGAGGATAAAAAACTTACCTTCAATGTATCATCATGCGTATTGAATGAGTTCATGAGAAGAAGAGGAACATTGCACCCATATTTGACATTGAGCGACTACAGAACAGGGTAAAATGTCATTAACCCAGAGCGTAGTCACAGAAGAAAATTTAATATAAGTCAGAAATAAGACTGATATAAATAAGCCGTTTACCTCAATCTGGAGAACAATCAAGTCAAGAAAAGTCAACCCATTTCTAACTTCAATAACAGATCTGATCATAAATGCAAAGACAGAGTAAACATATTTCACCATTTCTCTGAGAAAGAAAAACTATTTTTTAAAACCAAAACAAGTTACTATTTTTTTCTCAGGACATTCGTTGGAGTAAACAACTTCGTTGTTTCAAGATGCATTGATGCAATCATAACAATTTGCAAGCCATGTGCTCACTGCTCAGGAACTTGATCAATCAGAAAAGCCCAAATACAAGTTCTGACAAAATATGAAGCTGCCAATTGGTGTTCATTTGTGCATCCTAGTCATGAAATTCAATGTTCTTCTTTCTGGTCTCCTCTCTGACACAATTGATAGGTAGAAAACAGACAAGGCAGAAAGCTCCTCTTTCCAATGTTCCTATCTAAGGAGACGCAGTGAGCAAAAGTAAACAAAGTAGAATATGCCTGCCATGCTTAAACCAGGGTACACACAAATGACAACACAAAAAACAGTAAGCCAAAAAAAAGGCTAGTAGATTAGAATTCACAAAATATTGACAACGATAAAATCTAAGTAATACACCGTGAGCTGTTATCAAAAGGTGCATCAGGAAATATTCTTTATCCTTTGGCCGTATACTCAACCATCTACACCTTGTAGTTTAAATGCACTAGAAACAAGATTTCGTAAGAAACAAAGGAAAGAAAATATATCTCACTTTGGACCGGTGCAGCCCATCGTCGTTCCCAAACCTCCATTGAGCTTTAGCACAACAAGCTTGTCGAGGAGTTTCTTAGTTGTTTCAATATCTGAAAGGATTTAAGCCAGCCATACGTTCCTCAATAGAGCATTTAAAGAAGTAACACATCACACCATTTTTCCCGTTTCCAAAAGCCTATCCAAGCTTGGCTGGAAGAGTATAAACATACCTTCCCCAGGAGGCGCCAAGGTATCATAAGGCACAACCACTTCATCTGTCGGAGTCTGGATCTTGCTCCACTCAATATGCTGTGCTTCTCCACTAAAAAAGGTGACGAAACAACATAAGAACGGCATGAAAACAACTCGATTACCATCGGAGACCGCTAAAAGAATAGGAATCACAAAGAAGAGACGTCTGACGAGGGACTCGCATCTACCTCAGATATCGGGAAACGAGGCTGATGAACCCAGATTTCTCCTTCTCACTGCAAGACATTCCGAAACCAAGCCCGATCTGAGATCATGCAACCAGAAACAAAGGGACAGAGCAAAAGATCCAAAAGCATTGCGCAAGAGAAGGAGCTCGCTGACCTGATCTGGCCGAGGCCAGCGACCGCGCCCTCGAGTTTCGAGAGCTTGTCGGCCGCCTCGGCGGAGAGGGAAGCGACGCCAGCCATTGGAGATCGGTGAGGCTACAATGGTTAACGTGAGGGTATATGGAAGGGGACTGGAGAGGCCCCTGTCGAGATGAGGGTATATGTAGGGGGTTGGGGGGTGGGAGGGGAAGTTGGTGCGTTTCGCGCGCCCCATTTATAGTGAACAGGGCGACGTGGGAAGGGGAGGGGTGGAAGAGGGGAACGCCGGAGACACAGACGATTTGCGCAGAGTCCCAGACCGCTGGGTTCGTGCGTACGCCTGGAAACTGGCTTGTTTTGTTCGTTTCTCCCGGCGCGCGTGCGGGAGGTGGCGACACGTCTGCGACATGACGAAGGGCGGGCCTGTAACGCACGCGCCTCGTTGTACCAGTGGCGCCTGAGTTTAAGGTTTCCAATCGAATGTTCCGGAACTTAACGCAGCGCCGGAAACGGAGCAGCCAGAAAGTATCATTGTATCGAGAAAAAATTGTAGGAACGTTGGGAGGTGTTTGGTTCGAAGTAAGAAGACGTAAAATATGGAACGGTTGGTCAGCTCAGTTAGTTAGAACAGTTAGAATCGTTGTCTTCTTGTTATAGTTTGTTAGTCTGCTACTTTGTTAAAGAGACTCGCCGGATTTGTGGTGCAGCTATGTTAGGATCTTGAATTGGTGGTATCGACTCTTGGGTTTGACACTTAACGGGAAGACACGTCAAAGAAGTACGTGGCAGAGCTCAGTCATTTATGTGAGAGATATATTATAAATAGCATGGAGCAGCTACAGAGCTGACCAAAGATAGCAGTATCGATTTCGATCTCGATTTCAGTCAAGACGAAAATCGAAATATACCGATCAAAATTAGTTCAAAATATTTTAAAATATAAAAATATAAAAAATTAAATAATATAAATAATCAAATAAAATTCGGAAAAAATTATTAGACATATATTTGACTATAAAGAAATAAGATTAAGTGCAATAAATATGAAGTAGACATTGGACATGTTAAATTAATATTCTTAAGTATACATTAAGCATGAAGTAGATTCAAACAGTACAATAAACTTAATTAGACACATTAAATATTTCAGAAATTAAATGATCCTTACCCAAATGACGATACACTAACGTGGATAATAACTAGAAGAACATTCTCTCTCATCGTCTGACTTCTGATGTTGATACCCATAAAAAGGTTGCATGTATTCTGTATATTCACCGTAACCAAATAATGATGTAGCCAAGTCATACATCTCTCTTTGGATCCTTCTTGGAATGTAAGGTTGTTGGCTTGATTGGAATTCAGAATCAACATAATAAGCAGAACCTTGAGGATAAGAAGAGGATGCTGACCCATAACTACTATTGAGTGGAACTGGATGAAATTGAAATTTTAGTTGATGACCCGCCCATACATACTTGTTTCCTGTTGGCCACCTTCATAACTTGATGGATGTCTATATTGGTTATGTGAATCATATCATCCTTCACTATGACTTTATCCACTATATGTGTCAGCATGGAAGGAGAAAGTAGGTGCATATGTGCTAGCACCAGTAGTAGCACTTACAGCTGCATTGGGATCATCATCATCAGAACCATAATAAAGCAATTGCCTTCTAGCCTTTGGCTCTATTTTTTTCTCTTTTGGTGTGATAATTTCATTCATCTTTGAGAGGAGTCATTCTCCCTTTGACGTGTGCCTCACATAAATTTGCTTTAACTGTTCAATTGTTGGGTCCTCTCGAGCAGCAGTATTAGTCCTCTCAGTTATCTCATGCATTGATGTACTTCTTCTTAAGGATGGAGGTGGCTTGACAATTATAGGAGTGACTGGCCTGCTATCTGATTCTGAGTGTCTAGATGGCTCAAACTCAGGCTATTACTTAGTGTCATGAGCAAACAAAGTTGGGTCCTCTCTCTGGTGCGCATGTGTCTCTATGGCCCTCTTTGTTGGTCTTCTAAATTCTAGATCCCATGGCTCATCTTCATCTAATATGCCTTGTGCCTATGTTCTAACATCAACATAAAAAACGGACTCATCAACCTGCTTTCATACCTCAACCCAAGACTGCAAGGGATTGTCATCATCAAACAATACGTCCACATCAATTTCTGGAGTTATATCCTCTGCAACGTATTTGTCCCACAACTGTTGTCTAAACTTCATGTTCTTTATTCTCAATCTCATATTGTAGTGAAAGTAAACCAATTTTTATAGCCGTTCAACCTTTAGTCGATTACGAACCTTTGAGTGTATAAGGCTGAACGTACTCTAATTTATTTCACATTGGCTTGCTGATATTGTTTGACTGAGCACCCTAATTGCAATAAAAATCAATGCATTATTGCCCACATCTCGGTTGTTCACCATTATCCACCAGTCAACTGTTCCACCAACCACAAACAAATAAATGTAAGATGTAAATAAAGATCAATTCTCCATGATGTACTAATACATGTTGACTCAATTTAAGCACAAAAATTTAGTATACAGTGGACTTGATGTACGTGGTGGACGGTGGAGGAAGAAGAAGGTGGAGGGGGTGTCTATAGTGGACAGGAAGGGAGGAAGAAGATGGGGGGAAGGGATGGGGTGGGGGTCTGCTTCCGACGGGAGGACGGGCTGGTCGATGGGTGGCCAGAGGGGTGGTGGCATGGTCAGTAGGGAACAGAGGCGGTGAGGGAGAAGGAGGTGATGCAAGGGGTTTGGTTGGGGGGCTCTCTGGTGGGGACACCGGGTCCACTACTGGGCCCACTACTCGGAGCCGACGCCGCACTGCCCCGACACCGAGCTTATGGCTCGGAGATCATTCCTGAAGACTCGGCCTACGGCTACGGTGGTATATTGCGTATCGAGTATCTATATTTGCGTGTATGTATACATGTATCCCTACATGTATTTTTCTTTTCGTCTTATTAGGCTAGTCTAAGTCAAAATAACATGTGTGTAATTTTTATATTTTATTTGATTAAAATCACAAAGTCTTTAAGTGGGTTGGTGGGGTTGTCTTGTTAGGCTAGGGTATAAATCAAATTAGTGGAAGTTATATGGTATTCATGTAATAGGGCCTTTCCTATATAAGGAGGCCAATGGTGTGTTACGTATGATATGAATGAATGAAAGAATGAATGAGTTGATGTTTTGTGTAAGAGATTTCCCCTCTTGCCTTCCCCTTCTCTCTCTTCTCTTTTGTGAGGATTGAGCGTCGCCCGATGTGAGACCGTCCGGCGTGAGGCCAAGCTGTGTGAGATAGCAGTTATTCGTTCCCGTCATGTTCGCATTCTGGAGTGCCGTCGATCCGTCCCCCGACGCCGTCCACGTCAGATTTGGTATCAGAGCCCAACAACGGCGTCTCTGACGATCCCTACGTCCCCGACGTCTCGCCCTCTATCTCTCCGTTGCTAGAGTGAAAAAAAAAGAGAGAAAAAAAGAGAAAAAAAAGGAGAGAAGCATACAGATTCTGATTGAAGAAATTGAAGAAAAAAAAGAGAGAAAAAATAGCAAAGAACCCCTGCGTTACTCTCTGTCTCTCTCCCTTTCTCTCTCAATTCTCTCTCTGTTATTGTCTCTCTATTTCCCTCTCTCTCTCCCGCGATCTCTCCCTCTCTCTCTATCTCTCTGTTTCTATCTCTCTCCCTATCTCTCTCTCTCTCGGTTACAGGAAAACAGACAAGAAAAAAAAAGGGGTTACGACCCCAACCCCGGCATCGTCGCCCGTGCCGGGATTCAAATCCCGGCACGCCGCAACGGGCGCGCCCTGCCGCCGCCCTCCGCCCTGCAGGCCGCCGTGCCCGCACCGCCTCCGCGCCCGGACCGCACCCACGGCCCCGAGCCCTCAGACGCAGTCGCGCCCGCCCGCACCCGGCCCGCGCCCAGACGAGCCCAGGCGCGCTCGCCCGACTGCCCGCCTCGACGTCCCCGCACCTCGGTGCCCCCGCCCGCCTGCGCAGGCCCGCCCGCCTCGGCGCCCCCGCCCGCCTCGGGCGCCCGCCGCCCGCCTCGGCACCCTCGCCCCTCGGCGCCCCCGCCGCCTCGGGGCGCTTGCCCGTCCGCACCCACCGCGTGGCCACCTCCTACGCCCACTGGTGCGCCGCGTGGCCGCTGCCCTCGACGCCTGCGCCCGCGGATGCGCCCGCCCTGTCCGGCGCCAGCGCTCGCGCCCGTGAGCCTTGGCCACCCCACGGCCCCGCCACCACCTGCGCCTGTCTGCCCCGTTTGACCAGCCGAAAGGCTTGAAAAGAAAAACAAAGAAAGAGAAGAGTGAAGAGGTGCTTAAAATGTCAAAAAAAAATATAGAGAGGTGTGTTAAATATATATATAATATATATATGATATATATATTTGGAGTATGTATAATCTTATATATACTTAAATCTATATATATTTATATATATATACATAATCTTATCTATATATTTATCTATTGACTAAAGTTACTCACCGTGGCACCCGAAGGACAGTTTGCCCGGCACCCGAATCGTCGGAAAGCCGACACACAGTCCGTAATTCACGGAGTGTGAGTGCCCCTTAGTCTCCCTGCGCGGAGAAAGTCTGGAGTGATTTGTTCCCGTGTGTGGGAAATTTTAAGCGATTTGTAATAATCCTCCCTGCGTGGAGTGAATTCTTTGTAACCGGTGAAGCTTCTTCGACGCCGTGCGGACATGCACGTCCCCGCTCGCCTTCGTCTCCGGTCGGAGTTAGACTTTTAAGTCTAGCTAGGTACGTGCTCCCCTCACTTGCTCGTTTAATATCTTTTCAATTGCCGCGCGAAGTGAGAGAGAGTTCGATCCATGCAGCCAGTCCCCTGAGTGCATCGCTGTGGACGGAGAGAAGAGAGCTTGCTTGCACCCATCCTTAGGCCCTAGACTGCCGCATTAAGACACCCTAATTGTCAAGAGGTAGTTCCCCAACTACTTCACCTACGGGCGAGCAACTCTCCCTAACCGGTCCCTTCAAATTGGCCCTTTGCCAATTAGCCAACAAAATTTGGGTCTATAGCTTGCTAATTATCGGTCCTAGGACTGCATCATTTAGGTCCGAGTTCGTGCATGTCACGTTGGTCTAGAAATTCATCCGGCCGTCTAGAGCGCCCCTCAACGCTACTCATGGATCAAGAGAGCATGACTGCTATGCTAGTCCAGCTCGAGCACAATCTCGTGGCCTACTTTGAAGAGTCCATAGGCCAACTACGGACGGAACTCGATAAGAGGATCCGAGTCTTAGAGGATCAACTAAAGGGAGAGGAAAGAAGAGCAAATGGCCACGGCAATCCCGTAGCCAATGCTAGGGAGGAAAGAGAGCAAGTCCGCCCGAATCAGGCTCCCCAAGGTAGAGAGCAAGAGGCCTGTACACCTCGAGAGAGAGACCACGATGATGAGGATATTATCCTATGGAACGTCAAGATTGACGCTCCGAGTTTTGATGGGTCCCTCAACCCCGCCACATATCTTGATTGGGAGACCGGGATGGACCAATATTTTGATTGGCATCGCCGCATGACCCCTGCTACCAGGGTGAGGTTTGCCAAAATGAAACTCCTGGGTCAAGCCAAGACCTACTGGTGTAATGTTGAGAATCTCCTAGCACGGAGACGAGAGGAGCCTATTAGCACGTGGGAAGAAATGAAGGAGAAATTGAGGGAGAAATATCTACCACCTTCCTACCATCAGCGTCTTTTAGACCAGTGGCAGAAACTCACCCAAGATGAAAAGTCCGTGGACGAGTACATCACCAAATTTGATGACTACTTCCTTCGGAGTCAAGTCATGGAGGATGCCTCTGTCACCCTCTCTCGGTTTAGGGCTAGCCTACACGAGAGTATTCAGCGGGAATTATTCTTGCGGGAGGTTAACACCCTCGAGCACGCCTACCAGGTTGCACGAGATGTTGAGAGGTTTCAAAGGGTGGTCCCACCTCGGGTTCCCATCTACCGCCAACCTGAACCCCGAAACCCCATAGTCCGCTATACTGAGAGAGCTGGCCCCTCCACCTCCTACGTCCCTACTGCTACCCCACTTAGGGCCGTTGCCCCTACGGCTCCTTTCCCACGGAACCCCTTACCTGCACCCGCAGCTGTGCCTAGGCTGGAGTATACTCCACCAGTTGAGAGGAGAGATGACAAGGGAAAGGGAGTCGTCCCTAGCACCTCCCAACCAGCCCCTGTCTCGGGAGTCCGCTGCTTTAGGTGTCATAACCTAGGGCATATTGCCACCAATTGCCCCACCCGAGCATTGGTCATCACCGAACCCCAGTCCATGGAGCTTCCACCTCAGGAAGGAGAAACCCTTGAGAGATATGAGCCTGACCCTGATCTCGTTGCCCAGTTTGAGGAATTAGATGCAGGGTATGATGGAACACATGTCGAGTACATGCAAGTGGGGAAAATTGCCGAAAGTTCAAACCAGGGAAGACTAGGTGTAGTTCGCTGCATCCTCGCACACCCACAGGAGGACGACTGGCGTCGAACCTCCATCTTCCAAACCTACATCATAGTCAAAACTCAACCCTGCAAGGTGATCTTTGACAACGGGAGCTGTATCAATGCAGTCTCTTCAGACTTTGTATCCCGTCTAGGTCTACCTACCCATCCTCATCCGAGGCCATACAACGTGACTTGGGTTGACGACACATCTATCCCCGTCACCACTACATGTGTCATTCCCATCTAGTTCCAGTCCTACTAAGGACAAATCCTATGCGATGTAGTGCCTATGAAGGTCGGGAGCATCATCCTATGACGGTCATGGATCTACGATGTAGACCTTACTACATTCGGTCGGTCCAACGAGTGTTCCTTCTCCCACAATGGGAAGAGGATTCAGTTGCTCCCAACACCCCCAAAGGTGGCCACGGGAAAGAGTCCTACCTCCACACCCGCTGCATCTCCCAAAATTCAGGAGAATACCCCAACCCCCACCAAAAGGAAGCTTCCCATTCCCTCCTCTCCTACACCTGTCATATCCATCCCTAAGTCCCCTAAAGTTGACCATGACCCGATTAGGCGCCTTAACTTCATAGGTGTCCGTGAGCTGAATAGGGAGGTTGTCGAGGGTGCCCCCGTCTGGGCTGTTGTTGTCATCATCACCCCCGAGGAGTCTCGAGTCTCAGTCCCACCCGAGGTCGAGGCGATTCTACAGGACTTCCCAGAAATTTTTCCAGAGGACTTGCCCTCTAGACTTCCTCCCATGCGTGACATTCAACACGCCATTGATCTTGTCCCTGGGTCCACCCTACCCATCCTTCCCCATTACAGACTGAACCCCAAGGAGCATGCTGAGCTCCAAATGATTGTTGAGGACCTTATCCACAAAGGTTTCCTCAGGGTGAGCAAGAGCCCATGTGCTGTCCCTGCCTTGCTCACACCCAAGAAGGATGGCACCTGGCGGATGTGTGTTGACAGCCGCGCCATCAACAAAATCACTGTCAAGTACAGATTTCCCATTCCCCGTCTTGATGACATGCTTGACATGATGAGTGGAGCCACCATTTTTTCTAAGATTGACTTGAAAAGTTGCTACCATCAGGTCCGGATTCGACCAGGGGATGAGTGGAAGATAGCCTTCAAAACAAAAGAAGGTCTATATGAGTGGCTTGTCATGCCTTTTGGGCTATCCAATGCCCCCATCACATTCATGAGGCTTATGACGGAAGCCCTTCGTCCCCTCATCGGTCGCTTTGTTGTCGTCTACTTCGACGACATTCTCATTTATAGCCACAACCCTCAGGACCACATTCATCATTTGAGGGAGGTCTGCGAGACCCTGAGGAAAGAAACCATGTTTGCCAACCTGACTAAGTGAGAATTCATGACAGACCGGGTCACTTTTCTCGGATTTGTGGTTTCAAGGCATGGAGTGTCTGTGGACCAATCCAAGGTCCGAGCCATAGTAGACTGGCCAGAGCCCCAAAACGTCCATGACGTTCGAAGTTTCCACGGGCTAGCCACCTTCTACAGACGCTTCATCAAGGGATTTAGCACCATTATGGCACCCATTACGGATTGCATCTGTAAGGGGAATTTTGAGTGGACCAAAGCCGCCTCCCAGGATTTTCTTGCCATAAATGAGCTTATGACCAAAGCCCCTGTCCTCCGTGTAAGGCCCGTGCCTTAATGGATCCTTCGTGGTATTTGTTCTATTAATTGTTCTGGAAATTCCGGCTTTTTCCTGGATTTTTAGGAATTTGTCTGGCATTTTTCCGGATTTGTTCGGAGCTGTTTGAGGGTTATTGAATATTAATAAGATTTTTATATATATAATGATTATATTATATATATATTAATTTTATTTATTTATTTTTTTTATATATCTCTCACCCTCACTCTCTCTCCCCCGTCGATCTCTCATTTCACCCTCTCCCTCTCTCTCTCCTCCGTGCGGCCACCTCCTCTCCTCTCTTAGGGATCGGGGTCGAGACGGCGTCGGATTGAGACGAGGTTGGCACCGTTGGATTCCTCGCGTCGAGTAGAGCGCGTGGGTGTCCACTTCGGCGTGGATCGGTGATCGTGGGAGCGAGGTGGAGCATGGAAGCTCCGTGGCTATTCCTCCTTGCATGCGGCCCGTTCGACGGTTTCGGCTTGCGAAAGGTAGGGGGATGGAACCTCGATCTTGCTAGGATCGTTTCCTTTAGCTCGCTTGTTGATTAGCACCCCGTAGCATGCATGATGTTCATATTTCCATTTTTGGGGTTTTAGCCTAAATCTTGAGTTTAATGCGTTTTAGGCCTTGCATGTGCTAGATTTAGATGTTAGATTGTTGTCTAGCATGCGTGGTTTGACAGGTTATTAGGTTTCTCGTCGATACCCGGCGTTTTCAGCCGTCCGGGAGGGCTTCGGTTTACAAACCGTACCCGCCCGTAACCCAGGTGCAGTGACGGTCCTGCCAGGAACCGTCACTTGCCCGACGGTCCAAGGTGGACGCGTCACTACCAAATAGCGGCCCAATGGGGGTGCGTTACTTGGAGAGTAACGGTGGGGCTCCCATCCGTTACTCATCAACTGTTTTCCGTGATTTTGGTCAGGCGGTGCGCCCGGCGGCCAGTCGGCCGACCGTCGTTTCGGTCCGGCGCGCCTAGACCGGGGCGTTACTTCGCCTGCTACCATTTAGAACGCTGATAGGTGGTTTGAGCCTCGGGTGGATGTGACGGCGGTGACCCCACGCGTCGCTTCGAAGTAACGCGCAGGGCCCCTACCGTTACATGCCTTTGGTGCCTCTTGAGCTGGAATCCTGAAGGGAGTGACGGATGGGGACTGGAGCGTCATTCTTGAAGTAACGCGCCGACCCCCGACCGTCGTTTGCATGTGGCGCGTGGGTCCTTGACCGCCACTTCCCTGATGGCTGCAATATATTCCCAGCCCATTGCTTATGCGTTCCGTTCTATATTCATGCCATAGTTGTATTGTTTTACTATATTGTGGCGTGTTTTATGTGCCAATAGAGTAGCTTTTCTTTCCAGGCAATGGAGCCACTGTTGTTGCCCTAAGGTCTGTTGAGTACCGACCCGCTTGAGGATGGCGGAGGGGTATATTTCCCATTCACGGTTTGTAAGCTAGTTCCGTGGGCTCCCAGCCAATGGTAGCGTCCTGCCAAGGGAGAAAACTAGTTAGAGGGCCTGGCTCAGGCTAGAGTCAGTGTGTGCACACGTGGTCGGAGACTGTGGACTGACGCCGACGGGTGTCACTCCGACTGGTCACTTGGTCTGGTACTGTTTGCGCGCTTAGCTTGTCGCTTGTCGACTGCGAGTGCTTGAGACGCAGTGTAAGCCGTCAGTGGACGCATCTGGTTTCTGCTCCAGTGGTTGTCCTTCCTTGTTGCTTGGACTAGTTGCAGCTCATTCTAATTGGTAGTTTTAGCTTTAATCGCTTGCATTTAATTAGTAGCGGCATGTGTTAGCTGTTATACTTGCTTAGATAGAGTTTACAGCTTTCTTGTGATTAGATATTCATGCCATTGCCTGTGTATTTATTTGAATGCATGCTTTAATTGCTGTTAATTATGCATGTTCGCTTGTTTAGTGCGAGGTAGGGATCCGCGTGACCCCTACTGAGTCTGGCTGTGACTCACCCTTCTCCTTTCAGGTGAGCCGCGCCCGACATCTCCCGGAGTTTAGCGTGCTGTTTCGGGACCGTTCCTTAGCTGCCAGCTGAGCACGAGCTGCCTTTTTGAGGCTTGTGTTGTACTTTTGCCGGGGTATGCCCCGCGTAGTTGTGCCCTGTTGACTAGTGTTTGTGACTCTGGACTAGTTATATATATCACTCTGGTTATTTTAAATTGCTTCCGCACTTGTGTTTAAATCTTAAATACTTATTTGTATTGCGCGCCCCAATTCGCAATTAATTATGCATATTCCTCAGCTAACCCCCCACTAACCCTTCAGAGGCCTCATCAGCCTCTTGGGTGGCCTCCCCAGTTCTTGGTGTCGGTATACTGATGTTATCGGTATATCGGTATCCTGAACTCTGGGTCGTCACAGATGGTATCAGAGCTTGAAGTTGAGGATTTGCGTAAAGAATTGGAATTGACGCTTGGTCCAGAGCTAGTCCTGTTGTTGTCTCTTGCTGGCATAGGATGTTTTCCGTATGATTGATGGATTTCATTGTTGATTGTGTTTTTGGCAGCATAATTATGCCGCCTCGTCGAGGAAGACCTCCTCGAGCTCCTCGTGTTCCTCGAGATGCGCCCAGGGAAGATAGCGGTTCTGCACCTCCTCCTGCAGTTCCCGCTGTTCCTGTCGTTCCAGTTGCTCCTCCAGTGCCGATCGTTCAAGCTGAAGTGCCTGGCAGTCGAGGCAAGGCTTTGAAGGAATTTCTGATGTTCAATCCGCCTGCTTTCGATGGCCAAGCTGATCCAGAAGTCGCGAGGCAATGGATGGATGCGATAGAGCGTGTTTTTGTCTCGATGGAGTGTGCTGAAGATGAGAAAGTCATGCTCGCTGCCTTTCAACTCCAGGGTACGTCCATTGCGTGGTGGAAAGCCGAGTGGCAGATTTCCTTTCGATCCAGACCTCTTCGGCAAATCACTTGGGCAGAGTTCGTTGCTGCTTTTGAGCGTGCCTATACTCCTGCCTGCTTGCAGATGGATAAGATGTATCGGTTTATGGAATTGACCCAGGGCAGTATGACCGTGCTTCAGTACAGGAATAAGTTCTTGGAATTGGGTCAGTATGCGCCCCATGTGCTGGCCAGCGAAGCTTTGAAGACCCAGCAATTCTTGCGAGGGTTGAGGCCAGAGTTGAAGATGCCGTTGATAGCGAGTCGTGTTGCGGATCTCGATACTGCGTGCCAGACAGCTGTAGCTTTAGAGCTGGAGATGGCGAGACCGGGTGGATATCCCCAGGCAGGGTCAGTGCAGCCGGTGGCTCAGGTTCAGCAGGCTTACCGACAGCCCGTGCCTAGTGTTCCTTCGGTCCAGTCAGAGGTTTCCAGTGCTTCCTCTCCTTCTAAGCCCAAGTTCAAAAGGTTCAAGAAGAAGAAGAAGTTTGTTCAGCAGCCGTCCGGTGCAGATTCTGTTCAGCAGCCGACAGCACCTTCTTCTCAGACTCGACAGAGCTCAGCTGCTAGTCAGCCGTGGACGTGTCGGAGATGCGGTGGTCATCATAAGGGCCAACCGTGTTCTCTTCCTGTTGTTTGCTTTAGGTGTGACCAGCCAGGTCATGTGGTTCGAGATTGCCCGCTGAGGCCGAATCCATTGCAAGCTCCTCAGTTTTCTCAACCTCAGCCGCAGTTTAGACCTCCTGCACCTCAAGCTCCACAGCAATTTTTCTCTCAGGCGTCGGCGTCTTCTCAGCAATCTTCAGTTGGTTCTAAGAAGCAGAAAGGCAAAGTTTCTCATTTGACAAGAGCTGATGCTGCTGCGTCCCATCTTGTGGAAGGTACGATTATGCTTTATGGTCATTCAGCTCATGTCTTATTTGATTCTGGTGCTTCTCACTCTTTTATTTCTGAGGATTTTATGGCTTGTATTGAGGAACCAACTTCTGAGCTGTCTTGTGAGTTGTTTGTGGAATTGCCTTCTGGAGATTTCATGGTTACTCCCTTGTGTTTGGATGAGTCTCCTGTGATGATTGATGATCACCAGTTGCCGGCGAGATTGTATGCGTTGCAGCTGGCAGATTATGATGTTATTCTGGGAATGGATTGGTTGGAGCATTATGGAGCTGTGGTTGACTGCAGATCGAAGAAAGTCTATTTTCAGCCCCAGGGAAAATCAGCCTTTTATTTTCAAGGTATTCGATCCCGTTCTTCTCGTATGATTATTTCTGCTATTCGAGCCTACAGGTTGCTTAGCACAGGTTGTCAGGGATTCCTTGCTTCAGTGGTGGCTGTTGAAAAACCACGACGGGATGTTTGTGATATTCCGGTTGTTTGTGAGTTCCCTGATGTGTTTCCTGACGAGTTGCCAGGCTTGCCCCCAGAGCGAGAGATTGAGATGGTGATTGAACTGATTCCAGGTACTGGCCCCTTAGCAAAGCCGCCGTACCGAATGGCTCCAGCTGAATTGAAAGTACTGCGTGCACAGCTACTAGAGTTATTGGAGAAGGGTTATATTCGTCCCAGTTTTTCTCCGTGGAGTGCCCCAGTACTGTTTGTGAAAAAGAAAGATGGAAACCTGAGGCTTTGTATTGATTACAGGCAGCTGAATCAGGCGACTATCAAGAATAAGTATCCGCTCCCCAGGATTGATGATTTGTTTGACCAATTCCAGTCTGCTGCTGTCTTTTCACGGATTGATCTCCGATCTGGCTATTTTCAGTTGCGGATCCGGGAATCTGATGTGGAGAAGACTGCTTTCAGTACTCGATATGGTCACTTTGAATTTTTAGTCATGCCGTTTGGTTTGACTAATGCCCCAGCAGCCTTCATGGATCTAATGCAGCGTATCTTTCGTCCATTTCTGGACCATTTTGTGGTGATCTTTGTTGATGATATCTTGATATATTCTGCCTCTGTTGATGATCATGTGCAGCATTTGAGGATCGTTCTGCAGACTCTAAGAGATCACGAGCTTTATGCGAAACTCAGTAAATGTGAATTCTGGCTTCGGGAGATTCATTTTCTTGGCCATGTGATTTCTAGTGATGGAGTAGCAGTAGACCCTGCAAAGATTGATGCCGTTTTGAGTTGGCAGAGACCGAGGACCATCACGGAGATACGAAGTTTTTTAGGATTGGCTGGGTATTACCGCAGATTCATTCAGGATTTTGCGAAGATTGCAGCACCGATGACTAATTTGACACGGAAGGGTGTGCCGTTTGTCTGGTCGGATCAGTGTGAGGCTAGCTTTGTTGAATTGAAAAGGCTGTTGACTTCTTCTCCAGTGTTGACTTTGCCTTCCGACTCGGGTGGTTTTCTTGTTTGTACAGATGCGTCTCGAGTAGGTTTGGGTGCAGTGCTGATGCAACATGGTAAGGTTATCTCATATGCATCTCGGCAATTGAAACAGCATGAAGGAAATTATCCCACTCATGATCTAGAGCTAGCTGCAGTTATTTTTGCCTTGAAGATCTGGAGACATTATCTGTATGGTGAGAAATTTCAGATTCTTACTGATCATCAGAGTTTACAGTATATTTTCTCCCAGAAAGATCTGAATCTCAGGCAGAGGCGATGGATGGAATACATGAAAGATTATGACTTTACACTCTCCTATCAGCCAGGTAAAATGAATGTTGTGGCTGATGCTCTGAGCAGGAAAGTACAAGTCAGTCATTTGTTGCTTCATGAATGGAAATTGTGGGAACAGCTTCCGAGCGAGGCATTGTGTGTAGAGATTCCTGCCGATCCGAGGATGGCAGTTTGTGCTAGCTTGGTTTTGGGTTCAGCTTTGTATCAGCAGATTCTAGAAGCCCAACAAGCTGATTCTGATTTGGCCCGTGTTATATCAAGATATGATGTGGAATTTGATGACGAGCTGGTCGTCAGTTTCCAGGGCAGATTGTATATTCCTGTTGATGATGATTTGAGGAATGAGATTTTGAGTGAAGCCCATGGTTCCCGTTTTGCTATTCACCCTGGTGTCACCAAGATGTATCAGAATTTGAAGAAGCAGTTCTGGTGGCCCGGCATAAAGAAGGACGTGGCTATTTTTGTTTCTAAGTGCTTGACTTGTCAATTAGTTAAAGCCGAACATCAAAAGCCAGGTGGTCTGCTTCAGCCATTGGAAATTCCGATGTGGAAATGGGACCATGTTACTACAGATTTTGTGGTGGGTTTGCCTCGAACTTCTCAAGGTTTTGATGGAATCTGGCTGCTTGTCGACAGATTGACGAAAACCGCCAGATTGTTGCCAATTAAAGTTACTTGGAGTGTGCAGAGATTGGCCGAGCTCTATGTGCAGAAGATCGTGCCATTGCATGGAATTCCTGTTTCACTTGTGTCAGATCGTGACCCGCGTTTTACCTCTGGCTTCTGGCGTAGTTTCCAGAAAGCTTTGGGCACTGAGTTAGCTTTCAGTTCAGCGTATCATCCACAGTCAGATGGACAGTCAGAGAGAACTATTCAGACTTTGGAAGACATGCTGAGATCGTGTTGCCTTGATTGGCAAGGTTCGTGGGGTCAGCATTTGCCACTTGTTGAGTTTGCTTATAATAACAGTTTTCACTCCAGTATTGGCATGGCTCCTTATGAAGCGCTGTATGGTCGTCCTTGTCGTACTCCTCTGAACTGGTTTGATGTTGGGGACCGACTGTTGACAGGACCGGACATGGTACAGCAGTGTTCTGATGTGGTTCGTCTGATCAGACAGAGATTGTTGACGGCTCAGAGTCGACAGAAAAGTTATGCAGATCGGCGCAGACGTCCACTACAATTTGAGCCAGGAGATATGGTGTTTGTTAAAATATCTCCAATGAAGGGTGTTTCCAGGTTTGGGAAGCGTGGAAAGCTTAGTCCGCGGTATGTTGGCCCTTTTCCGATTGTTGAAGCTATTGGTTCAGTGGCTTATCGTTTGCAACTGCCGGCGGCCATGCAAGCTATTCATAATGTGTTCCACGTGTCTCAGTTGAGGAAATATGTGTCTGATGCTTCTCATGTTCTCGATGATTCAGTGTGGCCCGAGGTGACTGCTGATTTGTCCACGCCAGAGTTTCCTATCCGAATTGAAGACCGTCGTGAGCAGCGGTTGAGAAATAAGGTTATTCCTCTGGTAAGGGTTGCTTGGCAGCGTCACTCTGGTAACGAGTCTACTTGGGAGCGTGAGGATGAAATGCGTCAGCTTTTTCCTTTCTTGTTCCAGTGAGGTATAAGTCCTTTCTCAGTTTCCTCCTTTTCGGTTATTATAAATTTCGAGGGCGAAATTTCTGTAAGGAGGGAGGGACTGTAAGGCCCGTGCCTTAATGGATCCTTCGTGGTATTTGTTCTATTAATTGTTCTGGAAATTCCGGCTTTTTCCTGGATTTTTAGGAATTTGTCTGGCATTTTTCCGGATTTGTTCAGAGCTGTTTGAGGGTTATTGAATATTAATAAGATTTTTATATATATAATGATTATATTATATATATATTAATTTTATTTATTTTTTTTTTATATATATCTCACCCTCACTCTCTCTCCCCCGTCGATCTCTCATTTCACCCTCTCCCTCTCTCTCTCCTCCGTGCGGCCACCTCCTCTCCTCTCTTAGGGATCGGGGTCGAGACGGCGTCGGATTGAGACGAGGTTGGCACCGTTGGATTCCTCGCGTCGAGTAGAGCGCGTGGGTGTCCACTTCGGCGTGGATCGGTGATCGTGGGAGCGAGGTGGAGCGTGGAAGCTCCGTGGCTATTCCTCCTTGCATGCGGCCCGTTCGACGGTTTCGGCTTGCGAAAGGTAGGGGGATGGAACCTCGATCTTGCTAGGATCGTTTCCTTTAGCTCGCTTGTTGATTAGCACCCCGTAGCATGCATGATGTTCATATTTCCATTTTTGGGGTTTTAGCCTAAATCTTGAGTTTAATGCGTTTTAGGCCTTGCATGTGCTAGATTTAGATGTTAGATTGTTGTCTAGCATGCGTGGTTTGACAGGTTATTAGGTTTCTCGTCGATACCCGGCGTTTTCAGCCGTCCGGGAGGGCTTCGGTTTACAAACCGTACCCGCCCGTAACCCAGGTGCAGTGACGGTCCTGCCAGGAACCGTCACTTGCCCGACGGTCCAAGGTGGACGCGTCACTACCAAATAGCGGCCCAATGGGGGTGCGTTACTTGGAGAGTAACGGTGGGGCTCCCATCCGTTACTCATCAACTGTTTTCCGTGATTTTGGTCAGGCGGTGCGCCCGGCGGCCAGTCGGCCGACCGTCGTTTCGGTCCGGCGCGCCTAGACCGGGGCGTTACTTCGCCTGCTACCATTTAGAACGCTGATAGGTGGTTTGAGCCTCGGGTGGATGTGACGGCGGTGACCCCACGCGTCGCTTCGAAGTAACGCGCAGGGCCCCTACCGTTACATGCCTTTGGTGCCTCTTGAGCTGGAATCCTGAAGGGAGTGACGGATGGGGACTGGAGCGTCATTCTTGAAGTAACGCGCCGACCCCCGACCGTCGTTTGCATGTGGCGCGTGGGTCCTTGACCGCCACTTCCCTGATGGCTGCAATATATTCCCAGCCCATTGCTTATGCGTTCCGTTCTATATTCATGCCATAGTTGTATTGTTTTACTATATTGTGGCGTGTTTTATGTGCCAATAGAGTAGCTTTTCTTTCCAGGCAATGGAGCCACTGTTGTTGCCCTAAGGTCTGTTGAGTACCGACCCGCTTGAGGATGGCGGAGGGGTATATTTCCCATTCACGGTTTGTAAGCTAGTTCCGTGGGCTCCCAGCCAATGGTAGCGTCCTGCCAAGGGAGAAAACTAGTTAGAGGGCCTGGCTCAGGCTAGAGTCAGTGTGTGCACACGTGGTCGGAGACTGTGGACTGACGCCGACGGGTGTCACTCCGACTGGTCACTTGGTCTGGTACTGTTTGCGCGCTTAGCTTGTCGCTTGTCGACTGCGAGTGCTTGAGACGCAGTGTAAGCCGTCAGTGGACGCATCTGGTTTCTGCTCCAGTGGTTGTCCTTCCTTGTTGCTTGGACTAGTTGCAGCTCATTCTAATTGGTAGTTTTAGCTTTAATCGCTTGCATTTAATTAGTAGCGGCATGTGTTAGCTGTTATACTTGCTTAGATAGAGTTTACAGCTTTCTTGTGATTAGATATTCATGCCATTGCCTGTGTATTTATTTGAATGCATGCTTTAATTGCTGTTAATTATGCATGTTCGCTTGTTTAGTGCGAGGTAGGGATCCGCGTGACCCCTACTGAGTCTGGCTGTGACTCACCCTTCTCCTTTCAGGTGAGCCGCGCCCGACATCTCCCGGAGTTTAGCGTGCTGTTTCGGGACCGTTCCTTAGCTGCCAGCTGAGCACGAGCTGCCTTTTTGAGGCTTGTGTTGTACTTTTGCCGGGGTATGCCCCGCGTAGTTGTGCCCTGTGGACTAGTGTTTGTGACTCTGGACTAGTTATATATATCACTCTGGTTATTTTAAATTGCTTCCGCACTTGTGTTTAAATCTTAAATACTTATTTGTATTGCGCGCCCCAATTCGCAATTAATTATGCATATTCCTCAGCTAACCCCCCACTAACCCTTCAGAGGCCTCATCAGCCTCTTGGGTGGCCTCCCCAGTTCTTGGTGTCGGTATACTGATGTTATCGGTATATCGGTATCCTGAACTCTGGGTCGTCACACTCCGCCTACCAGACTTTTCCAAAGTCTTTGAGGTTTCATGTGATGCATCTGGCGTAGGAATAGGTGGAGTGCTTAGCCATGAAAGCCACCCTGTGGCTTATTTCAGTGAGAAGCTTTCTGACGCAAAGCTTCGATACTCCACATATGATAAGGAGTTTTATGCCGTGGTCCAAGCCCTTAAACACTGGAGACACTATCTCTTACCACAAGAGTTTGTCTTATACTCGGACCACGAGGCTTTGAAATTCCTTAACTCTCAGAAGGGTTTAAACCCTAGGCATGGTCGGTGGGTAGAATTCCTCCAGTCTTTCACATTTGACCTAAAGCATAAGGCTGGAAAGGACAATAAGGTGGCCGACGCCTTGAGTCGAAGGGTCTCCCTTCTTTCCACTATTCGGGTAGAGGTCACGGGATTTAACCGCATGAAAGAACTCTATGTCGAGTGTCCTGATTTTGGCCCTGCCTACTCTGCTCTGTCCGCTGGACCCTCAACAACCTTTTATGACTATCTACTCCAGGATGGGTTTCTATTTCGAGGGCAGCAACTCTGTGTCCTGAGGACTTCTGTTCGGGACTTCCTGATTTGGGAAATGCATGCTGGAGGTCTTGCTGGTCACTTTGGCCGCAACAAGACTATCTATTATGTGGAGGAGCACTTTTATTGGCCTGGCCTGAAGAAAGATGTGCCCAAGATTGTAGCCCAGTGTAGGACATGCACCATGGCCAAACATGTCAAACAGAACACTGGTCTGTACACTCCTCTCCCCGTTCCTGATCGACCATGTGTTGATGTGAGTATGGATTTTATCCTTAGGTTACCACGCACTGCTCACAAGCATGATTACATCTTTGTTGCCGTTGATAGGTTCTCTAAGATGGCCCACTTCATTGCATGTTCCAAAACATCTGGTGCATCTAGAGTAGTCCATTTATTCTTTGATGAAGTCGTGCGTCTACATGGTCTTCCCCAAACCATCGTGTCTGACCGAGATGTCCGGTTCACTAGTTACTTTTGGAAGACACTTTGGCACCTAGTTGGCTTCTCCACTGCCTATCATCCCCAAACTGATGGGCAAACTGAGGTCGTCAATAGGAGTTTAGGGAATCTGTTGAGGTGTCTTGTAGGGGAACATTCCGGCACTTGGGATCTTCTTTTACCCCGAGCTGAATTTGCATACAACAGCTTCGTCAATAGGTCTATAGGTATGAGTCCATTTGAGGTCATGCATGGCTACAAAACTAGGAAACCTGTGGATCTCATTCCCCTTCCCCTCGAGTCTCGGACATCCAAGTCCGCTGAGGAGTTTGCACAACATGTCAATAGTCTGCATCAATCAATTAGCAAGCAAATCAACATCAGTAATGAGACTTATAAAAAATTGGTTGATTCGCATAGGCGTCACCATGAATTTCAAGAAGGTGACTTGGTTATGGTACGGGTCCGACCCGAACGACTCCCCTCGGGAGCCGTTAAAAATTTGCAAGCCCGTAGTGATGGACCATTCCCAATTCTGCGAAAGATCGGCTCCAATACATATGTTGTAGACTTACCTCCCGAATATGAGATTAGCTCGACTTTTAATGTGACAGACCTAGTGGCCTACAAGGAACCCACAGCGATTCCTAGTGACCCTTTCGAGTCTTCTCCTCCCATTGAGAGTGAGCCCACCCCTATGCGTCCCACAATCTTGAGAGTACCACGCGAGCACATTGAGAGGATACTGGATGAGCAGGTGACCACTACACGGAGCAGGGTGTACCAGCGCTACCTTGTCCGCTGGCGGGACCGTCCACCTTCTGATGATTCCTGGATCAGTCGGGAAGATCTCCAGCGCCTCGATCCAGATCTGCTGGAGCACTACCACAGCAGTGTCCCCCCTTACTCGACGGAGTCGAGTTCCAGCCGCCCCGGGAGGGTTGGTGGGGACACCGGGTCCACTACTGGGCCCACTACTCGGAGCCGACGCCACACTGCCCCGACACCGAGCTTATGGCTCGGAGATCCTTCCTGAAGACTCGGCCTACGGCTACGGTGGTATATTGCGTATCGAGTATCTGTATTTGTGTGTATGTATACATGTATCCCTACATGTATTTTTCTTTTCATCTTATTAGGCTAGTCTAAGTCAAAATAACATGTGTATAATTTTTATATTTTATTTGATTAAAACCCACAAAGTCTTTAAGTGGGTTGGTGGGGTTGTCTTGTTAGGCTAGGGTATAAATCAAATTAGTGGAAGTTATATGGTATTCATGTAATAGGGCCTTTCTTATATAAGGAGGCCAATGGTGTGTTACGTATGATATGAATGAATGAAAGAATGAATGAGTTGATATTTTGTGTAAGAGATTTCCCCTCTTGCCTTCCCCTTCTCTCTCTTCTCTTTTGTGAGGATTGAGCGTCGCCCAGTGTGAGACCGTCCGGCGTGAGGCCGAGCTGTGTGAGATAGCAGTTATCCGTTCCCGTCCTGTTCGCGTTCCGGAGTGCCGTCGATCCGTCCCCCGACGCCGTCCGCATCACTCTCACCCCATCTCACTCTTGGAGACGGTGCAACCTTGGGGTCTCTCACCTCTCTCAATGAGAGGGAAAATAGCTATCATAACTCGCAAGAGTTTTTTTCCTTTCAAATCTTCATTCAACATTTCCCAGAATGAGATAATACAAGTCATTTTAAAGGTTAGGGGAAGAAGAGATTGAGGGGATCAAATCTCGTTGGGAGAGGAGTCAATCTAGGGAATACAAGAGATCTTCTCCTTCTTTATAAACACAAGTAAATCTTTATCTCCTTAGGAAATACAAGAAATCCTACACCCATAGAACTTATCATATAGTCATAATAAAGAAAGAAAAATACAACCTAAGGAAAATAAAAATGCACTAATGATTACACAAATACTGATGCATCCTAAGAGTGGAGATCTTCTCCCAACCAAAGGGTGACGAGGTCTGCATCTTGACGGCGCCGGGTCGCTCGTGTAGGGCCGATCCTCTGGGCCAAACCGGTGTCCTCATCAATATGTCGGCATATGAAAAAGATGTGGGGGTAATTATATTTGTCGTGCAAAAGTGGAGACCCAATCAAAACTGATCACCAAAGCTTGCGGTTTTCGCTTGACCAGCAAGGCCATACACCTACTCAACAACGCTGGTTGGTAAATATACTTGGCTATGGTTTTCAATTGGAGTATAAGGCAAGGCACCACGATAAAGCCGCAGATGCACTTTCCAAAGTTTATGAAGATTCCTCTTTGTCCATTTCTGTAGTCACTCCAGATTGGTTCGCCCAATTTTAACAGGCATATCACTCAGACATATTTTCAAACTATGATGGATAAGTGGCAACATAGAGCACTGGTCACTACCAAGTTCTCCTGCAGGGGAAGTATTCTATACTACAAGGGCCGCATACTTTTATACAAGACACATCAATTTATTCAAAGATTCTCCATTTACCACATGATCATCATGATTCACCATTAGGGGGTCATTCAGGTTACCACCGTACCCTGTAGAGGTTCAAAGCCAGTTTTCATTGGTCTGGCCTTCACAAGTAAGTGAGATAATATCTAAAATGTTGTGATGTGTGTCAAAGGAACAAAACTCTCACTCAATCCCATGCCGGACTATTACAACCACTACCCATTCCTGATTGCATTTGGACTCATGTGAACATTGATTTCAGTGATGTCTCACCGATTTCAAAAAATAAATCTACAATATTGGTGGTAATTGATCGTTTGTCTAAGTATGTCCACTTTATAGCACTCAAACATCCTTACACAGCTTTGTCGGTGGTTAGGGAATTTGTTTCTCATATTGTTAAGTTACATGGCATACCAAAGGTTATTGTATCTGACCGTGATTCAGTGTTTAGCAGCACTTTCTGGACAGAATTATTTCATTTGCAGGGTGTCAAATTGCACATTATCACAGCTTATCATTCCCAAACGGACGGTCAAGCAGAGGCACTTAACAAATGCGTGGAAACATATTTATGTTGTTTTTCCTTTCAAATACAGCACACCTGATATCAATGGCTTCATTGGGTGGAGTATTGGTACTTCTTCAACAGGTGTCACCCCTTTTGAGGTCGTATATGGCATTCCACCTCCTGCTCTCACTTCTTATATTCCAGGTACTTCACAGGTCCAATAAATGGACGATACACTATCTCGCATAGACCTGATTCTAAGAGAACTTCAACTACATTTGTTAAAGTCCCAAGAGAATGAAGCGACTGGCAGATCAGGGCCGCATAGACAAGGAATTTTCAGAAGGGGATTGAGTCTACCTGAAATTGCAGCCATATAGATAGCAACCATTGGTTCAACTCTACAATTATAAGCTCAGTGCAAGGTATTTTGGCCTATATAGAGTTATTAAACGCATAGGCGAGGTGGCTTATAAATTATAGCTTCCGGCAGCTTCAAAACTGCACCCCGTATTTCACATCTCCCAATTAAAAAGGAAGCATGGGGATGCTGCAGTTCTCCCAATTGACTTGCCACGTGATTTGTCTCGCATTGCTAAAGAACCAGAATTGTTATTAGGCCGGCGCCTTGTCAAGTGTGATAACAGAGCTGCCACTCAACTGCTGATTCAATGGAAGCATCAGCCACCTGAAGCAGCAACATGGAAGGATTATTATCCATTTGTACAAGCCTACCCTGATTTTTGACCTTGAGGACAAGGTCCTCTACAAGGAGGGGAGGAGTTGTAACTGTTCATAGCATGTCAACTTAGTTAGTTAAAACGGTTAGAATGGTTATCTTCTTGTTATAGTTTGTTAGTCTGTTACTTGGTTAAAGAGACTCGCCGGATTTGTGGCGCAGCTCTGTTAGGATCTTGAATTGGTGGTAGCAATTATTGGGTCTGGTAGTTAACGGGAAGACCTGCCAAAGAAGTCTGTGGCAGAGCTCCCCTCATTTCTGCAATAGAGAGTAAAAATAGAAGAGAGCAGCTACAGAGCTGACTCAGGAAAGAATTTCTCAGGAACTCTCCATCTGTTCTTCTGCTCCTGAACCTTCTGTTCTTTCAGCTATCATTCCGTAACTTCCCTGTAGATCTAATTCCTCCAATATGGAAGAAATTGCCTAGAGTAGTTTCTCCAGGAGCTATCTGGAAGATCGAAGTCTGGTTCCTCGGCGGCCGCGTACCAAAATATCAATTATTGGCATAATTTGGGAATTGGGATCACGGATGGCTTCCCATAGACTGAAAAAAGGAGGAGAGACCTTGGAGGTAAGTGAACAGAAAAAGCCATGCCCGTCTGGTGTAGACGCAAGTCGGTGGCTGGCCACATCTTATCTTATGTAACTCACAAAGTTCACAATGCTACATGGCCTCTCCAGAGGCCCATTATAGTATAATAGTTCCACATTATCAATGGCCTTGCATGGACTGCAAGGGGAGGAGAGACCCCCGGACCAAAGGGCACATATAAAAGCGATACGTATGCAAGTACAGATGCAGGTCAGTCTGCCTGCTCGTATGTTAACTTTGAGCATGTTAATTGGTGTTCCACTAGCGATACAAGGTAAGCATATTAATGTCAAAATATAAGAAGACGAGGTAAGTTATCCGGGTAACAGTGGCCTAAGGCAAGATTCGTTTATCATCCCTTTCAAAATCACAAGATTCACATCCACAGAGAATGAGACCAACTGAGTGGAAAATTTTACTATCATTGAATTTCAAATTTTCAATATATCAGTGTCAAAAGTGGGAGAATCAAGGTCACGCAGAAGGCCACTGAAATCAAGTGAATACAGGCGAATATAATGCCAAAGAATAGATGACTGCACAGATGGCCCACGATGGGAGCTTCAATCTACAAAATTGAATCTTGGCATATCACGTTCAACCTTCTGCGTTGAACCAGTCGACTTATGGGGAGGCAGTGGCATGGAAGCTGTACATGGTGGGTCCACAAGCAGGAACTTTCAAGTGATCATCCAAAGAGAAACCTTGGGGATCAGATGGGCTCGAATCAGGTCTGTGAAACAGAAAAGTGTGACTTATGATCAAAAAAAGATTGACACACTGCAAACTAAAGATGCTCAAATTACTGCAAAGTCACATGAAACGAGCATATGCTAATTTAATAGTATTGCACTTGTTTCGCAAATATATTACAAGAAATTTGCAGGAACTTACAAACATGTTATAATACATCTGCTCCAACACAACACCATTACCCTATAAATCTTAACCTATTTAAAATAGATGTTAAGATGTCATCACCAAAGCCCTAGACAGGATAAATGAAAAACTATGTTTCTCAATAAAAAGCCTGGACAGTGCACACAGAGTAGAGAGTTGTGAGCATGTCCTGATACCTCTTGTTTATGTGACAATAGTGAAAGTTAAGACTTCCAGCCTTGACATCTTCAACATACTGCAACAACAGAAGATGAGCAACCATCAGATTAACAAACATCTTGGTACATTAATCACATTCCAGATTAAAAAACGAACAATGGTCAGCAAGAGATTATGATGGCTAAGCTCCCACATACCAATTTCAACGTGACAAAAACTGACGAAAATGCAAGTGAATCGAATGGGATCTCATCCAGGGAAAAAAGTGCACATTCCAGTGATTCAGGGCCCGGTGAAAAGTCTGGCTTCTTTAGTTTAGCTCGGAAAATGACATAACTCTGTACCGTATACGAGAAGAAAGTGATAATCCTCACCAAATTCATAGTAATTCAAAAGTTACTGAGACTTGAAAGAGTTTTTCCCACGTGGGTTATACGGGGAATGTCCAGCTGAGCAAATGGTGAAATCACTTCCACTTCAGCGCGTGCCTCTTCCAGGGTTTCCCTTGCCGCCCCTGCCACAGCAGACTCACCAACTTCTAAGAATCCAGCAGGAAGAGTCCTGCAAAGATCACCATAAGTTGTCGAGTTTCAGGACATTCAAGAGATCTTCTACTTACATGAAACAAATGACTGTAAGGTATTAAAAACCAAAACAATAAGCAAATAACATAAATTGGCAATATGATAAAAATATTCTGGGTTGTTGCTTTTCCAACAGGTTTGGAAAGGGGGCCAGAATAAGAAAAGACCATCATTCAATTTATGCCACTTTTATTTGGTAACACTTCAGAAATTATAAGAAATAATCTATCCACCTCAATCCAGCCATGAATACAGCAACGCAAAGCTGAATCACTACTTAATCCTAAATAAATAAACTGAATGTTGCAGATTATGAAAGAATGATAATGGTTTGGTGACCCATGGTAATTTATGCAAATTTAAACTCTCAGGGTGTTTGGTTTTTTCCATAGCTTCTAAAGAGGAGACATCCAACCTTTTACAAGATTGCTATTTCCTTGAATTACAAACTTCAAGTAGTTGCACCGTTAAGCATACTTGATAACACAGGAACCTAAATATTCAATTTTAGTGTATTCTAAGAGATCGGAGATAGGTACACCATGAGAACATAGAAATCCCCAGTACGACAATATCGGCCATAGAAATCCCTCGGATAGGATGTTATACTCTTGGATCCATATGTTGCGATCCCTCCGTGTTTTGATAATAACAAAGTCCATTCATATTGGACTAACCAAGTTTCCAAGTGTATGTGCAGAGGACATGTTACTCTGGAAAACCCAAGTGTTAAAATGGCTAAAAGTTGATCTTTGATGGACAATTTGACTATATTTTGAGTTTGGAGACGAGTGCTTGAGATAAAGTGTTGCGCTTATTCAGCTCTTCGCAATGAGTTCAAGATTATGAATTTTGGATGTGTGTGCTCTGCGAAGAGCTCAAGATTATGAATTTTGGATGTGTGTGCTCGAAGTTAAGGCGTCTCTAAATTGACAGGTTCAGAGAGTGGAAGGTTCTATGCCAACAAAACACATGTTAAAACGGTGTCGACCCCCTGCGGAGAACCCTGCGAACCAGAACAGATCTAAGCAAGTCCGGGCTATCTTTTGCATGATTTTCTTGTTTGATCTCGACAGTCCCTTAGTCTAGAAACTTTCTAAGATGATCCTAGGGTGCCCTAAGAGTATAAAAGACATCTTCTTGAGAAGATTTTGGGCGGCTAAGGGCTGGAAAATCGTGGTTGCTGTTGCTCCTCTGTTTTGTGCCCTGTTTCACCCTGTTCTTCATCTATTAGAGCCTTCCTCTTGTGCTAGAACATGAACCGGGAAGCTCTCCATCAGCGATCTACTATTAGATTTGCTCTCTTTACTTGATTAAAACCTGTGCTTTTGTAGTATGTGTGTAAGAAAAGTGTGTATGTGTGTGCTGGTGCGCCCTACTCCAACTCCAAGGGCATGTGTGCTAAGACGTGTGTGTGTGGAAGGTGAGCCAGCACCTTGATGTCTGACGTGTGTGTGATTTACTAGGGTTTCTAACAGTGACGTAGGTTAGGATCTGGCTATACCGAACCTCTATAAAAATTGCACTATCTCCTTGTGTGATTGACTCCATCTCTCTTACCTCCCTTCTTTGTGACTCTTGGTTATAGTTTGCATTGAACTTTAAAAAATTGTCAACACCCAATTCATCCCCCTCTTAGGTGTGTTCCATAGCTCCGGACCTTCACCATGTACTGATCCTAAGAACCCAAGATCATACACTTCCGGTTCTGTTAAACTAGTTAATCAGAAATCTTGTCCAGATCCTCTGGCCAACAAAAGAAATGTGAAAATTTGGCATCTATACTCATATATTCAAAAAATATTCCAAAATATTTACCAGAGTCCAATTGATGGTTCAATCTTCCGTTTGCATAGCAGAACCTTATCATTATGTTCCACTATGCAGCCAACAACCTGCAGTAAGTCGGTGAGAATAAATGAACATTTAAAGTGGGCAACAAACAACATAGATTTCAAGAAGTGTTTTTTGGGTAAAGTGGTGGAAATTGTGATAAAGTAGATGCAGACAGTCTCTGAAATAAACAGGGCATCAAATGTTTCATCAGATATGCCAATTTACATATATCAGCAGACAAACATAACAGAATAGAAACTGAACAAAAAGAAACTTATGGATACAATATTTCAATTATTTCACGATAAAGGAAGATGGCAATATTTTCCATTAATCCCTCTCCTCTATGTTACCATATCTTAGACAATTCTTAAATCCTGGATCATACCATGACCACAAAATTAACACCATACCAACAGTATCAACTCCTCCTCTCTCTCAACAATGCTATGGAATTCAGTGTGTACAGCTGGACTTGGACACATTGCATGTAGCATGTATTAATTCATAAATTTCCATCATTATCAAAATATGAGGAGAAAAGAACACCGAGACAAGGAACAGGTGAGATCCACCAAGACGGGATATAAATTCATTAGCATCTTACAATGTTAGTCAGTTCATCTTCCAGTTCTCAAGAGATTTCAAGCTAACGAGAGTAAATTAAAAGCGACTCAAGAAAACAACATACTAAAAGAGGTTGACACATTCTTAGAGAGATTTAATGGGCAGTTACGTGCGTTGATCTTTCTCTGACCACACATATTTTGAGACGGTTCGAATTAATTTTTTAAAAGTTAGTTTGCATCACCAATGAGAATCATCATGAGTCTCCAAAGGGAATGCACATCATCTTTTGGATTTGACCATCAGACGAGATAACAGAATATAAACTATGCGAAGGGCAGATGCTTACCATTTTCGGATTTTCATACAGTATTTTCTCACAAACTGTACAGACTGCTCTCTGTTTATCGTCTCCATCTGGCACAGTTTGCTTGGTAGCACCACCGCAAAACTGACAGTACCTAATCCTGGGAGTAAGTGCCTAAAACAATGTCCGAGTCACAAACCCAGCCAAAACAAACAGTTTCTATTTAACTGGAAAATGAGCAAGATAGTGTTCACGCATTTGAGACAGTTATTACATCCTTCTAATTGTCTGGCAGACATCTAAAGCAAATACAATTTTAATAACTCTTCAGTAGACACTTGAGGAAAATCATACATCAATTTAACCTCGAGAACTAACAAACATAGCGGCCCCAATTCTTCCAACTCGTAGGCCAATTTTCGAATCTACAACTAAGTTTCTTTTTTAAATTACCTTAACAACTGTCAAGAGTTCATGAATCGCAAGAAATGGACCAAAAAATCGCAATATTATGTATGCTTCCTTGAGTACAGGAAGCAAGTTTGATTTGTGGAATCACATCAACTGAATTCCCAGCAAAAATAAGAACCGCCTGGAAGATAATCCGCATCAACTGAATTCCCGGCAAATTAAGAACCGCGTTGAAGACAATCAAGAATCGAAGTTCCCCTCTAACAAAATCGTTATTAACACAAACAGAAACCCTCAAGAGTTCAAGAATGGCAAGAAACACAGCAAAGAATCCAAGCATTATCGTAAGCTATCATTAAGTTCAGGAAACACGTTAACTCTGCGGAATCTCATCAACTGAATTCACAGCAAAATTAATAACAACTCTAAGAACCGCATTGAAGATGAATCAATAATCGAAGTCTCCCTACAACGAATTGTGGCTCTCACTGACCCGTCCATCGTTTTCCAACACAAACAGACACCCACTCGCGACTCCGCCAGACACACAAATGGAAGTATGGAACAATCGACAGCCAAGAACAGACCAGGACCAGCAATTGCAGACCAAAACGCAAGCACAGAGATGAAACAAGACCCAGGACTCACCGATGGGCCCGCCACATCAGGTGAAGTCGCTCCCTCGCCATCCGTGCTCGACTCGGGTCGCGCCGCGGACATCCGGAAGGCCCTGAAGCCGACGCCGGGGCGGGAGCAGAGCTCGGGGATGAGCAGCTGCAGCTGGAAGACGCCCCTGGCCTCCGGCGCACGAGCCACCGCGGGGAAGGGAGTGGGGATCCTGCGGGGCTTCCACTGGTGGAGAAGCGGGGACGCCCCGAGCTCAAGAAAATGGTGCAGAGATCTCAGCATGGCTCGATGGGGTTTTTCTCCGGGGGGGGTGCCCACCTTTAACCTCTCAATTATTGGAGTTCGTTGGGAGTAGCGGGTGGCTGTGGGGGGAGTATTACCGAGGGCACTCTTGAGTCAGCGAGTGGAGGTCGTGGGGTATTTATAGCCGAATAGGAAAGTGGGTCCCATACTCTGTTTCCGGGGGCCCCGCTTGCAAACTTGGGGACTACTTGTGGGCTTGGTTGGTCCATTATGGGCCGGACCCTACGAGGCCACGACCGTTTTAATAACTACTACAGTCAAATGTTTCTAACAATTTCATTTTTAAAGTGGTTATAACGGTCTTAGATGGTTACAACAATTAAATATTTTCTAACAGCCAAATTTTTTAAGTGGTTATAACTATGAGGCTGTTACAACAGTGAAATTTTTTCTAACAACTTTATTTTTAAGTGGTTATAACTATTTTAAATAGTTACAAAAGTCAAATCTTCTCTAACAGTTACATTGTTAAGTTGTTATAACTGTTTAAATAGTTACAAAATCAAAACTTCGCTAACAACCTCATTTTTAAGTGGTTACAACTGTTTTAAACAATTGCAAAGAGTAAAACTGTAATATCTCGAGTTTTTGGATCCGACTATACTGATTCTTGCAGGGTATCAAGGCTCTGGTTGGCTGTGGATAACTCATGAAGTCATAGTACGAAATTCGAGGAATGATCCTTTGCGAGGTTTTGCCATCAGTGTGTAGTGTTTCACAGGGTGGAGTGTCAGTTGTGAAGAGAAAGAAAAGTGTCAAGGTGATGTGATGCAATTTGCGGAAAAACTTCAACGTTTAGGCGGTTAACTTGGCGCGCAGTGATGATCAACAGAGGAAGGCGGTTGGCGGCGGCCGACGAGAGAGATGGGGGTGGCGCGATGGCAGTTGGTGGCAAGGCTAGGAGGTCGGCAGTAGCTTGAGCCAGTTGGTGGCATTGGGAGTTCATTGTGGGGAGATCAACGAGGACGATCTCATAAGGAGGTGGCCAACCGACGTGAACGCCCCTCGGGTAGTAGAATTCAAGATCGTGGTAAGGATATGGTTTCCCCTCCATTTATTGTGCATTTTGTCGGGTAAGATAGTGTTTATACTTTGATCCATGTAATAAGTAGATTTTCTTTATCTCTGTGATTTCCCATGCTTGGTGTGGTGTGTGGGGAACAAATCCCCTTATATTTTCGTGATTTTAGGGTGAAAGGTGCAAGCTATGTGCAGATGAAGCTCTGAGAATGCATGAGTTAAGGCAAACACATGGGTGAAACATGTCAAAAGGGGGTGATACGTATCGTTGGTTTTCCAGTTTTTCCATTGAGTGTTGAACGTGCCGAGTCTAGGTGACCTGAATCAAGTACAAGCATCAAGGTTATGTGTGAGGATTTATGGGTTTTCACTTTTGAAGCAGTGAGATTTTTTTGAGAAGGCGTCAGGGGTGGTTGACACGATTAAGTGATGAGCATCAGGTTTTGCATTATAATTGTAGGTTTTCTATGAGGAGTTGTTCGAAGGTGTAAGTGTCACGTAGGCCTCTGAGTGTAGGACTCCAAGGTGATGGACGTGTTTTGTAATAACTTCAGATTTTGGATCGTATTTTTGTGAGTTGAGAGTCATGCCCATCGTAAATGTTCAGAATTTAATTAACGGGTCTTCGCATCCTCAAATGATAATTGTAAAAGTTATTTTAAGTCTGTGGTGGCACGACCAGTGGTCACGCCTTTTTCAGAATTTTCCAAGTTAGAGATGTAATTTTCAAAAAAATTCAAGGCGAAAATTTAATTTCTTAAAACTAAAAATAATAAAATCTAAAACCTATTAAACGCCCCTCCAGGCCTCCACCTCTCTCGCCTCTCATTCTCTCCCTCACTCTCTCCTATCACTCTTCCTCTCTCTTCTCTCTTCCGACAATCGAGGGCGGCGAGGAAGCGAGTAGGCGGGACGACGGCGTACAGCGAGGATGGGAGTGGGAGCACGTTGGAGTGGCGCGGCGAGGCGTTCGAGAAGGTGGAGTGCCGGCCGTGGGAGGAACGACATTTCCGTAGTGATCCGAGTGTTTTAGCGCGTCGAATCTTTGTGAAAGGTAAGGGGGATGAATTATGCACCCTCCTTTGTCTATTTCCCGTTGTTTTGGGCCGAGGTGAGGTCGAGAGAGGGATTGCACCCCAGTGAGGTGTTCAGTTTGTTGAGCCCAGTAGAAGGTGACCAAGTTGTGTGCCGTCGGGCTCCGGGTGTTGCCCAATTGGGCGGCCAAGTTGCTGGCCGCCCACGATTTCAACCCACTGGGCGGCCACATCCCTGGCCCCCAGGCTTGTAGGCGACCAAGGTGCTAGCCGCCTAGAAGTAGAATTGGACGGCCAACAATGTGGCCACCCATGTGTTTGGGGGTATGGACGGCCAGCCCTTTGGCCACCCATGAGTTGGACGGCTAGGAGGTTGGCTGCCCAGGGGGTAGTGTCTGGGCGGCCACCTCTTTGGCCACCCTGAGTTCTAGATGGCCAGAGGAGTGGCCGCCCAATGCTCCTCTTTCCCAATAGGTTGGACGGCCATAGGAGTGGTCGCCCAAAGGTTTTTAGCCACCAGACTTGTGGCTACCCAATTTTCTGTGTCCCGGACACCCTTGTCGTTTGGTTTTGGGTTTTTGGTTTTTTGGGTGTCCGTAGCTTATGTGGTTTCGTGGAACGTATGATCCTGGGTATTCACGTGTTTCTAGGTACTCGTGGAGGGTCGTTCTTGCGTAATGGTACGTTTATGCGTAGGTTATTCCCGCTTAGTTTCCATGTTTTTTCCCACATACTTCAGTGGTCCACGGAGGGTTATTCCCACGTGACCTATATGCCAATGTTCTCCTTTCCTGGCTAGGGTTTGCCTATTGAGAGGTTCCCCTTGTGCTATCCCCTAGGTCGTGAGAAGTTCGTCTAGGGTGAGGGGCTTTCCCATGAGACGGTTTCGAGTGGGTTTTTGTGGGCCCCTGCGTACGTAGTGTGTTGAGGAGTCTTCCTACGTTCCCGGAGCTAGTGCGTTGAGAAGTCTACCTACTTCAGAGGCTGAGTTTGAGCTGGGAGAAAACTGATCGTCAAGCCTAGATGTTGAAGAGTTTATCTAGTGTGTGCACACGTGGTTGGGGGCTCGGACACCGTGTTGATGAGCACGGACCCGAACTAGTCTAATTCCTATATAACGGTGTGGGGGGTGCGTGAGTATCTTGCTGCCTTGCGGGCAAAGGCAGAGTTTACCTTCCAGCGAGTGAGTTAGTGTTTCCACATCAACGAGAGCGTGGCTTTCCGACTGGATAGTGGTGATTCTCACTGGTTAGCATGAGACTTTTCCCGACATCGAAGTCGTGGATCTTCTGAGGATAGAGATAGAGGTTTTTGACCGAGCTGTTTTAGTGTGGTTTCCCGTGCGGGCCTTTGACAGCATTGTCATGGCCCTTCGCCGGTTAGCTTAGCAGTTTCTGACCTTAGGGAGGTCGAGTCTCTCGGTCATAGCTTAGAGCGTTGTATTCCACCGGTTACTATTGCTCTTGTTGTTGTTGTTGTTATCGTCATTATTGTTGTTGCCATGATTTATTGTTGTTATATGTGGTGGGGATCTGCAAGACTCCTACTGAGCCAATGAGATGAGACTCACCTCTTTCCTTTTAGGTTCATCGTTTCTTCTCGCGTCACAGAGTTCGAGGTGGTATCCGTGGAGTTCTTAGTTGCCAGCGTGATTGAGCGGGGGTATGCCCCATAGGTTGTGTACTTTTCCTTTTCTTTTATATTGTACTTCTTGGACATTATACTCTGGGCTGTAAACTATTTAAATTGTAATAAATGTAATTTTAATTTTTACACTTTAATTTCTGTATTTATTTTACATTCGGATGCATCTCCATAGCGTTTATTTAACCCTTCCGAGTCTCGTGGGTAGCGGGCCAGGATTCGGGTGGCGTCAGTTCCTTTCCGATACTCGGATCCTAGGTCGTGACATGGCACACAGAAAGAGTTCATCACGATGAGGACATAATCAGTCATTTTGCAAATTGTGGAGCTTGGACTCACTTCAACATAGCTCATCTTACCTTCTCAAGCTAGTCACGAAATGTCAGACTTGACTTTTGCACTGATGGTTTCAATCCATTTGAAGGTTCAACGGCTCGCTACTCTTGTTGGCCAGTCTTTGTGACATCATACAACCTTCCACCAAACATGTGCATGAAGCAAGATAATCTTGTTTTATCCTTAGTGATTCTTAGTCCCAAAAATCATGGAAAAAGCTTGAACATATATCTCAGGCCGTTGATCAATGAGTTGAAAATCTTGTGGACCGACGATGTTGTTACATATGATGCATGCAGAAAATAAAATTTACCCATGAAGGTTGCATTGATGTGGACGATAAGCAACTTCTCTACATATAGAATGTTTTGTGGATGGAGCACACATAAGAAGTTTGTATGCTCTTACTATATGGAGGATACTAAATCATTTGCACTGAAGCATAGTGGAAAGACATGTTGGTTTGATTGCCATCGACAGTTTCTATTGATCCACCATTCTTTCGGATGGTAAAAGACGCATTGCACAAGAACATAACATAATTGGATGAAGCAGATTTAGATCGAATGTATGGTCGACAAATGGTGACACATGTGCAAAACTTGCCTGATATAGCACAATTATTCGACAGTACATAACAACTCCCTATATTTGGAAAAAAAACACACTGGGTGAAGATAAATATATTATGGGAATTGCCTTACCGATTAGCTCTTCTTATATGACACAACTTGGATGTCATGCATGTTGAGAAGAATGTCTTTGACAATGTGTTCAACACCGTCATGGACATAAAAGGCAAAATAAAGGACAATGTCAAAGTGCACTTGGACTTGAAATTGCTTTGAAAATGTCTAGTGTTGAAACTACAAAACAAAAATGCAAGAGTTATTAAACTGAAAACAACTTACGCGCGTGATCAAGGATAAATAAAGGAAGTGTGTCAATGACTTAAACAATTGAGATTCATAGATGGATACGTGTCCAACATTGCTCGTTGTGTAAATGTTAACGATGAATAATTATATAGAATGAAAAGCCATGATTGTCATGTGTTTATGCAAAAATTAGTGGTCATTGCATTCCGCGACTTGTTGCAAAAGCCTATATGGGGAGCTCTGACTGAGTTGAGTCAATTATTCAGGACTGTATGTGCATCATAACTTAGGTTTCAGGATGTGTTGACTATCGAAGAGAATGTAGTGACAATAGTTTACAAATTAGAGAAAATATTTTCTCTTACATTCTTCAATTCAATGGAGCACTTGATTATCCATCTGCCTTATGAAGTTGTAGTTGGTGGGCAAGTTCAGTTTCGATCGATGTAACCATTTGAGAGATAAATATTATTTTTTTCTTATAATTGCTACATCTGTACAATATGTATGTGAACTTAAATTGAATTGTTGTCATATGTGTATGCATGAATTGAGAAAAAAGGTTCGCAACAAGGCGAGCATGGATGGTTCAATTAGCGAGACATATATTATGGAAAAAATATCAAACTTTTGTTTAATGCATTTTGAACCTGAAGTACGTACTCGTCGCACTCAACCTCCTTCAATGATGATGGGAGAGAGTCTGTTGCTTGGAGTAACTCTCTATATTTAAGCATCCTAACCATGCGTTCAGACCTCCTTCAACTCACACGCTCGAAAATAGAGAGTTATAACCCGTAGATGTTTACATTTTTTTGAATTGTCCTAAGACCCTTATGTACAATAAGTCCCAAAATAACAGTACATTAATAATGTACATAAGTTTTTTATCCTTCTTCTTGCCTTTTAAGGTAATGTTTAATTTATATTACAGACGACTTGACTTAAATTTAAGCTAACAACATCCACAACTCACTAGTACGGATGTTGACAAGTATCGAGAAAAACCTTTTCGCACATTACTAAGACATAAAGTAAGTGTCAAACATTAAACTTTTTTATGCCCATTTAATTATCATAAGGTTAATGTCAATTTTTTAACTGATCTGATTTATATATAGGTTCAACAAGGTTTTGTTACTGAATCTTCAATTCGGGAGATAAGTTACGACCCCTCAAATGTCACTAATTCCTATAATAGATTTATTGTGAATTGATACATATTTCATACTAGAGAGTATGGACAAAATAAATCTACATATAATAACGGCATGTGTGTTAAAGGTAGTGCTTACAATAAGAATGAACGTAAATATTATGGTATTCTTGAGGTCTTAGAATTGCAATATCTGGGACAAGACAATCATATATTTCCATTTAAGTGTCATTAATTTGATTCTAATTCTATTCGAAAGGACACAACATATGTGGTTGTTGATATAAAGCATAAATCCAAAATGAGTAGAACTGTTCATTTTGGCCACACAATCCCTCCAAGTATATTATACAAGATTAATGACTAGTTGGCAGTTGGTAAGGTTAAAGGTTTTTCCATTACTATGAGTTGGATCAGTTTGAAGCTATAGAGGAGGATGCCAATGTCAATTATTTTTAATCAGACCAGTCTAACACTCTAGAGTTGGCTCCTTCTCCACACTTTTGCTTCAGTGAATATGAGTAGCATCTCTATTTATGTAAGGAGAATGAGGTGGAAGAGGTCGATCCACGTGAGTTAGAACAAGTCGATGGAGGGTCAATGGATTTTTTTATAGAGGTGGAGGAGTCCGCCGATGTGGAAGAGCCTGCCAGTGTTGGAGATGGATGTGAAGTCAAGGATGAGATTGAGTTAGGCATCTTCTTGTCGTCTGAAGATAAAATGGATATTGTTTGAAAATTTCGAAAGAATATTATAAGAAATTCCACATGCTCACATTTTTTTATAATGACTGATGTCAATCTTTCTTCATTTATGTGTAACAACATGTGTGCTTTTTAATATTGTCAATGAAGAGAGGGTTTGAGACGCTCCATCATCTTCCCCTTCGATTGGGAGGGGAGGGAGCAGTGAGAGGGGGTTTAGCTCCTCCTCTTTGCCATATACTCCAAGGATATGCACGGTTATTTAAGTTTCTAGTTATATGTTGGTTGATAATATGTATGTCTACGTGATTTAATTCTTAGAGCCCCGAGTGGGAGGGGAGGGGGTCATGGGAGGGGCTCTAGAGGCTCCTCTTTGCCACCTACTCCGGGGACATGTATGTACGTGTATTAAAGTTTTCACCTATATATATATTGATAATATGTCTACTTATGTCATTTAATTCTTATAGTCTCGAGTGAGAGGGGAGGGAGTCAAGGGAGGGGCTTTGGAGGCTCCTATTTGCTACGGTCTCTGGGACAGGTGTGTCTATTCAAATTTCTAGGTATATGTATATTGATAATATATTCTACTTATGCCATGTTATTCTTCTAGGTCTGACGTTGGATGTTGCCCCCGCACCAATCGTGCAAGGGATTTTTTGTCACCATCCACCCATATAGGTATCTTTTAATTCAATCTTATTTTAATTCAATAGTTTTTTATATGTAATAGATTAATTATGCCAAGTATGATTATCGTAGTACTCGTTTCCATTTCTATTTTGCTTGCAAAACACAATGGGGACCTCGCCCCGCGTGCCCAGACTCCCCCAGTGACAGATGACGCAAGCAACGTACACGAGGCTGATGAGATGGATGTAGATGGCGGGCACGAGGAGATCTACATAGAAAATGGGCCGAGGGGGTAAGTATATTTCATGAATTATGTTCAATATCTATCTAGTAATTATATAACTATTTCCAATAATATGATTTGTAATTGCAGAAAGAAATTTAGGCCCGAGGTGGTCACCTAACATATTACCGACATGGTCAGGTAATTTATTCTTGAGGGAGGCAATCTAGTGGAAGGAATTCCCGATATAGGTTCGAGACTTTTTGTTCAACAAATTCATGGTATGTAATTTAATCTTTTAAATTACGTATGTCTCAACTCTTGATCTTAGTATGTTGATTTAATGAATATAAACTTTTTTTTGTAGGTGAGGTATCGATTTAGAAGCAATATGTGAAATATGTAAATATCAGTCAAATATCTGAAAAGTTGGTTTGGGGGTTTAATATCTAAAATACCGGTCTAATCGACGCGTCGATTATTCTAACATGATCGGAGGTGTGAGAATGACCTATGGTCCCTGACGGAATCCAAATCGAATTCTTAGTTTGGACTCGCCGCCAAATCACTCACTTGTGAATTTAGTTTAAACCAAAGATGTCAGGTTCATGGAGTTGCAAATCTAAAATACCAGTCCGATCGGTGTGTGGATTGTTCCAACACCACTAGGGTGATGAAAGTGACATGTGGAAACTGATAGAATCTAAATCGACTTCCTCGTTTGGGCTTGGCACTCAAATCATCGACTTATGAATTAAGTTTGTTTTAAACCAAAAAAATCTAGTTCGAGAAGTCAACAATTTGAAATATTGGCCCAATTGGTGTGTCGATTATTCCAATACGACTAGGATGGTGAGAGTGATATGAGAGAGCTGATGGAGGTTAAATCGGATTGATGATTTAGGCTGGGTGCTCACAAATTTATAGATTAAGTTAGTTTAAAACCAAAGATGTCGGGTTGGGAGATCTAAAAAATAAAAAATAGGTTCGATCAGTGTGTTGATTGTTTCAACATGACCGAGGTGGTGAAATTGACATGTGGGAGATTATAGAATTCAAATTGGATTTCTAATTTGGACTCGGTACTCAAATCACCCACTTATGAATTAAGTTAGTTTGAAGCAAAGATGTCGGGTTCGGAGGGTCAAAAATATGAAATATTGGTCTGATCGATGTGTCACTTATTCCAACTGATCGGGGTGGTACGTGAAAGTGACTTGTGGGAGTTCACGGAATTCAAATCAGATTTCTGGTTTGGGCTCAACGCTCGAATCACTCACTTATGAATTAAGTTAGTTTAAACCAAAGATGTTGGGTTGGGGGGTCAAAATTTTGAAATACTTGTCTGATGGTGTGCCGATTGTTCCAACACGATCGGAGCAGTGAGAGTGACCTATGCGAACGGGCGAAATCCAAATTGGATTCATGGTTTGGGCTTATCACTTAAATTACCCATAAGTTAGTTTAAACCCAAAGATGTCATAATTGAAAGGTTAAAATTTTAAAATATCAGTACGATCAGTGTGTCAATTATTTTAACACAAGCGGGGTGGTGAGAGTGAAATGTGAAAATTGACAAAATCTACATATAAATTCTTGTTTTTAATTTTAAGGAATTTATATACTTCAATTTGTTTATTAAGAAATTTATTTGATCATATGTGCATGTCTAATATTCTTTTATTTTTATTTTTTAATGTAGGAGGATCCTACCCATCCACGTGACGACGACGGGGGAGACGATAATGTGGAGGGAACACCAAACATTTCTATTTTTTAGATCAATATTGTAAATAATTTGTACTATTTAAACATTGTATTTGAAATTTTTTGGATCTTATTTTAATGATGAAAGTGTGTGTTATTTATTTCAAATTGTGTGTTTGATGTGTGTGAGATTTTATATTATTTTATAAATGTTCTTTTATTTTAAATGAAAATATTTAAAAAATAAAAAATAATTAGTGACATATAGGTCTGTTGCTAACTGAAATCATAGAAGAGAGATTAGCAGCGGATTAGTGGTAGAGTAGCGATGGAAATAATTAGCGACAGGATTTTTTACGCCGCTAATTAGTCGCTAATTGAGGTAAAAGTAATGACGAAATATTAGAGACGACAAATGATGTCACTAACTAGTCTCTATTTTGTGTCGGAAAAGAAACGGATTAGCAGTGGATTAACATTGCGACGGACAATCATACGTCTCTAATCTGTTGATAAACGAAGGAAATTTAGCAACGAATAATTATACTTGGAGACGGCATTATCCATCGCTAATCTGTCTCTATTGAGTGAGGGATTAGCGACGAACATTTTTCATCAATAAATGGTAGTCAGCGATGGATAAACGATACAAATATTTCGTCCCTAAGACGTTGTAATATAGCGATAGAATAGCTACATATTCTTGTCCGTCGCTACTTTCAACAACGAACGTGATGCATCACTATTCTCTGTTAATCCGTCGATACTAATTTTGACAACAAATTAGCGAGAGATTAGCGACGGAAACCATTTGTCACTAATCGTGCATTTTATTATAGTGGATGGTTTGACCTTTAGTGCCTTGCAATAATCCCATTTGGCAACGATGTGCGTATGTTGTGGTATCCCCCAAGTTGATAAAAGAGATCAAGGAAGGAGGTGTCACACTGTAAGTCTTGATCAACTGCGCATGATTGTGAATGTATCCCACCATCCACCAAACCGAAGTATGGCTTCCGGATTTTCACATAAGTTTATCCACTACAAAAAAAAAAGTGTTGTCAGGGACGGTTATAATCCATCGCTAACCTTTCGGAAAAGACGATAGCGATGGTTTTGAGATGGATAACGACTGTCACTGTAATTTACTTGATATTCAGTGATGAATGGATATCCGTTCATAAGATTCGCCAATTATCGACATTTTAGAGACATTTTTAATGTCACAAATCCGTCGCTAAATGTAATTTACCATCGAAATTATTTTTCCGCTAATCCGACGCTAATCTATCACTAAAATATCTGTAAGTAGCAACGGATTAGCGATCACTTTATCCGTCTCTGGATGGTTGCTAAATATTTGCCGCTATATCGTCACTAAGCTATTGCTATATTTGTTACGTAAATGATACCATATGCTAATCTGTCGCTACATAGCGACATGCTAGAGAGGGAAAGAAATCTGTCGCTATAGATCACCGCCCAAGCCTATCGTTAAGCCGTCACTAATCCGTTGTTGAGTTAAAAAAACACAGCTATTCGTAAAAGATTAGCGACAGATTAGTATGTCGCTAATTATTTTTTATTTTCAAAAAATATTCATTTAAAATATAATAAAAATATGGTTACATAATATAAAATATAAAAAATCATGCACATCAACCATAAAAATGAAAAATACACGTTATCATAATTAGAATAAAATACAAAAATCTGTAAATGTAATATTTAAAAAGTACAATTTATTTACAACATTGATCCCAACAAATCAAGAAATATCTTTCTCAATGTCTTCATCTCCCTCGTCACCTTCACGCGCATGTGTAGTAGGATCACATTACATTAAAAATAAAAAATAAAAAAGATTAGATGTGCATATATATGAAATAATCTTCTTAATAAATAAATTAAAGTAAATATTTTCTTTATAATTGAACAATCGACATACTGATTAGATCAATATTTCAGATTTTTAAATGGGTGATTTGAGCACCAATCCCAAATTGGGAATCCGATTTAGATTCTGTTAGTTCCCATAGGTCACTCTTATCGCTCTGATCATGTTGGAACAATCGGCACACTGATCATACTAATATTTCAAGTATTGGAATCTCAAACCTGACTTCTTAAGTTTTAAACTAATTTAATTCCTAAATAAGTGATTTGAGTGTCGAGCCCAAATCGGGAATTAGATTTGAATTATGTCAGTTCCCATAGGTCACTCTCAATATCTCGATTATATTTAAACAATCAATACTACGATTGGACCGGTATTTCAGATTTTTTATACTCAAATTCTTTAGTTTTAAATCAACTTAATTCATAAATGAGTTATTTGAGCGCCGAACCCAAACTGAGAATCCGATTTAGATTTTGTCAGTTCCACACTTCACTCTTACCATCCTAATCATGTTTGGATAATCGGTACTCTGATCATATTGGTATTTGAGTTTTTGGACCTTCTGTGCCAGAGGACTTCGGTTTTAAACTAACTTGAGTTGAAAAAAAGGTGATTTGAGTTCCCCATCCAAACCGAGAATTCGATTTAAACTCTTCAGTTCCTATGCGTCACTTTTACCACCGCGGTCGTGCTGGAACTCAAGGCACGCGAATTGGATTAGTATTTTAGATTTTGGACCCCTACAACCTGACTTTTTTAGTTTTAAACTAACTAAATTCTTAAATGGGTGATTTAAACGCCAAGCCCATACCGTGAATCCAATTTGAATTCCGTCAACTCCCGCACGTCACTCTCACCACCCCCATCGTCTTGGAATAATTGGCACATCGATCAAACTGATATTTTAGGTATTGGACCTCCGAACCCGACTTATGTGGTTTTAAACTTAACTTAATTCCTAGGGAGTGAGAATTAACATCTCTTGTTAGCAAAGCACATATATTTAACTAGGAATCAGCCCAACCCTCACCCTCTGCACCGACATGAACCCCCACCCTCCCTGTCTACCACCCGCCACTCCACCACAACCGAGCAGCATCGAGAGTCCCCCTTCTGCCACCCGCTGTAGACACGACATTTTAGCATTATGCTGAGCAGATGCCATATTACACTAAGACGCCCCAAAGCAGCTCGCACGGTTAAGTTAGTTGAGTAATCTCTAATTTAATCTAATAATCTGTGGCTTCTTGAATAATTCTTGTTAATGGGCTTGTGATCATTCCTACACAAAATAAAAAAAATGTTAATGGGGTTGGTCCATCTTTTTTCCTAAAAAAGGGGGAAGGTTCATCGTATGGGCTTGGCCCATTCCTATTCAAAAAATATACCAAAAGAAAACATTTGTGCTAATGGGTTTGGCCCATTCCTATTCAAAAATAAAAAAATATATATAGATGTGTGCTAATGGGCTTGGCCCACTTTTGTTCTAAAAAATAAATAAAATTTAATGGATATGGCCCCATCTTTTATTACATAATTTATTTCCTCACTCCCCTCCCGGGTCTCTCGGATCTTGCCCCCTCTCTTTAACACTCTCTCTCTCTCCCCTTCTCACCTCCTCCGTAACCCACCACCCATCGAATCCCCTCACAATACACACACACCCCCTTCCTCTGCTAACACCATCGCAGCCCCCCCCCCCACAGTCGACCTCCTTCCCTCCACCCACCACACACACACTCCACCTTCTCAACCCCCTGGACCTCCAGCCATCCAGCCATCCTCCTCCCCACGACAACCACCTCCAGCCATCCTCCTCCCTCTCCCCTTCTCTTCCCCTGCATGCACCACGTCCAGCACCGATACTCCACCCCCCAAACACCGTTGCTGCCGCCCCACAGCCGTGAAGCCTCGTCGACTTAGCCGCTGCCACCGTTCTTGCTGCCGGTGTAAGCCGCTGACCGGCCACTTCATTACCGCGCCCGCCGTCCGACGCACCGCCGACCGCCGCGCCATCCGCTCGACGCCGCAACCACCCGTCATCCCCCCCCTGCACCGCTCCGACGCCGCCCCTCCTCCTGCACGCCGCCGCCTGCACGCCCCCGTCGTCCCCCTGCACCGCTCGCCACCGCCGCCTGCACGCCCGCAGCGCCCCGACGCTGCCCGCAGCGCCCCAACGCCACCTGCACCGCCGCCGTCGTCTGCACCCTCCGCGGCCACCTTCCACGTCGCCCGTGAGCACCGTCCACGCCACCTCGTCGCCGTCCGCAACTGCTGCAGGCTGCCGTCCAAGCACCTCCACGCCCCATCTACGCCGCCGTCGTCGTCCACCCTGCCGGCCGCCGCCGTCGTCGTCTTCCCTAGCCGTCGGACGCTCACCGCCGAGCACCCCCCTCTCTCTCGCGGCCGCTCTCTTCCTCTGCTCTCTCTCTCTCTCCCTCCGCCTCCGTTCTCTCTTCTTCTCCCTCTCTCTCTCTCCTCCCCTCCGTCTCATCTCTCCTTCTCGTTCTCTCTCTCCCCCCGCGTTTCTCTCTCTCTCTCCGTCTCTGTCTCTCCTCTCGCGCCCCCCCCTCTCAGTTCTTCTCTCTCTCTCTCTCTCTCTCTCTCCCGCTCTCTCTCTCCCGCTTCCTCTCCCTCTCTCTCTTTCCTCTCGCCGGTTCTGCCCCCTCCGCGATCTCTCTCCCACTCTCTGCATCGTTCTCTCCCTCTCTTCCTCTCTATCTCTCTCCCTCTCGATCTCTCTCTCTCTCACTTTTTTTTTTTATTCCCTCTTTCCGGTGTCTCTCTCTCTCTCACCCCCCTCTCTCTCTCTGCTCTCACCCGACCTCTCTCGGTTCTCTTTCAGTTTTTTTTATTTTATTATTTTTTTTATCTCTCTTCTTTCCCTCTCTCTCTCTGGCCTTCTCTCTCTCACCTCTCTCCTCTCCTTCTCTCTCTCTCTCTCTCCCTCTCGACCTCTCCCTCACTGTCTCTCTCTTTTATTTTATTTTTACTCCTTTCACTCCCTCCCCCTATCACGTTCTCTCTCACTCTCTTTTATATATATATATATATATATCATTATATATATATATACCTCTTATATAATTCTTATATATTCTCTGTATATATATGCTGTATATATATAAAACTAATATTAAAAAAAATCTTAAAAAAAGGGGGAGGAGTCGTTCCCTCCCTCTTCCTTTCTCTCTCCAACTCTCTCTCCTCCAATCTATCTTTCGTAAGTATATTCTTATGTGTATATATAGGTATGCATGCATGAGTGTTCTGGCAGATGCGTGTGTGTAAGTGCGTGTATGTGTCCGTATGGAATGAAAGAGATGCTCCGGACTGATCAGTGTTGAAGCCCGTGAAATGAAGAAGGTTGAGTTCCCTGGGTGGTCAAGTGCACTAGGGAAGCTGTTCTGCTATGTTGCGTGCCTGGTTCATCCTCACCTTGCCGAAGAAGCTCATCCAAAGCCCATCATCCATCTCTGAATAAGTTTTCTCCCCCCTTGTTGTCTGGTTTTCATTCAGTTAGTTACATATGCATGCATTACTTGTCGTTCATATAGTGTCTCTCTTCCTGAGAGACCCCTCTTTGTTCATTCATCATATCATCTACTTACCTTTCCATGTCTGAAAGGGGATTTTAAATACTACCAACCAGGTTAGTGTTCTCTTATGATATTCTCAATATCAGCTTCTAAAGAATTGATGCAACACCACCGTCGTCCTTATCTCGTTGTTGTTTCTCTTCATTTGTTTTCCGTGCAGGGTTAACCAGTCGGGGATCCCGCTTCCTCCGTCGACCAAAAGAGTAGGAGGTCATCCCTCCTTTTGAGGTACCCGGCTATTGTCTCTCTCATCTATCCTAGTTCTTTCCTTCATCATTATTATTTGTTGTTAAATTTCCATCTTCATCCTCCTTTACGTTTCGTTTAACAATAAGTCTATCTCCTCTCCCTTATTAGTATTATATATCGTTAAACCTCCATCTCCGTTCTTCTCTGTCTTATCTAAAATAAAGTTTTCATCCTATCTATATTTTCTTAGTATTCTTTTCCTATATCGTACTACCTTATTCTACCATCTATCACCCTATTTCTCTCTTTGCTCTCTCATCTTTCTCTTAAAAAAGATATAAGAACATAAAAACAATAAAAGTCACAAAACCCCATAAAAAATATATAATAACAAAAAAAGTAAAATAAAAAGAGGGATAATAAAATCCGGGTAACCAAAGAAGGCCCTCTTCGTCGGCCGGCCGACCGAAGAGGGAGAGAGGATCCGCACTGCTCCCGCTTCGGCGGCGAACGCGATCAGGACATTTCCTGTGGGGCTCTCAGCCCCTAGCGATCACATCCCCTTCCCCCTTTATTTCCTGTCAATTTTCCCTTTTGTTTAAATTCTGCGACGGAAGTCATTCCTCGCGAAGGTGTACGTGACGGAAGTCATTCCTCGCGAAGCCTTTTTTTTTATTCTATCATCTTATTCCTTTAATTTCTACGACGGAAGTCATTCCTCGCGAAGGTGTACGTGACGGAAGTCATTCCTCGCGAAGCCTTTTTTATTCTGTCGTTTTATTCCTTTAATTCCTGTCTAAACCCTGCGACGGAAGTAATTCCTCGCGAAGGTGTACGTGACGGAAGTCATTCCTCGCGAAGCCTTTTTCATTCTGTCATTTTATTCTTTCAATTTCTGTCTAAACCCTGCGACGGAAGTAATTCCTCGCGAAGGTGTACGTGACGGAAGTCATTCCTCGCGAAGCCTTTTTCATTCTGTCATTTTATTCTTTCAATTTCTGTCTAAACCCTGCGACGGAAGTAATTCCTCGTGAAGGTGCACGTGACGGAAGTAATTCCTCGCGAAGCCTTTTCATTCTGTCGTTTTATTCCTTTAGTTTCTGTCAAAACCCCGCGGAGAGTAATACCTCGCGGTGGTCTTACGTATGTACATATAATATTTATTATTTATGCTGCAATAAAAATCCCGTAAGGCCAATGTCTTGCGGTGGTCTTAATATGTACATATACATTCATTATTGCTGATAGTATTATATCGTTGTTAGAACCCCACAAAGACCAATGTCCTGTGGTGGTGCGTCTTGGTTCGTATTGTCCTTGTAATTGTCTGGAGAATGATATTCCGTTGCAATTTCTGAGTCTTCGTGCCTCCCCATTTCTGTTACTTAGATTCTCGGATTTTTCGGTATATAAAAAACTGCTCGTGGAACGGTAAGTCACGCTTACCGGGAAGGGGTCAGTTTGCGCGAGAGGGTCTTCCGACCCCTATCTCCGCCACGTACCGGAGTTCGCTTCACATCCTTCTTTCCTTTCTCTCCTTTATTTTCTTTCTCTTCTTGAGTTGATTTCGTCATTTCCATCACTTAGGACAGACGAGGGTGGACGACACTCTTTCGCCGTCTACACCCTTTTGGCCGAGGGTGGACGACACTCTTTTGCCGTCTACACCTTTTTGGCGATCACGGTGGGACATCCTTTGTTTCCTCTGGTTACCCACATATTTTCGGCACCCACGTGTGCCCCTCCATTCGGCACCCACGTGTGCCCCTCCACTCGGCACCCACGTGTGCCCCTCCATTCGGCACCCACGTGTGCCCCTCCACTCGGCACCCACGTGTGCCCCTCCATTCGGCACCGACGCGTGCCCCTCCATTCGGCACCGACGCGTGCCCCTCCACTCGGCACCCACGTGTGCCCCTCCTGATTGCGCCCTCGTGCGCTACATTTGTGCTCTCAGTAGCACCCCCCCTCCACTTGGCACCCACATGTGCCCCTCCTGATTGCGCCCGCGTGCGCTATATTTGTGTTCCCGCTATCACTCTTGGCATTCCAATTTCACCCCTCGTGCACTACGTGCATTACTCCAGAGTCCCCTTGAAGTCTGAAGAGATTCTTATCATTGCAGAAAAGGAGTGTTGTGATGTTTGTTTAATTTCTTTTATTGCATATATTTGTTGTCTGTTTATATATCTCCTGTTAAATTCAGCACTGCATTGCATAACATCTCCCTTTTATTTTTATTTCTTTTGTTCCATCTTTTTTAGGATCACCTTTTCTTGGTGAAGGAAAGACTCTCCGTCGGGAATTCCTCTCGACGGACTAGGATCTCCTTCACCGGGACCTCCGTAAGTCCCCGACATCGAAGGATTCCCTCTTCGTTCACTGGGCTGGTTGTACCACTGAAGTTCCCTGGAGATAGTTAACCCATTCGTGGTGAGTCGAGTGTCCTTAGATCACACGGCGAAAATCAATATTGCAACTAAGGTCCCTCATGTGGTGTGAACATTAGATTAGGAAAAAAAGAAAAAAAAGGGGAAAATCAAAAGAAAACAAAAAAGGCGTTAAACATCAACTTGTTTGTTAATCTTTGCTAATGGTTTGAGTGTTTATGTTATTACATTTTAATTAGAAAGAAAAAGAAAAAAGGGGGAAAACAAAAAGAAAACACAAAAGGCGTTAAACACCAACTTGTTTGTTAATCTTTGTTCTTGGTTTGAGTGTGTATGATATTACGTTCCGGCAAAATCTCACGTTCCGAAAAAGATCAAGAAATGTCCGGGAACGGTCAGAATCCGACCCCGAGTCACCAGGGGACGCATGTCCCTGCTGAGGACGCAGGTTCCTCCCGCGAGCCCTCACATGAGGTGCGAGCCGCTGTTGGGGAAGCATCCCCGCCACAAGATATTTCCTCCTTGCTAGGTGTTCTCGCGAACACACAACTCAATTCCGATCAGATCCGAGCCTTTCAGGCCGTCTTAAAAGGGAAATCTGTTGATTCTACTCCTCAAAATCCAACACCAGTTGCTCTCTCTATTCAAGAGCCCGCACAGGCAATCCCTCCCTCATTCCCTCTTGTGCAGACAAGTTTACAGCCTCCCTCTTTCCAATTACCTCCCCAGTCTCAAGTTTCACCAATTCTTCATCCAACATTTCAGTCAGTTCCATTTACTGATATGCCACGTCTGCAACCTCCCCCTTTCCAATTACCTCCCCAATCTCAAGTTCCACCAATTCCTCATACGACATTTCAGTCAGTTCCATTTGCTGATATGTCACAACGTCTCTCTCATCCGGAATTCCCTTCTCAGGCTTCTGCAAGGCCTCAGTGGCCACCACAAACTGCTCCTTACAATGAGGCCACTCAATCTCTCCTTCATAGGATGAACAAGATGGACGAACAATTCCGAGATTTCAAAAAGATCGTGGATGTCAAATCTGCGCCTGAGATCTCTTTACCAATCCTCCCAGTATTCCATCTCCCTCCTTCTGAAATGCCAACGTACCGACGGTACACCGGCACAGGCAACCCCTTCATTCATCTAAAGGACTTCATGTATGAGTCCTCGTTTTGGCAGAACGATCAAAGATC